>CAMTDV010000013.1:76713724-77313724 GCA_947069175.1 Scalesia atractyloides | reverse complement strand
TTTCCTCATTGTTTGCTAAGTAGCGGTCTAATATAAGTTGTTACAGTTTACAACCGTTACCATCTATTACAATTAAGTCCCTATACAACTTGAACTATTACATAATTATCCCTGACTTGTTATCACTATTACAGAATTACCTCTAACTTTCTAACAGACACATAACAGTCCTAACATCTAATTAGTTATTTACAATTTAGTTGTGTCTTTATTCCTAACTTGTTTGTTTTCTCTTTGTAAAGGCTATATAAGCCTGTGTGTCGATTGGTTAAGGTATGAATAAATGAATTAGTAGAAGTCTTTGTTTCCCTCTAATTTTCTCTATGGTATTCTACCTATTTTCTTTGGGCAGTCGGTTATCGATTGGAACCACGTCACATATGCACCAACACGATATAAGTATAATTCAATAATTGCATGAACAATAATCCGTTTCACATCGCCATGTGGGAGCACTATGTGAAGCATTCAAGGCGATGACCATCTCAACATGTCAAGCATGCATTCGGCTTTGCTCAATGATCTGGTCAACTTCAACAATCATTGGCAAGCAAAGTAGCTCTTAAAAATAGGTATGAGTTGGTGAGTCTAACTGATTACATTAGGGATTACAAGTAGGGGTGAATAAGCCTCTATTAACGACAATTAACTAATAACCAAACCGTCCTCAAACTGAACCAAACTAACGGTAACCAAGATTAGCCAAGGCTTATGGTTAAGGTTATTTGATTAACCGATTAATCACTTATGGTTATGGTTAAGGGTGTCTTATAACAGAACGTTAACCTCATTGAACATTAACCAAACCGAACAAAAAACGAATTCAGACATGCTTACGTCCTATATGACTATATATGGATTGGGTATATGTATCAATGTTGTAACGAAAAACCTGGAGAATTCATAATATGTTTGGTCTGAGTAGCTTCAAATGCAATCTTTGTGACTCACGTGCGACTCTTAGAATCAGTACAAGATAAGCCTTTTCCCAAACAATGATTAATGATTCAAGCGACTTGAGCAGAAGTTGCAAGCTTATACACCATATATCACATTATCTTGCTAATGAGAAGAATAGAATGTTGAAAATAAAAGATTACGGGATCAGTCAAGCATCATCTCCCAAGTTTAGCAGGGTCAAAGACAGCTAGTAATCAGCTGTTAAGATTAGCAGGGTCGAAGACAGCTAGTAATCAGCTGTAAATCCAGCCGTAAACCAAGCTGTCTTCTATATTTAGATTACGGTTTTGTGTATAAATTCAATACCTTTCTTTGTAATCAAACACACAAAAATATACCTCAATTCAGTGTTCTGTGAATCAACTTCTAACATGGTATCAGAGCAGTGTCGTTCTTGACCTGTTCATCATTTACCTTGCTCACCCAAACCAATCATCCTCTCAACCAAGCTGCCATGGCCGAAGCCGGTAACTTGGGAGAAGATCTATCAATTCCAATCGCCAATCTACTCAAGAATGGCCTCAACCCACAAAACCGAAACCCAAAACTGTCCGATAACCTTCAAATAAACCTCAAGCTCAACAGCCAGAATTATGCTCTATGGACCCGGATGATGAGGGTAGCCATAGGCGGTAAATCAAAAGCCTTTCTAAACCATTTATCAACCAACCCACCGAACCAAACCAGCGAAGAATATGAGCAATGGGAACAAGACGACCTAGTCGTCTTCTCATGGCTCATACAAAACATCGAACCAACCCTCGCCAGCAATCTAACCGAATTTCCAACAGCAAAATCGCTGTGGGATGCCCTGGCTATAACATATAGCAGTGGGCGTGACAAGCTCCAAACCTTCAACCTACATGTCAAGACGAATGAAATCAAACAGAACAATCTCTCCCTAGAAGAATTGTGGATTATACTCCAAGGAGTATGGGGAGAAATTGATTGGATCGACCCAAACCCTATGACCTGCCCAACCGATATCCAAGCATATCACAAAATCAGGACGGAACAGAAACTGTTTCAGTTTCTAAACGCCCTCAACCGGAAATATGACCCTATAAAGAGGGAAATACTCCGGTTAGAACCCCTTCCAACCGTAGAAACTGCATACGCCACTGTCCGCAAGGAGGCCGCTCACCAGAACATTCTGGGAACACCTCTCAATGACACACAGAGTATCACAGTGGGTCTAATGGCCTCTGAAATTGACGGATTAGGGCTTGCATCAAAGGGATACCGACGGGCCGATGGAAAAAGAATCGGAACAAGTAACAAAGACGACAAAACTCACCTCAAGTGTGATCATTGCGGTATGACGAAACATACCCGGGAACAATGTTTCAAACTCGTTGGGTATCCCGAATGGTGGTCTGATGGTCAGAAGAGAGGCACAAAGACTACGGAAAAGGGGAAGTCATCTAGCACCGGCAGCCGAGATGTCACCAGAGATGAAAGCCGGAGCAGATCGGGGTTCGGCGGAATGGCCAAAGCAGATGAAGAAGAAGACACTGCAACAGGTAAAGGGTTTGGGGCGCAACCCTCAAACCCTCGGTCACACACGAGTGATAAAGAAACAAATATTGCACATTTAGTCCCTGAAAATAAGGGAAATGTCAATATGGCCCACGAACATCACAAAAAACAAAAACTATGGATTTTTGATTGTGGCGCGACCGATACGATGACTTATGAGCTATCGGATATTATTTCAACAACCAAACCAGAAAAAACACATATTCAAACGGCAAACGGAGGAATAATGGATGTAAAATCGGGAGGGACTATTGAGATTTCACCCACAATAAAAATCTCTAATTGTCTTTATGTTCCCTCGTTATCACATAAGCTGCTTTCCATCAGCCATGTCACAAAGGAACTCAACTGTATTGTCCTAATGTACCCTACGTTTTGTATTTTACAGGATATCAGGACGGGAGTGATCATTGGGCGTGGCACTGAAAATCAAGGGTTGTACTATGTGGATGAGGTGACTCAAAGTGGTGCTGTGATGTTGACTCATGGGACATCGGAACGAGAAGCTTGGCTATGGCACCGAAGATTAGGTCATCCTTCTACAAGTTATTCGCATATTTTATTTCCAAAACTATTTCCAGTTAATTCTATGTCACATTGTGAAACATGCGTTTTAGCAAAAAGCCATAGAAAAACTTTAAAACCCAATAATACTAAGGCTGCTTTGCCTTTTTCATTAATCCATTCTGACGTATGGGGTCCTGCCCCAGTTCTTGGGGGGCAAAACCTTCGGTACTTTGTGATGTTCGTTGATGATTGTACCCGAATGACCTGGGTTTATTTTTTGAAAAACAAATCCGAAGTATTTGAAAAATTCACTATGTTTTACGCCATGATCCAAACCCAATTTCAAACAAACATCCAAATATTCCGATCTGATAATGGCGGTGAGTTTGTTAATACCTCGTTTAAATCCTTTTTTCAAGATAAGGGAATAATCCACCAACAGTTTGATGTAAAAAATGCCCTTTTACACGGAGACCTAGATGAAGAGGTATTTATGGATGCTCCTCCAGGATTCACAAAAGATTTCAAAACTGGAGAAGTTTGCCGTCTGAAGAAGTCCCTTTATGGTTTGAAGCAATCTCCCCGGGCCTGGTTTGGCAGATTTACGGTAGCTATGAAAAAGTTTGGATATAAACAGAGTAATGCCGATCATACTTTGTTTCTCAAAAAAAGAGGAAAATTCGTAACCTGCCTAATTATCTATGTAGATGATATGATCATTACAGGGAACGACAAAGAAGAAATGGTAAGACTCAAAGAAAACTTGTTTGCTGAATTTGAAATGAAAGATTTGGGCAGACTTAAGTATTTCCTCGGAATTGAAGTGCTGAGGTCAAAACAAGGAATTTTCATTAGCCAGAAGAAGTATGTCTTAGACTTATTGGCAGAGATTGGAATGATCGATTGCAAACCAGCAGACACTCCTATGAGTGTGAACCAAAAGCTTTACACGGAGGAAGGAGCAAAGTTAGCAAATAAAGAAAGATACCAACGGCTGGTGGGAAAGCTAATATATCTCTCACATACTCGTCCAGACATTGCCTATGCTGGAGGGGTAGTAAGTCAGTTCATGCACCAACCTCAACAGTCACATATGGAAGCAGTTTGGAGAATTATTAGATATCTCAAAGGAACAGTGGGTCATGGAGTCCTGTTTCAATCACATGGACACCTAAATGTTCAAATCTATACCGATGCAGACTGGGCAGGAGATAAGGGAAGTCGGAGATCAACAACAGGCTACTTCACTTTAGTTGGAGGGAATCTTGTTACTTGGAGAAGTAAAAAACAAAAGGTGGTTGCTCTTTCAAGTGCAGAAGCTGAATTTAGAGGTATAGCTCGAGGTTTAACAGAAGCCATGTGGATGCGGAGACTCTTAGCTGAGATTGGTTTTCCGTCAAAAGAAACAAGTAAGATTATGTGTGATAATAAAGCTGCAATTCAGATTTCAGAAAACCCAGTACAACATGATCGGACTAAACACGTGGAAATTGATAGGAACTTCATCAAAGAAAAATTGGAAGATGGTACGATTGAACTACCATTCGTTCGATCAAAGGATCAGCTTGCTGACATTCTAACAAAAGCAGTTAACGGGAAAATTTTCAGCGATTGTTTGGGCAAGTTGAATTTTGGAAATCCAACTATTCAACTTGAGGGGGAGTGTTGAAAATAAAAGATTACGGGATCAGTCAAGCATCATCTCCCAAGTTTAGCAGGGTCAAAGACAGCTAGTAATCAGCTGTTAAGATTAACTGGGTCGAAGACAGCTAGTAATCAGCTGTAAACCAAGCTGTCTTCTATATTTAGATTACGGTTTTGTGTATAAATTCAATACATTTCTTTGTAATCAAACACACAAAAATATACCTCAATTCAGTGTTCTGTGAATCAACTTCTAACATAGAAGTCATGCTTTAATAGTTACAAGTGTGTGAATTGGTGAGTTTGTTGGGTGATTAATGATTCAAGCGACTTGTGTCTTTTTTACGACTTATTGTATCTTTTTTTTTGTTGACATTGTGTTATATTTCTAGACATTGTGTTACCACTGTACGATTCCTAGATTTATGAGACTTTGTAGAATAATTTACCAATATTGTGTTTAGCCATCAAGAGGTCTTACCGATTTAGAGGCTACTCTGAATCGGTCGGCATGTTTCTAAATTTTTTTTAAGTTTCAAATGACATTCAATTGTATTTGATACAATCGACTATGAAATTACATAAGAATTGTAGGTAAACGGGCAACGAGCTGCGCCGGCACCCCCTGTTGAATAGCAAATCCAATCCTATCAAATATAAAACTCTGTTCCTTGGCGTTGCGAAATTGCTGTGCACGACCTTCTACACTCTTTTTAGGAAACCAAGAGCTTCAGAGCAAGCGAACCAAAAGTATCAAACACAAAGTGAATTAAGACATGTTGATTCTCAACACAAACTTAAGAGGCTCCATAAATCTTTAAAAAGTGTTTTTAGAGTAAATCAAACACACTCTATCTCTGACATATTCAGAAACAGTTTCATAATTGAATCATTAAAAGCCTGTCTACCTAATAGCCCCTAAAACTTTAAAGTAGTATCTAACACGTTAAATTTCAAAGTTTGCTCGTAATACGTTTAGTAAATAAATTAGTTTTGATATAAAAAATAATAAATGGTTAAAAATGTTTGATTTAAAAATAATAAGTAAATGAACATGCAATTTTACAAAGGGCGTGGTTGAAGAAAAAATGATACATGATTTATTATTAGGATTATGGTTACAAAATAATAATAAAAAGATACATGATTATTGAGTTGGATAGATTATTTGATTAGATATTGATTAGTGTGGTGGAATTTCTTACCACTTGTTCATTAAGAAACGTAATAATAACAACCTAAATGAAAGGCGTTTCATTTGCATTTTAACTTAAGTCACCTCTATATTTGTTGGTGATAATTACCCACTTGTAATATCATCCAGGAATGTTCATTTTGGGTACAAACGATTTTGATAAAAAACAAGTCCGGTAAAAATTAACAAATTATAACGTATAGTTATTGACAACAATCATCATACTTAGATGATCAGTCCGGTAACAAAATGACAAATTATAACGTATAGTTATTGACAACAACAATCATACTTTAGATGATCCGGTATGCTAACCGTGGTTCACGACCAATGACAGGACCCAAGATTTATTTTTTGAAAAGGACAATAAGGAAGACTTAAAATAACTTTTAAGGAGGGTAGTCGATTTTTTTTTTAAAAAAACAAACTAGCTTTTTTAAGGGGTGGCCATAGTCTGATTTGACAAGGTTTGACAGTCTTATGATGAGGTATATAATGGGTGGTTCAATGTCTTATGAAGTTCCATAGAGAGAAAAAACGTATATATGTTTTTTAATTAATATTATTTTCATTTGCTAATTAATTTATTTTTCTTTCTTGGTAGTGTGTGCTCGTTAATTTCTTTAAAAATCTAATACCGATTGTTGTTTAAGATGTATTCTTAAAATTATAAAATATTCATATAGTTCTATTCTAATATACAAATCCTTCATCAGAGAACAATCACATCATTTAAACAACCAAATATCCATTTATCGTCAACTCGTCCTTTTATCTTAACTAGCATGAGACCCGCATGTTGTGGCGGGTGAGAACCCAGTTGATTTTGGTACATTTTGATATAACAAATAAAATAAAGAACCAAAAAATATAATTATAATATACCTAAAACATATGCGGTTTAAAGTTTTTTTCCGTTATTTAAGTTAACTTTATCACAATATTAAAAGCACAATATTAAAAGCGACTGTATTTAGTAATAAAAAGTTTTGATAAATACATTGTAGTTTGTATTTTAGTATAAGAGACAATTATATTGAAACAGATGGTCAAATAGAATTGCCTTAAATCTCAAAATATTATTATAATGTATAAAGAATATGATATTGGATCTTGTACAAGACAAATAATGCTTTATTTGTAGGAAGATAGGTGACATTCATAGCGGCTCAAACTAGGGGCCATTTTTTTAACCTCAACTTTAAACAGACAATTGAAGAAATAAATAGAGAAATAGTATTTTGGTTCATATTTTAACTCTTCTCTGATTTTAAATGACTGTAACTTTTTTATATATTAGTATTTTTTTAAATACACACTATTAACTAATATTTTTTTTTTTTTTAATTCGAGCAGTCTATTGTTATCGTTTTCTTAAAAGTAATTACATGATTTTGAATACCCATTACGTGGTTACATGATTTTGTATACCCGACATTACTATGTGATTTTGAATACTTATTACGTGATTCCATTATAGTATGTGAAACCCGCTAAGTGATTACGTAACAATAGTTGACTATGTATTATTACGTAACTACGTGATTTTGAACACTCATTTCATGATTACGTGATTTTATTATAGTATTTTATGTGAAACCATACTGAGTCATCACGTAATTACGTAAAACCAAAAACATGTAATTAATAATATTTTATATAAAATACCAAATATTTCAGGTCTAATCACATACTGAGGATGAATTATATACAAAACATTAACCAAATCAACTTATAATAACCACATAATGTTGAATATTAGAGATTTAATCATGTAATAAAGCATAAACTATCAAGTTCTTATTATTTGAATGTGTAATCACGTAATAAGCATAACTTTAATAACATTAGTTATAACAAATCATATTGAATGTGTAATCACGTAATGGTTTATAAGGAAGGAGACATGTTTGATCCTAAAGGTGACATTGCTATCTTAGAGGCTTTACTTCAAGGGACCCCGTATATGATGATCAAACTTGAAGGTGAAGGTGAGATGAGAGTGAGAGAAAAGGAGATGGAGTTAGATGTTAAGCAAACCTAAGAGTAGGGATAGTTTTGTGGAGGAGTTAGAAAGAGAAATAAGTTGGGTTGATCTTATGTTAGGAGATGTGAAAAACCTAAGTGTAGGGAGGATCTAGTGGTTTGTGATTCATGTTTCAAGTTCCCCACACATGAGTTTAAGTTTTTTCAAGAATAATAGGAAGAAAGATCAGATTTGGAGTAAAAGAGGTAATAGTTCGAGTGGTTGTGTTAGAGCCCGTAAGGTTAACCTCGGGGGTGAGCTGGATCTTCATGATCCTCCGTGAGTAAATTCGTGAGTTTAGAGAGTTTGAGTGAAATCCCAATCGTAGAGTTTGTTTAGGTTAGAGTCGTAGTCGTAGATTTAGGCTTTTCGATAGTTTTGGTAGATTTTTGGTTTTTTTGTTTTGCGTTTGGATCTTTTTGTAGGAAATTGTATCCGTCATGGAATTAATAATGCAAGGAAATGGAGTTTCAAAGTGCTTTACCATGGAAATTTGGCCTAGAAAGTGGTTTGGACAAATTTGGAGAAAGATGGGAAACATTCTAAGTCATAAAGGCCACAGACTAATGAAACATTATGTGAAAAAGCCCCTCTCGTGTCATGCGAAAGGGAGAGTATATTTTCGTCACGTCACGCGAGGCTAATCTGGTCAATGCAGGTCAAGACTTCTCTCACGCCACACGAGAGAGTTCAGGTTACCCGTCGCGTCGCGCGATGGGGAGTCATGTGGGATCAGATCAGTTTGTTATCCGGTTTTCTCAGTTTTAAGCACTCAGAGCGATTGCGGTACATATTTTTCTATATTTTGAGTCGTTTATTTTGTACCATGAGCCTAACTTAGCGTTTTCTAGTCAGTTTTTTTTGTTTAGAGTAGGTACGGCTTTGATTTTTGCTTATGTTTGTTTGTGTAGGTTTGGCTCATACCACTCGTACTCAATCGTCATTCGGTTGATTTTGGAGTTGTTCATCAGATTAACGCATTTACTGAGCGTGTCAGTTTGTCAGTGTAGTTGATTGTGAATGAAATACTATACGATCGAGCTGGATTGGATGGGAGTTTTGGAGCTTACACATTTATATGACCAGCTAAGCCCATTCATTATGCTTGTGTCATTTTATTTTTATTTATTTTAGTCTTTCGAGTCATTTTCTACTCCTACATTGAGGGCAATGTAAAGTTTAAGTGTGGGGATTGGAAACTATCGTATGGTTTGTATAGTTGAGTTGGCTGAGTCAGAAAAAATTTTGAAAAAAAATGGAAAAAATACCCCTAACTTAGAAGTATGCATTTATATAAAATATGGAAGATAGTAGATAAAGTCAGGTGTTCGGGTTTCAAATCATTATAAAATGAGCTAATGAATAATCCAAATCGTGTTTGACTTGGGATGCGCGTGTAGGCCCAACCTGTTGATAGGTTTCCTTTGAGCTAAAGTATATCTAATAATGTTAGAATACTTGTGGGTTCTCATCTAGGAGACCAGGGAAAACGAAACTGCCAAAAGTAGTATAAGAAATGTCGTTAAAGTTAAACCGTCAGATTTTTAATTAAAGAAAAGAAAAATGAATAAATGAGCTAGATAAAAACGAAGCCTATGGAATCCCCTTGGGGATTATGACTCTGATCGAGAATCCTCTAGGTTATGTTAAGGAAAAATGATAAAATTACCGAAGCTCATGCTGTCGTTACTGAGGATGGTGACTCTAGTTTGGACAACCTCTAGGTTAGGTATAATTTTGTCTAGTGCTCATATGTAAAGAAAGAAAAAAGAGAGAAAATTTTGATGTTAAATTCTTTAAGTTTTGGCACGAAAATCGAGAAAACACCCTCGTCGCTCGATGCGACAGGGAACAAAAGATCCCTCGCGTGACACGAGGGAGGAGAGTCAACGAGTTGGTCAAGAGCTTTTCGCGCCACGTGAGAGGGAGGGCAACACCCGTCGCGTCGCGTAACGGGGCTTCAATTCGTGAAAAGGAGATTAGGGTTCAAGGTTGTGATGAAAGATCATATAAATACGAACTTTACATCATAATGAGAGACGACAAGCCCAAAGACGAATTTGCAGCTATGGAGAAGGATTTCTGGGAGCAAGCAACGTGAAAGTTAAAGACTTTAGACATTGGAAGCGAGATTCTCGAGCTTTATCATTCCGGTTTTGAGTTTCTGTGTTTACATTGAATTAATGATGTCTTGTGAACATGTTTTTTCTTTGTGTTATGTTTTTAACATGCTAGGCTAAAACTCTCATACAGTGCCTCGGTTATGAGGACTACAACCATGTTTTGATATTTTTTTGTTCGGTTTATGGACTAAATTTTGGATTGATAATAAAGTAATCGACTTTGGTTTTAATGATTTGATGTGTTTGCGTACCTAAACCTTTTCTTTGATAAATTATAACTCTTCATGTGTACTTGGTGAATGTCTTTCATATAATAGTTGCATGCTAGGTTAACTGCTTTGTGCTTTTAACTAATAGATGGTTTGCTAGCCTAGGTATAACCATAGAAGTATAGTTGTGGTTTGAATAAGTTTAGGTGTTCTACCAACCTAATAGATGTGAAGTGAGAGGTTGTTAGTTAGTCTTGTGTGATTAGATTGCTGGGATTAGATATACTTCGTGAGAAGATCCCTTAGTTTACCCGTCTCTGTTTGGTAGTTGAGTCTGATCAAGAATCCAAAGTAAACTGTGACTTTTGCACTATGAGGTAGATTGTCTAGAGGGTACTTTATTATTACAGTAGGAAATCATGTGAGAGAATCCGCTAAACCGATAGTTTATCAGCTTTTAGTTTTCTATAGGTTTCTTCTCGAGAAGGATCGAGGGTCCTTTAGGTCATCCTTTATGTTTAGTTTTTCAAGATCTCGGTTTCCACAAATAGTTCCATAACTGATAGAAGGTGTCAAACATGTGTAGGAGTATGATCTAGGTAGTGTGTTTCCTATCATCTGATCACATCTTCAGGTTAAGTTCGTGTCTTCGTCTGTTTTAGTTAATTTAGTTAATTGCAGTAGTCTGTTAGAAAACCCCCCTTAAATAACAAAGCATTTAAGTCGAGTCAGTTTAGTTGGTAGTAATCAAGTCTAGTATTCGTAATTAGTAGAATCTCGTGGATTCGATACTTTGACTTACTTAAGCTTTACTATGTTGGCCGGTACACTTACCTGTTGTGTGGTCTAGGTTTTAGAGAGTCTTAGTTATAAATTTAAAACTTAGAGTGTCCAGTTTAGGGTTAAAATAGTTAGTTTAATTAGACTGCTCGGTGCACATCAAGTTTTTGGCGTTGTTGCTTTCTTGGCAATTGAGTTTATTAGCTTTAATCACTTTATCTGAAATATCAATGCTTGTGTCTTTTGTTTTGTTTTGAGTTCGTCTATCTAGTCGAGTCTTCTCACTTTTCTTGTGTCTGTTTTGCAGTGAATGCCTCATACGCGCTCATAGGGACCGCCACTAAAACAACCTTTGTACGGTTTACACACCAAAGTAAACCCCCCATACACGCTCACAGGGGCCGCCATCAAAACTACCTTTGGATAATCTTGGTCTTACGGTTTACACACCAAAGGTTAGTAAAACTTCTTCTTCATCTTCAGCCCTTCTACTTTTACCCTCTAATCTAAACCACATGTTTTCGATTTCGCTCCACATTCCTCACCACATAACTCTCCACCACCAAGTCCAAAATCGCTCGACCAACAATGGTCGATCGTCGCACCATCCACCAACAGTCCAGTCAGTTGTTCACTGTAGTAAACTCCCCAATCACCATCCCATGTATCAATAATGATAACTCATGGCAAATTCCCTCGCAATGATGACTCATGCAAAAACGTATAACATGTATTCATACTGAAGTGTGCGATTATATAAAAACGACCACATTATATAACTCTCATAAAAATATCATATATAAACCAAACTAAAATTTTATAATGTAACTCAAGGTTTGTAAAAAAAATGGGTTGTTTAGAATATGACATAGAAGCCTAAAGTTAAAAGTGTAACAAGTTTTATAAATATCAAAATAGCTTTTATAAAATAGTATTACATCATAAACATAAATGCTAGATTAACACACTGCATTATTATTTTCCATTTATTACACTACATTATTAAACAAGTTTTATAAAAATCAATATACTTTTATAGAACAGTAATAAATGATAAATATAAATGCTAGCTGTAATAAAACTACATTGTTATTTGTTATTTATTACACTACATTATTAAATGCTAAAACATAAAGGGACAAAATTGTAAATGCAAAGTTCTTTATCCATTAACATTTGTACCAAATGCAAAAACATTGTTCTGAAGTGTCATTGTTGTCTCAAAGATATATGTATTATGTTATAGTATGTATATATGGGTGGAAGTTGGCTACAAAGTCCATTTTTCTTATAAAGTGTAAAAGGTCATAAAACAATATAATGCAAACTATAAAATATACTCAAATCCCACAAATAACAAAGTGAAGATTACTAAAATGTCATATTTGTGGTTTTGTGTTTTGTTTTGGATGATAAGGCTTTGATTATCGAATGACTAACATTAGTGTGTTTATTTCGATTATCATGTTTTGTTTTATATTCATAGTTCTACGATGGTGTGTTTGAAGTTTTATAGACTATTAAGGTTTGAAAACAGTGTTTTAATGATCTTCACTCTGTTATTTGTGGGTTTTCAATGTGTTTTATGGCTGAAATTGTAGTGTTTTTTTGACTTTGTACACTTTGTAGAAAAAATGGACTTTGTAGCCGAACCTCACCCTGTCTATATAATACCAAAATATGTGTAGTTCTATTTCCAATTCTCATCAACTCGTCCTTTTATCCTAACTAGCATGAGATCTGCGCTTTGCGGCAGGTGAAACCCAGTTGGTTTTGGTGCACTCGCGAAACCAAACAAACGAGAGAACTAAAAAAATTCTCACTCAGCTGCTAGAAGAAAGGGAATCATCGAATGAGAACCTTTGAGGAGAAGAGGGGGCACCTGATACCGATCAGCAAGAATAGACTGTGTCAATCGATGAATAATGGTCTGCTCCATGAGATCTCTTTCTCTCTCGTTTGTAGCAAGAAAACCCAAACTAGTCTATGTATGACATGGGTCGCAATTTTATAATAAAATTATATAAATATATATAAAAATTGTAAAGATACTCTCTTTACATAATTTTGGGAAATTGTAGTACCCATACCGTGTATAAATCATACAAATTAAATATGAAATACAACATATTTAAATACATCGATTCAAATCGTTGTCTTCAACAAGAGCCTTAACCGCGTCTTCTTGTATGGTCCGTTGTGTAGGCTTCAACGAGGTCTTGAACCATATCTTCTTATACAATAATTTCCTACAAAATGAACAAAACAAGTGTTGACGGTTGTGGCTGAGGCACGTGTTCAACACGCTTCCCTTAAAACAGATTTCGCGCCTCTACCAAAGATAACGCGTTTGTCTCCAGGGTACAACATCGGAGCAGTCTTACTGCTGGAAATGGCCACACGCCCGAGGTTATACCGGATAAAATTATAGTATTAGAACTTGTGGAAAAATAATGATATGAAGGGAGATGAAATTGAGTAGAGAAAACTTATCTCTCTAAGTACCCAACACATGAGTATTAAGTATCTCTTCTGTTCCAAGAACTCTCTATGAATTCATGTGTTTTCTTGTATTACTTCTCTTGTATTTTTCTAGCATTTTTCTCTCTCAAAATGATGCACATAGCCTACTATTTTTACAAGAATTGAGAAATAAGTGAAAAGTCTCACTTAATTAGTTATTTTATTAGAGACATAAACTCTAATAATAACAAATAAATTAATAAAAACTCTACTCAAGAGTTTAATCTTTAATTCACCATATGAAGAGTTTAATTAGTAATTATAATTTTACTAAATTATAATTTCATTAAATTAATATCCATTCACACTACTAAAATTTCCAACAATCCCTCACGTGAGTGGAGATCATTCAAAACACATAAAATTTTCCAATGGAACTCGATAGTTGAGTATTGCAAGATAAGTAGGTGTTCCCTTTGAACTTTTCGTTGTGAAGCATACTTAGTATCCAAGTGGTTTGTAGACGCAATGTCCTTGAATAAATCCCCATTTGTGTAGACGACAACACATTTCACACAATATTGTCCTTAGCGGGTCATCCCCTCATAGTTGTGTCCAATAATGGTCGTGGAACACTTTCCTGGTTCTGCGAGAGCTCTAGGAATTGTGCCCCCAATTCCATTCGAAGCGACCCCACTTCTCTCTAACATAAGTAATTCTACTTAAATCATTAAAAGAATCATGGTTACCATATTATGCAAAATCATTTACCACATAATATGCTTAGCCTCACAATTTCTCACTGAATTCCATAGGAATGAACTAGGACGTATTAAAACACCTTTTATCGTTTCAAGGGTATATTTAACCATATATACAGCTTATGCATATCAGCTATGCCCCATAGTGACCACTCTTAGGCATCTTAATTCGTTGTCCTATTGAACTTAGATCTTGGGATCTCCAGTTAACTAAGTTAGGTTTCTTTCACACACCCTTTTTCCATAGCTTTAGTCTCATTCCACAACTTGATCTCTAATAAACCCTCAGGTTGTTGGATCCATAACATTATCTTTGACTTTATTTAGTCATTACAAATAACTTTGCGTATTTGAGATCAGTTGTCATGATGTGTTGTTAACTCGTAAGTTAATTTTGCCTATAGTTAATTTCTAAGACTATAACCTCATGGCCATCTGAATCTAGTATAATATATGTCTTTGTATGATACGCGTATCATTTAAGGCAAACACATCTCCATTATGCACTACGACTTTTGTGTCCCCCACTTAGGGGTTTGTTTGCAATATTAGATTTGATTACAAAATCCTTATTGCCAAACTTTTATGGTACAAATGCAAGACACCCCCACATTTAAGTGTTATTGGATAACATCCAGATGGGGTAATTAAAATCATTTCTACATACTCTTATAGGGTTGTTTTTCTTAAATGGATTCTCCCCTACATTTCTTGCCATTTGATCAACATTTCTGTAACTTCACTGATGACGACATTTATACACATATGATTGAACAAGATCAACCTCATTATATCAGTGAATTCAACTCATATTGCATTAACTTACATAAGCTTCCGAGTGACAAAGCAACATTTGCCATTGTCATAAGTTTGTTACCAACTTAGAATAATTCTAATTTAACACCTAGAATGAGCCTAGAGAATGAGTTCTCCTCATTAGTTTTCGAACAAAATCTTCAAAAGTTACATCTGTCAAGACCATAATTAACCAAGTATTAGTCTAGCATGCTTTAGCTACATACTTTAGCATGTGAACAGAAGATGCATCATTCTGATTCTTCACAGCCCTAAGGATATCATAATATCACTTTGCAACATTTCATCCCTTGTTAAGACAAAATAATGAAACTTACTCATAATCCTAAAACATCAATATTTAGGAAGGTCTCACAAATTCTCCATCAACTTTGTCTATACACAAATTCTTTTATGTTCATACACATTTGAAAGTTTAGAGTTAATTAGTCTCTGTCAAGTATATAATTAACCAAGTATTAGTCTAGCATACTTTAGACTACATACTTTAGCATGTGAACAGAAGATGCATCATTCTAATTCTTCACAGCCCCAAGGATATCATAATATCACTTTGCAACATTCATCCCTTATTAAGACAAAATAATGAGACTTACTCATAATCCTAAAACATCAATATTTAGGAAGGTCTCATAAATTATTGTATATAGCACATAGCTAAATTTTATCATTCAATTAAGGAACATAACTTGTTTACCTTTGATCTCAACGCTTTACCATTGACTCATAAGTACTTAAACATAAGTCTTAATCCAAGTCACTTGGTGAACACACTCATCACCAACAAGATGATGTTCCTCGTTTACAATCACTATTATGTGGAAGGTAGAGTAAACTAGATCCACACTCAACAACATGGCATTCATAATTTTGACATAAGTGATTTGCACACATCTATTGTTATTCATTAGGAGATATGTATATTTAGGATGTTCTCCCAAACGAATGTAAAATTTCCATATTCAAGTGGTAGACGCATCTATGTATAAATCTCACAAGATTTATTAAAGGTATGCAATAACATATAGTACTTTGACTTTCATATGTTAGAATTCAAACTTGTGAATTTTCCAATGATTTCTAACGAAGTATTTCGACATGAATCTCGGTTGTGTATTTCATCTCAATACAGTTAGTACGTTCTTTCATTAATCTCTCATGATGTGGTTATACATTTAATGTTTCGTTTTGACTTTAGTCAATGCAACAACTCTCAAGTTGTTTATGTCCAAATATTTTCATGTACCATCCGTTTAAAGTCATATTCTTTTAAAAATGTATAGTTGACGTTATAATTACTTTCCACAAAAATAATTTATACGTCATAAACATTAGTGATTTATTTCTTTGTAAAAAATTGCATGTGTTATCCGAAAGTTATTGAACACAACACAATAAAATACATTGGAAACTAAATCATAAGTACCAAACGCTTTTGAAATTTAAACGGTAGCATATACGATCTATAGGCATCAAATATCAAAGTGCTTTTATCTTCAACACTTTATAATCTGACCAAAATCTTCTCAACGATATTGTCCCATGACATGTCTTTTGATACTCTATCAATAAGACTCCATGCACTTGTAAGTACAAGTTTCTCATTTCATCTTGAAACTTTAAACTTGGACAATTCTACATAAAACAACACCAAATTGTTACAAAGACTACATTTAAGTAGTGAACTTTAACAACTAAATTTGTTCACAACAACACCAAGTCGTTTTCCACCAAATAATATTCATGAGATTGTTACTTTGTTCACCAAATGCTACTTCTAGCAAGAGTAGGTAAACCATTTGAATTATCAATACTATGCAAAACTTTATTTTAAAAATCACTCTAAAACATTTCCTTAGTTTTGCAATATACTATATTAATAATATCAACCATTTCTCATCATATTTAATGCACACAAAGGCAATTAAATGTTTACATAAAACATTTCCATTCATTATGGCTTATATAATGAATAATCTCTAACGTGTATTTGTGATATACATTTTCTAACACACGTGTTAGAAAATTTAAGTCATTGTATATATATAAAACATGACCATTTGGATTTAGAAATCATAATTAAAGTTAGTGATAAATCCCATACAACAACACCATCACTTTATGGTGATTTAATTCTTGAAGCCAATCAAAAATCAACTTCAATGTATGACTTTTTGTTTCTAAACCATGCAAAGCATTAATGTGTTTATATTCACTAAAATCATTCTACAACAATTTCTTATATAAAATGTTTACATAAAACATTTCAAAGCATTTGTATTCTAACCATTTTTAACAACAAAATGAGAAAAAAATCTAACGCGCACGTTAGAAATACTAACATTTTCACTAAATGTTAATTCGACTTATTATAAGCAATATATGGTTCATATAAATATGTCACTTCTAATACACATGTTTAACAATAAACAACTAAAAATTGCTTCCAAACAAACACTTTTCATGAACCGTTTATTATAAAAATCATTTGTTAGTTTTTTTATAAACTGTTTCTAACACTTCTCATGAATCGTTTCTAACACGCATGTTAGAAGACAAATGATTACAAAAATCATTTGTTTTGTTTTTTTAATATAACACTATTTCTAACACAAACAATTACAAAAACTTTTTATAAATCTTGTCAATAAATAAGTTCTAACATATTTGTTAGAAATAAATGATTATAATAACCGTTATCATACCAATAGGTTCTAACAAGCTTGTTAGAAATAAACGATTACAGAAATCGTTATAAAACATATCAGTTTGTATAAAGAACCCATGATTAAAGTAAATCATTATAAGACTTATTTATTTATATAACTCCATTGGTGGATGAAGAGTCTACTTTAAATAAAACTTAACTAGAGACATAAAACTCTAATCAAGTAACATAAAACTCTTATTTAAAGACATGAAAATTATATTTAAGAGAATTTAAGTTTACAAAAAACGTATGGTTTACACCCACAATTCCGGTCTAACACACAAGTTAGAGAAATTTAACATTTACAAAAAACGTATGGTTTACACTAATAAACCCGTTCTAACACAAAGGTTAGAAAAAATTAACGATTTCATAATCGTTTCAAAACCAAATGATTGGATCAAACTGTTCGTTTTGTACCACGGTATAGGATTTAAATTATAACTCAATCTCAATAAATCCAAACACAACAAGTTGTACTACATACATATTTCCCCAAAAAAATTTAAAAGATCATAATCTCTTAAAAATATTTTTTTATTATAAATCATTTCATGAATCCAAAATCCTTATAAATAAGGTTTTAAAATTGTATCACCAATTTCACAAAATCTGTTATAAGTTTGTACGACATGGGTCATAATTTTATAATAAAAAATATATAAATAAATATAAAAATTGTAAAGATACTCTCTTTACATAATTTTGGGAAATTGTAGTACCCGTACCGTGTACAAATCATACAAAATTAAATATGAAATACAACATATTTAAATAAATCGATTCAAATCACTGTCTTCAACAAGAGGCTTAACGTTTCTTCTTGTATGGTCCGTTGTGTGGGCTTCAACGAGGTCTTGAACCATATATTCTTATACAATAATTTCCTACAAAATGAACAAAACAAGTGTTGACGGTTGTGGCTAAGGCACGTGTTCAACACGCTTCCCTTAAAACAGATTTCGCGCCTCTACTAAAGATAACGCGTTTGTCTCCCAGGGTACAACAGCCGGAGCAGTCTGTACTGCTGGAAATGGCCACGCGTCCGAGGTTATACCGGATAAAATTTTTAGAACTTGTGGAAAAATAATGATATGAAGGAGATGAAATTGAGTAGAGAAAACTTATCTCTCTAAGTACCCAACACATGAGTATTCAAGTATCTCTTCTTTTCCAAGAACTCTCTATGAATTCATGTGTTTTCTTGTATTACTTCTTTTGTATTTTTCTAGCATTTTTCTCTCTCAAAATGATGCACATAGCCTACTATTTTACAAGAATTAAGAAATAAGTGAAAAGTCTCACTTAATTAGTTATTTTATTAGAGACATAAACTCTAATGATAAAAATAAATTGACATAAAAACTCTACTCAAGAGTTTAATCTTTAATTCATCATATGAAGAGTTTAATTAGTAATTATAATTTTACTAAATTATAATTTCACTAAATTAATATCCATTCATCATATAAAAATTTTCCAACAGCCTATGCATAAAACGTGTTCAGTTCAAGTTTTTCTGTCTTGAGCATAATCTTCTAGTATTATTATAACGTATACAAAATTATAATATTGTGAACGTGACAATTCAAATAACGTAAACGCAGTGGATTCTTAAAAATCACGGCATGATACATATAATAATAATAGAATTAAAATATATATTAGTCTTACACAACCTTTTCCTAAATTTTAAAAAAAATAAACCATTATTCATTAAATTCACTTGAAAATCAGGTTTAAAGATTTAGTTAAGAATTGATTAACAAAAGAATTTGATATGTAATTAATTATGAATTTTCTGAATAAACTTATTTTTTTATTTATTAAGAATTTGATATGAAATTAATTATGAATTTTCTAAATAAACTTATTTTTTTATTTATTAAACTTATATTAAGTCTCTAAGTATCAACAAAATCAAAATTGTGCTGTTAAAATATTATGCCAATTGAAGAATAATGATCATAGTTGCTTTTTATGAGTGGTTTTCTAAAAACAAAATCAAATATTTTAAATGTAGTTGGATTTTTTGAATGGTTAAAATAGGTTAAATAAAAATAGACGCTATTAAAAAATTCCAATTTTAGTCCTTAATTTTCTATATGTATTAATATTTCTATATGTTATAGTTGTAATTTAAATTAATTTAATGGTGTTAAAACAATATTTAAATAAGTAAGTATACTTAAGGTGAAGTGACATTTACCAATTACATAAAACCGTTAATACAGCTTGAGTGTACAAAGATGTTTTGAATATGAACTTAACAAGAATTGATAAATGTCAAGTCAAAATTCAATTTTGAAACACATATATTGTTAATTGCATGTATGTTAAGAAATCTCCTACCTAATAAACGATTACAAATTTACACATGTGTCATCATCACACACCTCTTTATATCTTCTAATATTTATTTGGGAAAAATACTATAAAATATCAATTAATATTTTTATAATATATTTCGTTACAATTAGATATATGATAAGTTAATTCTTTTTCTTTAAGTTGTTTTTATTTAACCAAAGATACCACTTTTATATTGCTATTAAATTTTAATTAACATTAAATATGATTAAACTATTAACTTTTTTTTATAAAGATTGATTATAAAGGATTCTTAAAACTTATTTTATTAATAATTATCTTGGAATATTTAGTGCTCTTTATATAGTTATAACTTATTAATAAATACTAAATTCTAATTTAAAGTTATGAATATCGATGAAATATAAAGATTTTATCAATAAAATTACTTAATTAGGTTTAATATAAGTTAATTACAACTAATTTTATAATTGTTTCCTATATAATATAATATCTTTGTTTTAAATGCTATAACCACAATTTTTGTTGTCATTAATATATTTTCATATATTGATCATAGCATCAAATCATTTAATTAAGATTCCAATATTTTCTATTGTTTTTGAATCCCCATACTGATTAAAATCAAATTTTTTAGGATTTATTTTTATATGCCTTATATTTATTCAATCAAATATAAAAAAATCACGTCACAAACAGTGTGCGCTATGAAAACCAAAATTTGTAAGAAAGTTGATGATGCAATTATGGGGTTCTTGTGACTACTAAGTTCTTGTGACTACTAAGTGTATGAGAAAGTTGATAATGTTGATTCTCTAATCAATTGAGCAAATGCTCTCGTATATATAAACTTGGCAAAAATAACACATTCCGATCAAACAGGACAATTTTTTCTGTGTATTCAAAAAGCGTGAATATTGTTTTATAATTCTTAAACCTTTATTACTAATTATTTGATTTTTCTTTATTAAATCCGCATAAAACATTGGGTTATAAGCTAATAGCATTACATTTTATGTACGTTACACATATCTTTTTAAAGGTTTTAATATTTACACACTCTTTTCCTTTGTTTTTTTATACACACGTAATATATAGATATATAGACAGAGAGATGGAATAAAAGAGTATGTAAATAAGATTAGAGGTGTAGGGTATGAGAATAATATGAGCTTTTTTTATTTCTTTTTTATTTTAAGAACATAACATTAGTAAGTATATAATGTTAAATAAACTTTGTAGTATTTTGTACGAAAAATCTCCATGCCCATGAGAACTTCTTCCTACCTTACACTTATAAATACCCCTTCTCAATCCACCATATTCACCCACCACATCGCCACATGTATGCTCCGGCAACCGTCGTCGCACCGCCGTTGGTTGATGATGTAGACATCGTCATCCCCACCATCCGAAACCTCGATTTCCTTGAGCAATGGAGGCCTTTCTTCCAGCCTTACCATCTCATCATTGTTCAAGATGGAGATCCATCCATAAAGATCCGAGTACCGAAGGATACGATTACGAACTCTACAACCGCAATGATATCAATCGGATCCTTGGTCCCAAAGCTAGCTGCATTTCGTTCAAGGATGGCGCGTGTCGATGCTTCGGGTTCCTTGTTTCGAAGAAGAAGTATATCTTCACCATTGATGACGACTGCTTTGTAAGCTCTTTGGTTCTCTACGTGTTGTCACTACTGAGTATTTTGTAACAAGTAGTTGCAAATTAGCAACCGACTTGCGATCACAACAGTCGCCAAACTGGTGCCGACAAAGTTTTGGTTGCACACAGGTCGCAAGTTTTACGACCGTCTTGTTTCGGTAGCAGTTCGGTCGTAAAATAAAAAAAAAGTTAAATTAATTAACTTATAAAAAAATTAGTACGATCTTAAATATGTGAAAAATAAAAAATAGAATCCGGTTGCAAATTAGTCACAAAAGTTGTGACCGTTGTTACAAACCTAGTTTTCGTAGTGTAACTAATGTCACACGTGTTAAACATTGTTGGCATTACTTTAGGTAGTTTATTATATGTGCATGCCTGCATGAATGTTGAATTATTATTATTATTATTATTATTTTATTTTTTACTTTTTTGAAATGAAGGTTGCTAAGGATCCAAGTGGAAAAGAGATAAATGCATTAGCACAACACATTCACAACTTATCAACACCAGCAACACCTTTCTTTTTCAACACATTGTATGACCCATATAGGGAAGGTGCTGACTTTGCGAGGGGATTGTTAGAAAGGGAAGTCAAACCTCGGAGAAAATCCTTAGCAAAACGGGCGTTGACAGCTGCAAATTGACAGCTGATCAACAGCCGGATCACAGCAAATCAACAGCCGATTGCTAGCAAATCAACAACCGGATCTTATGCACCATTTCCTTTTTTACGTTCCTTTGTAAAGTTATAAATCCCTGCATTTGTAATCAAAACGATATAACAAAAACAATTATGAATGAATAGCATTGTTCGATAATCCACTCTGAAATTCTGATTTTAACATGGTATCAGAGCGGGTTATTTAGCTTGCTCATCATCTACCCAAAACACAACCGAGCCACAACCGAGTCACCATGTCCGGAGACGGTAACTCGAGTAGTGATCTCACATTACAACTAGCCAACCTTCTCAAAAATTCCAGTCAAAAAGCCCCAAGATGTCCGATAGTTTACAGATAAATCTGAAACTAAACGGCCAGAATTATCCCCTATGGACCCGAATGATTCGAGTCGCCATAGGCGGAAAATAAAAAACCCTGCTGCAACATTTAACCACAAATTCCCCAGACCAAAATCATGAAACCTACGAACAATGGGAGCAAGATGACCTGATTGTTTTTTCATGGTTAATTCAAAATATTGAACCTGTTCTTGCGGGTAACCTCACCGAGTTTCCCACAGCGAAATCGCTGTGGGATGCCTTGGTAGTTACATATAGCAGTGGACGGGACAAGCTCCAAACATTTAATCTTCATGTCAAAGCGAATGACATCAAACAGAACAATACTTCTCTCGAAGAATTGTGGATAACCCTCCAAGGCGTATGGGGAGAAATCGACCGCATTGATCCGAATCCGATGACTTGTTCAACGGATATTCAAACATACTCCAGAATCCGAACAAAGCAAAAACTCTTCCAGTTCTTAAATGCCCTTGATCGGAAGTATGACCCTATAAAGAGGGAAATACTCCGGTCAGAACCACTTCCGACTGCAGAAGCCGCGTATGCCACTGTTCGCAAGGAGGCCGCTCACCAAAAACTTCTCGGAACACCTCTCAATGACGCACAGGGCATCGCAGCAGGTCTAATAGCCTCAGAAATAGAAGGGGCAGGACTTGCATCGAAAGGGCTCCGACGGTTTGACGGAAGAAGAACTGGATCAGTAAGCCGAGATGATAAAACTCATCTCAAATGTGACCACTGTGGCATGACTAAGCATACAAAGGAACAATGTTTCAGACTCGTCGGATATCCCGATTGGTGGTCTGACAAGAAGGGCACAAAGGCCACTGCTCACGAGAAAGGAAGATCACCCAGCACCGGCAACCGAGAGGTTCCAGGAGATGGAAGCCGGAGTAGGGTGGGTTTTGGAATGGCCGACGCAACAGGCGAAGGAGACGAAGGGTTAGGTAATGACGGAGATAATGAAGGAGAAGGTAACCGGGTTGGTTTTGGGGCGGATAACACAAATCCATGGGTTTATAACCCAGAATTGGATATGTCACATTTGGTCCCTGGAAATAGTGGGAATGCTAATATGGCTCAAAAACATCATGAAAAACAAAAACGATGGATATTCGATTGTGGCGCAACCGACACAATGACTTATGAGTCATCGGATATTATCTCAACAACTAAACCAATAAGAACACATATTCAAACGACAAACGGAGGGATAATGGATGTAAAATCGGGAGGGACGATTGAGATTTCACCCACAATAAAAATCTCTAATTGTCTTTATGTTCCCTCGTTGTCACATAAACTGCTTTCCATTAGCCACGTCACTAAAGAACTCAACTGTATTGTTCTAATGTACCCTACGTTTTGCATTTTACAGGATATCAGGACGGGAGCGATCATTGGGCGTGGCACTGAAAGTCAAGGGTTATATTATGTGGACGAAGTAACTCAAAATGGTGCTGTGATGTTAACTCATGGTACATCGGAACGAGAAGCATGGCTGTGGCACCGAAGATTAGGTCATCCCTCTACAAGTTATTTACATATTTTATTTCCAAAACTATTTCCAGTTAATTCCTTGTCAAATTGTGAAACATGCGTTTTAGCAAAGAGCCATAGGAAAACTCT
The DNA here is from genome assembly GCA_947069175.1 of Scalesia atractyloides. Lineage (NCBI taxonomy): Eukaryota > Viridiplantae > Streptophyta > Magnoliopsida > Asterales > Asteraceae > Scalesia > Scalesia atractyloides. The sequence goes on along the minus strand of CAMTDV010000013.1, from coordinate 77,289,339 downwards.
TAAGCCCAATAACACTAAGGTTGCTTTACCATTTTCATTAATCCATTCTGATGTGTGGGGTCCTGCCCCCGTTCTTGGGGGGCAAAACCTTCGCTACTTTGTGATGTTCGTTGATGATTGTACCCGAATGACCTGGGTTTATTTTTTAAAAAACAAATCCGAAGTCTTTGAAAAATTCACTATGTTTTACGCCATGATCCAAACCCAATTTCAAACAAACATCCAAATCTTCCGATCCGATAATGGCGGTGAGTTTGTTAATACCTCCTTTAAATTGTTTTTTCAAAACAAAGGAATAATCCACCAAACCACATGCCCAAACACCCCAGAACAAAACGGTGTTGCTGAAAGGAAAAATCGCATTTTGCTGGAAATGACACGAGCCCTCCTAATTGAATCCCAGGTCCCGAAACATTTTTGGCCTGAAGCCCTTGCTACTGCTACCTATCTTCTCAACCGACTCCCAACAAAAATCCTAAAACTTAACACTCCGTTACACACCCTTTCAAATTTTTTCAAACTTCCCTCAGTCCTTACCCTTCAACCACGAATCTTTGGATGTACCGCTTTTGTTCACATACCTAAATCAGATCGAACCAAACTTGACCCTTGTGCTGAAAAATGTGTCTTTGTTGGTTATGGAATGAATCAAAAAGGATACAGATGTTATAACCCAAAGACACGTCATATGTTCACCACAATAAACTGTGACTTTCTTGAAACCGAGTATTATTATTCCCAACTCAGTGGTCAGGGGGAGAAGGAATGTTCAGACACACTAAGTTGGTTGAAATATGTTCCCTATGTACCAACTACAGAGTCACCAGAATTCAATTTCAGTGCCACTGAAGGCCCTAATGTTCCTCCTAACCTGGTATCCGAGGTAAGTAATACTCACCCTATTCAGTCTGGTGATACTTTTGGAGTTTCTAATGACTCCGAAGATACCAATACTTCTAACCATGCAACTGCCACAGAACAAGCTGAAAGTTTACAGGCAGATGAATCCATACAAGAAGAATCCACACAAGAAGAAACACCATCAAGATATGTGTTACCCCCTAGAACAAACAGAGGGGTTCCTCCGAAACGGTATTCTCCTGGAAAAGAGCCAAGGAAGTCTAGTTATCCTATAGCTAATATAGCTAATGGAAATCTCACTAAGGAAGCCAAAGCGTTTATCTCATCTGTTTACTCTGAGGAAACTCCTACAAACGTAGATCAAGCCTTAAAGTCTAAACATTGGAAGGAAGCAATGAAAACAGAAATGGAAGCCTTAATCAAGAACAACACTTGGGAAAAGTGTACTCTTCCATCGGGAAAGAAATCCGTGGGGTGTCGTTGGGTCTATACGATTAAGTATAAACCAGACGGTACAATTGAGAGATACAAAGCTCGACTGGTAGCAAAAGGGTATACCCAGACACATGGGATTGATTACGCTGAAACTTTTTCCCCAGTTGCAAAAATGAACACAATTAGGGTTCTTTTTTCGATAGCCGCAAATGAAGGGTGGCCACTTCAACAGTTTGATGTAAAAAATGCATTTCTACACGGGGATCTAGATGAAGAGGTATTCATGGATGCTCCTCCAGGATTCACAAAAGATTTCAGATCCGGAGAAGTTTGCCGTCTGAAGAAATCTCTTTATGGTTTGAAGCAATCTCCCCGGGCTTGGTTTGGCAGATTTACCACAGCTATGAAAAAATTTGGATATAAACAAAGTAACGCCGATCATACTTTGTTTCTCAAAAAAAGAGGAAAGTTCGTAACCTGTCTAATTATCTATGTAGATGATATGATCATTACAGGGAATGATAAAGAAGAAATGGGAAAACTAAAAGAAAACTTGTTTGCCGAATTTGAAATGAAAGACTTGGGCAGGCTGAAGTATTTCCTCGGAATTGAAGTACTAAGGTCAAAACAAGGAATTTTCATTAGTCAAAAGAAGTATATCTTAGACTTGTTGGCAGAGATTGGAATGATAGATTGCAAACCAGCAGACACTCCTATGAGTGTAAACCAAAAACTCTATATGGAAGAAGGAGCAAAGTTAGCAAACAAAGAGAGATATCAACGGTTGGTGGGAAAACTAATATATCTCTCACATACTCGCCCAGACATTGCATATGCTGTAGGGGTGGTAAGTCAGTTCATGCACCAACCTCAAGAATCACATATGGAAGCAGTTTGGAGAATTATTAGATACCTCAAAGGAACAGTGGGTCATGGAGTCCTGTTTCAATCACATGGACACCTAAATGTTCAAATCTATACTGATGCAGACTGGGCAGGAGATAAGGGAAGTCGGAGGTCAACAGCAGGCTACTTCGCTCTAGTTGGTGGGAATCTTGTCACTTGGAGAAGTAAAAAACAAAAGGTGGTTGCTCTCTCAAGTGCAGAGGCTGAATTTAGAGGTATAGCTCGAGGTCTAACAGAAGCCATGTGGATGCGAAGACTCTTAGCTGAGATTGGCTTTCCTTCAAGAGAAACAAGTAAGATTATGTGTGATAATAAAGCTGCAATTCAGATTTCAGAAAATCCAGTACAACATGATCGAACTAAACACGTAGAAGTTGATAGGAACTTCATCAAAAAAAATTGGAAGATGGTACAATTAAACTACCGTTTGTTCGATCAAAAGATCAATTAGCAGACATCCTAACAAAGGCTGTCAGTGGGAGAGTCTTAGGCGAATGCTTAGACAAGTTGTGTATTGGAAACCCCACTACTCAACTTGAGGGGGAGTGTTAGAAAGGGAAGTCAAACCTCGGAGAAAATCCTTAGCAAAACGGGCGTTGACAGCTGCAAATTGACAGCTGATCAACAGCCGGATCACAGCAAATCAACAGCCGATTGCTAGCAAATCAACAACCGGATCTTATGCACCATTTCCTTTTTTACGTTCCTTTGTAAAGTTATAAATCCCTGCATTTGTAATCAAAACGATATAACAAAAACAATTATGAATGAATAGCATTGTTCGATAATCCACTCTGAAACTCTGATTTTAACAGGGATATCCCTTCAGTTTAAGGGAAGGTGTCACCACAGCCATTTCTCATGGCCTTTAGCTTAATATCCCGGATTACGATGCCCCGACTCAGCTCGTCAAGCCTCGTGAGCGCAACACCAGGTCCTCCTGGTCGATTTTCGCTTCAAATCATAAGGATTTAGTTGTTTTAATTTGTCTAGTTATGTAGTAATGTGATTGAAGTCGTTGATATTTGTAGGTATGTGGATGCTGTTATGACCATCCCGAAAGGACCCTTTTCCCTATGTGTGCGATGAACCTTGCTTTCGATAGGGAACTCATCGGACCTGCCATGTACTTTGGACTCATGGGACATGGTCACCCTATCGGTCGATATGATGACATGTGGGCTGGCTGGTGCGCTAAGGTATTTCAGAGTTTCGTTGTTTCTAGAGGTGGCAAAATGTCTTGGGTTGGGTCAAAACTATAACTATTTAGCATAACGGATCGGGTTGGGTCAAAACTATAACTATTTAGCATAACGGATCGGGTTGGGTGGGTTTGGCCCATTCGAAACATTTCATAAATAAACGGGTCCAAATTGACACCTTTGATGGTTTTGCTTCGTTACTTCAAACCTTTTGTTTTTACCCTTTTTACTAGTGAAAACTAAACATAACTCGGATCGACCCGTTGATAAATAAAAGGGCTGAAATTGGCAACTTTGAGTGTTTTATTTCATTACTTTATTATTGATGTTTTTTTGGTTAGTTGATTCAAAAGCTATTTGGGTCCATATATTGATCAAATTATGGTGAAAATGTAGGTGACATGTGACCATTTGGGGCTAGGTGTGAAAACAGGTTTACCATACCTTTCCCATAGCAAAGCAAGCAACCCATTTGTCAACTTACAAAAAGAATTCAAAGGCCTCTTCTGGCAAGAAGACATCATTCCATTTTTCCAAAATGTCGCCCTCCCGAAAGAATGCACAACCGCGCAAAAATGCTACATCGACCTCTCAAAGCTCGTGAAGGAGAAACTTGTCTCGATTGATCCTTACTTTGAGAAGCTTAGTGATGCCATGGTTACATGGATTGATGCTCGGAATGAGCTCAACCCGTCGACTGATGGTGCAACCACGGTCAAGGTCAAGCCTATCAAACCTAAGTAGACACAAACTAGAATAACGTCTACTTACATTAGCTCGCTATTTTTAATTTTATTTTATGTTAGAATAATGCGTGTTCTGGTATTTAATTTGTCGTCGCAAGCTTTAATAAGTCTATCCAGAGACATAACTTATATTTCTAGCTATGAATATACGATGTTATCGTCATTTTAGTGGTGTTTCAATGTGTGTTTTAAAAGGGTTTATATCATATGTAGACAAACGGTAGGGGTGTTCTTAAAGCGTTAGAAATCATGTCTAACCAATCAAAATGTAGCAAGCCGGCTGACTTAGACAGTTTGAGATTTCCTATGTACATAACTAGAATTTGTTAAGCTTAAGTTATAATAATCACTTAATAAAAAATGATTCACTTTCATATAACTGGATTCATTATAAAAGAACAATTACGTTTAAGAAAATATTTCATTTTGATAAACAGTTGTAATTTTCTTTAACAATCAACACATACATGTTTATTAAGTGTATGACACATTGAACATGATTAAGATCGTTGGCCGCATAGTAAATAGGCAATAGGCTCACTAGCTCGTATATTATTTGGACTTTAAAATTGTTAAACATTTTGAATCTACTTCAAACTTTTGTAGCATGTATGTTGTAAAATCATTAGGCGCTAGACTGCCAGTTTATCGGATTAACAGGGAATAATCGGATTGAAACATCTATGTAACTTTCAGTTTTGGATATATATACACACACACATTTTCATATGTATATTTTTAAGATGACAACCCATTTTTTAAGTAAACATGATTAATTGCCGGAATTTATAGGGTTTGCCTGGACTAGAATGATTTTTGGCCAATTAGGTCCGTCTTTGACCGTTGTTGACCGCCTAGAAATTAATAAGCGGGTTAGATGAAAACTCCAAGGTGAGCTTCCGATTAGCGATTAGCTGGCGACTAATCGGAGGCTAGGCTCGATTTTTACGACCATGTAAATAGTGTATTTTTTTGGTGTTATGCATTGCATATTTGTAAATTTTATTGTTTTCATGGATGAATCGTAGATCACTGCAAAAGTAGGGTCCAAAGTTCCGGTCATTACTACTTGTTCCCGTGAAATTATTGGAAGGGATGTGATTTCTGATGAATATGAAGAGGTTTTTTTTGTTTTTCACTTACAAAATTTGCCTTTACTATTGAGTTTTTAATTTGATTTGCTAGAACTACCACTTGTTTTTGTTTAACGTTAACTCGTCGTAACGTGTGTGGAGTTCAACGTTTTTTCATCTATTTGTCCCGTTTGACAGGCATGTTGCAGCGCGTCTATTTTTCCTTTTTGATAGGTCTGTCACAACACGTGGGTCAGAGATCGACTTAGTTACTATTTTCTATGAATTACACACAAGCTTACGGTCATGTAAGAAATATTTGCCTTTTATCTGATATGATATATAACTAACGTATCCCCGTCGCGTTGCGACGGGTGATAATTCTAATTTTGTTATCAAATGTTAACATTTGACTCTTGAAAGTCAACACTTTTGGCCTTTTATATATGGAAACATGGAATCTACAAACGCCCGTATCGAATTGCATGTGTGTAGTAAAACTTTGTTTCTTTTTACAGCAAATTCCATTTTTTCACCATGTTTGACTTGAATTTATTACCTTTCCAACTTAGAGGCTGTTTGTCATCTTTAAATGGTAAGTAATGAACTAGTAAAATGTTTGAACCATTAAGTGCGAAACAAGTAAGAGGGATATCTGAACCATTTAGAGACAAATGTATAACCAATCCAGATAAAAGATTTTAACCATTCATGCTCAGTATAATGCTTAATTATTTAGAGGGAAATGTCTGAACTATTCAGAAATCGCGAGACAAACAGTGTGAACCATTAAGTGTTGAACCAATAAGAGGTTTAGAAATTAAGAGCTGAAACAAACAACCAGGCTTTGTTTAACCCCAATAATGTTCACTTAATGATCAAACAACCAAGCTTTGTTTAACCCCAATAACTACACCCGAATAAGTAATTCATAGTTCTATTTAAAAGAAAAAAATGTGTGATTGGTTGGGAAAATATGGGTCCCACCCATAGTTATTAAAGGCGTGAGCTGCACTCACGGCGCTTTGTTGGGCCCAGGGATTTATTTGCGCCTAGGCGCTCGCTTTAATAACTATGCAGAAGATTATGAACTAGCCTGAAGATTAAAGGCGCGAGCCGCACTCGGGGCGATTTGTTGGACCCGAGGCCTTATTTGCGCCTAGGCGCTCGCCTTAATAACTATGGTCCCACCACGTCCGTAGTGGGCAAACTAAGCCTTGGTTTTTTAATGCACGCATAATGCGTGATGCGCCTAATGCCCTGATGAAAGTGCATCGCCACATCTGATGTGTTGCGTTTACGTGATGCGAGAATATTGCGCCGATATCGTTAAATGCGCTCTGATACACGCAACAATGTTTCTTATGTTTTTTTTCCAGATTTTATATAATGGGTTGGGTTTTCTCAACAATTAATATCTTAGTATTCTTGATTTGTACCATTATGATTTCTAAACACTTTTTGTGGTTGGAGAAACATTTTAGTATGCTTGATAAAGGTAACATAGTTATAGTTTGGTCACATTTTTACTTAAAGGACTGTAGTATTTTTCACTTCTAAAAAGGATTCAACCTTGAAAAATTTTGATAAGAGTATAAAAAAGGATCAAACTTTTAAAAAGGTACGATGCAATCAACCGGTAAAAAAAGATGACGTTGCATGTGGTAAGTTTGACCACGTTGACCTTTTGTTGAGCCATTGGCGTTGCGCTGATTTGGCACATGAAAACCGGTTAACTTAGAAGAAAACCATAATGAATCCATTTTAAAAGTTGGCTTCATCATATTTGTAGAGTACTATAATCCAAACTATGTTAATATTTTTCTTTTATTTTGTTTATATGTAAAATAGATTTTGGATGAAAATGACAAAAACAAAAAATATATGTAAACTGACCAAAATACCCTTGAGTTAACTGACATTTTTGGACGGTTGGACGGAAATGACAAAAAAAATTCAAACGTTAGGGACACAGATGAGAAAAAAAAACTATTTGGACTAGAGTGACATTTCTGGCCAAACCACAGGGACTAAAATGACAATTTACTTTTTTTTTTGTCTTCCGATCTTTTTCTTTGAGCGACTGCAAATATCATCCGTTATGACTTATAAGTAATTCATAACGACCCATATAAAATTCAGGTTTTTGGACGCAGGGTATCACACTAGCTGGTATGTGGATTGTCATGCACATAGATGCGTAGAAAATAAGAAAATATGAGGCTGAGGGGATTACTTAAAGAAATTTCCTTTGGAAACCAGTTATATTCACTTAAAATAATAATCAATTTATTACACATAAAGTTCAAACACTCGAAATATGATTATCTGCATGACATAATCAATTTCAAAACACAATCTTCCCTTTTGGATAAAAGCTACTTTCATGTTAAGGTTGGCAATTTTTGTGGAAATTTGGGTTGACCCGAAACACTTTTGTTCATTTTTTTTAAAACCTTAGTGTTCCAAAAAGGCTTACAAATTATATTGTTTTAGTTATATTCTACTTCTTTATCCATTTGTGACCCATTTCCATAATAGCTAGCTTTTGCTTGATATGTTAAATAAAAAAAATCTGTACAAACGACTGATAATTAAGTGGCTAACTATGATCATTTTCATGTAGGGATTACCAAGAGAGTTTGATTGTTGATGGTATACGTTTTGTTTTTACCGCCAAGATTCCCGCCATCTGAGATCTTTCAAGCAAGAGAGTTGATCCATGTATTATCATGAAAAATTGTAAGTTGGAACTTCTGTATTACTGCTTAAGTTTTTATCATCGTTTTTGTTATTCTGATTTTAATGTAAATAATAAAGAAATGACAGACGATTTTCCAACATATAATATTTTATTATTATTGATATTGTTACCTTCTATTAAGACTACATTAAGAACTTGATTCTGGCATATTTGAGTTGAAGATAGAATTTAGTGAACCTCAAGTGACGTGCCGAGTTTTAAACAAACAACAATGAGCATTGTTGTTGATTCAAACCGGATTGTCGATGGTGGATGTGCCACGGTGCCACCCGAGCTTATGAGTTGGCGAATGAGCCAGCGTGAAGAGGTCGATTAAATCCTTTCCTTTTTCAAGCTTAAAGCCTTAAGCAACTCAAGTGTTGGGATATATTTAGTATAGTAATATTTTTGTTAAAGACGAAATGGGCTTATGAATACAATATCATGAAACAATATAACTTTATTAAATAGATTGTATAGGAATACACTTTCGACAACTTTCGTCACCCATTCATAAGTACATGAGTATAATTACCACCTACACTAATAACATCCAGCAATCATTCGGTCATACCCATGGTTTAATCCATTTTGTCTTGTACTTAACACAGTAGGAGATGAATTTGATCACAACATCCTAAGTATTCTAGCATTAGTTTCGATGATTTATTCTGAACCAAACTAGGGATGAGCATTTGGTATTGGGTACCGGTACCGAATTTCCTGTAACGAAATTTATTCGTAACCACTTCGGGCATTTTTGGTACCAGTATTTTCGGTTCGGTACGACACCTGTATTTTATATATAACTACCGGTCCCATAGCAGTACCGGGTACCATACTGTATCGAACATTTTCGGTACTGGTACCGGTAGATCAAACTATCCAGTATCCACTAGTGGAAATATTCATTGGGCCTGGTGGAATGGAAAATCTTAATGGACTCAGTTTGGACTTTTGAGGGCATTTATATGGGCTTATTTTAAAAGGGGTAGTAGCTGTATGACCTGGGCTAGGAGGGAGGTCAATTGGGCTACTCATGTTCTTAACAGGCTAGTAGTTATGGTATGGTTCGTGAGTATATTTTTGTTCGGCTTTTGGATAACGAACCTACCGGCAACTCTTTGGGGGTGGTAAATCAAAGTTGATTATATTTCTTAGTGACATTCACCACGTTTTTTTAATGCCATAAGCATCCTAAATCATTTTGTAGAAAAATATTTGATTATTATTAGAGCAAACTACAAAATACGTCATTTATATTTGTATCGCATTGCAAAGTGTGTTGTTTATCTTCAAAAGTTACAGAAAATGTACTTTATGTTTGCAAACACTAACATGTTACGTCTTTTAACATTAACTCGGCTATTTTTTATTGTTAAATCTGACCAAGTGAACCCCACATGAGGGTGTTTTTCTAAAGCGCCGCACAGACATTGTCATCTACAGACTGTTTGTTTTTTTGAAGACGTTTCATTAAAAAGCGTCTACGCGAACTCTTTTTGATGCAGACTTGTCCTAGCCACTTTTAAGATCTAAGGTCTAAAGAGAGTTAAACACCACCACCCACCATCACCGTCCATCACCCATCACCGTCCACCACCACCACCACCCACTATTGTCTACCACCCTGTCCACCACCACTTATAGTTATGAGAAACAAAACAAAATGCATAGCACAAGAAAAATCTACGCATCCAGCCTCATTAATCTTGGATCTTGAAAGCGAATGTACTTAGTAGTGTTTGCTATTGAGCAGGGGCGGACCTATGGCCTGTCGTGGATGGGCGGACGCACTCTTGAATTTTATTTTTTTAGTTTTATACGTACGTCAAAATCCCGACTGCCCCCATAGAATTTTGCAACCGCGCTCCTTGAAATTGAGAAAGGAGAGTGAAAAGGGCTTGATCGTAAAAAAAAAAAATTAAACCAAATAAGAAGGCGTGAGTTGTAGAACCGTTCTGTAGGGATGAGGATGAAGATGCAGAATTGAAAAGTCATTATTGAAATATGAAGGGCAAAATCGTAATTTCTAGATTTATTGAAATGGATTGTTTTTGCAAAAATCAACAGTGAGTTTATACAAAGTTCACCTTTTTCTACTTAATTAAATACTTTTATCTAATAGTAATTATATAGTAAACGATTTTGTATGATTATATTTAGTTCTTTAATATATATCATAAATTTATGAGGTGATCATAGTATATAATACTTCATTGTTTTGTTACTCTAATGTATTAGTTATTAAAAATGTTGAATTATGTGAAACGTTTCTTAAGAGTATATTTTAATAAAAAAAAACTTAAAACATTCCTTTAAGTTTTTATCATATATGCTAAAAGAAAAAAAATATAGTGGAAATGTTTCTTTAAAATAATATTTTTATAACAATAGTAAGTTTTTATCATATAGGTCAAAAGAAGAATAATACATAAAAGACGAAGCGAGCCATTGAGAGGATAACACCCAGACCCATGAACTTTTGACTTGACCCAATTCAACACGAACCGAAGCGAAAAAAATTATTATATAGCGATAAACAAATGACCCCTACAAATTTTCTCACCGTATGAAAAAATTCTGGGTCCGCTAGTGCTATTGAAGAAGGATAATTATGGGATTTTACTTGTTTCTGCATCAATAATAAATCTAAACTAACTATCAATGTATCATCAACAAACTCTATTTAGATTAACCAAAAGTAAATGATTCACAACAGCACAGTCAATAACCTCAATAGTTCATCATGTTAAACGGAAAGAATCGTCAAAAGGCAAAATTATAGGATCAGATCTGGTCATCATTTCCCAATCAAAGATTTGCTAGCTATTCGCCGACCTGTTTCCCAACACCAACCATTCAATATGTTTCCGTATATAGGTCATTGTTTTTTTGTATAAATAGGCCTTTGTAATACACAACAATCAATACATTCTCATCTCAAATGTAGCCACTGTGGAATGAACAAACACACCAAAGAACAATGCTTCCGGATCGTTGGCTACCCTGAATGGTGGAACGATGGACACAAAAAGGGCAATAAAACAACTAAAAAGAACGGGGGTCGAGCAGCCGCCGTCGTGGGCAACAATAACGCCACCAGCAACGACGGAGGCGATGGTTTCGCTGGATTTGGTGGAGTGGCATCAGCTAGGGCAAGAATAAACGATGAAGATGAAGGATCAGGTAAAGGGTCTTCGAAGTTACATCCAGACCCTTCTATTTCTAAACCTCAATATTTCTCTCATGAGTATTTAAATTTATTAGACCCTGATGTTATTGCAAAAGCAAATACAGCCCAAAGTTGTAACAAAAAACAAAAATCCTGGATTTTCGACTGTGGTGCTACTAACACCATGACATTTGATTTTTCTGACATTGTGTCTCATTCTAAACCAAAAAGGACACACATTCAGAATGCCAATGGGGAGATAAGTGATGTAAAAGGGGGAGGAACTATCGAAATCTCACCAACATTAAAACTATCAAATTGCCTTTATGTACCCTCATTGTCACATAAATTACTATCAATCAGTCATGTGATAAAAGAACTGAATTGTATAGTGCTAATGCATCCCACCTTTTGTATCTTACAGGATATCAGGACGGGGACGATTATTGGACGTGGCACTGAGTGTCAGGGGTTGTACTATGTGGATGAGGTGACTCAACAAGGTACTGTGATGCTTGCTCATGGGACTACAAACCGCGAAGCATGGTTATGGCATAGGCGTCTCGGACATCCATCCTCTGGTTATCTACATCTTTTATTTCCTAAACTTTTTCCTTCTCGTGATAAAATAAATTGTGAAACTTGTTTGCTTGCTAAAAGCCATCGACAAACTTTCAAACCAAATAATACAAGAGTTAATGTGCCTTTCTCATTAATTCACTCTGATGTATGGGGTCCGTCTCCTATTACAGGGGGACAAGGCTTTCGTTATCTCCTGTTATTCATCGATGATTGTACTCGTATGACGTGGGTTTATTTCTTGAAACACAAGTCTGGAGTTTTTAAAAAAATTACTATATTCCATACTATGATTCACACTCAATTCCAAAAGGAAATTCAAATTCTTCGGTCCGACAATGAGGGGAATTCGTTAATGCATCCATGAAACAATTTTGCCAAACCAAAGGGATAATTCACCAAACAACTTGTCCACATACTCCCGAACAAAATGGGGACGCCAAGCAAAAAACCGAATAATTCTTGAGATGACTCGGGCCTTCCTAATCGAATCCAAAGTTCCTAAATTTTTTGGCCCAAAGCAGTTGCTTCTTCTATATATCTCATCAATCAACTCCCTACAAAAATTCTTGCACTTAAACCCACATACAAACCCTAGAAAATTTTACCGAGACACCTCCTCGTCTTACTCTTGAATCACGAATCTTGGCTGCTCAGCTTTTGTCCACATACCCAAAACCAATCGAACAAAACTTGACTCGTGTGCCGAGAAATGTGTGTTTGTAGGTTACGGAGTTAATCAGAAAGGTTATCATTGTTATAACCCAAAAACACGTCACACACACTACTACTATGAACCTTGACTTTCTTGAGACAGAATACTTCTATAACACCCAACCCATTGGTCAGGGGGAGAACGAACACATAGACACACTGGGTTGGCTAACTCAATTCCCAGAGGAAGTCATAACCAGAGAAGATCACAGTACCAAAGGAGAATCACCACCTGACACAATCACACAACCAACTGAGCACAGTGTCACTGAAGAAAATCCCTCTAATCTGATGCCCCAGGTAAGTAATAATGGGATTCCTGAAAATTCTGATGTTTCCCCTAATCATTATGAATATGAGCACACAGAACAAGAGCGCGCTGAACAGTGTTCTCCTACTTCCCTTAATCATAGTAATGGTGAGCACAAAGAACCGGTGACAACAACAAAGCACACTGAACCAAGAGAAGCATCAGAACGATATGTGTTGCCACCAAGGACAAATAGGGGAGTTCCTCCTAAGCAATATTCCCCAGAGAAGGAATCTCAAAACTCAAATTATCCGGTAGCCAACATAGCTAGGGGGAGCCTGTCTCATGAAGCCAAGGCGTTTGTTTCCACACTATATTCTGAACGTACTCCAACCAATGTAAAACAAGCCTTAGAATCTAAGAACTGGAGAAAAGCAATGAAAACAAAGATGGAGGCCCTGATAAAAAATAATACATGGGAAAAGTGTACTCTTCCACCAGGAAAGAAACCAGAGGGATGTCGTTTGGTTTTTACAGTGAAGCACAAGTCAAATGGAACCATTGAGAAGTACAAAGCCCGACTGGTAGCTAAAGGATATAATCAAACATACGGAATCGACTACTTGGAAACCTTCTCACCAGTGGCCAAAATCGACACTATCAGAGTCCTCTTCTCAATAGCTACAAACGAAAAAATGGCCACTTCATCAATTTGACGTTAAGAACGCTTTTTTGCATGGAGAATTAACAGAAGAAGTTTACATGGAACCTTCTCCTGGTCTTGCAATAGATTTCAAGATAGGTGAAGTATGTCGGTTAAAAAAGTCTCTTAATGGTCTAAAGCAATCTCCTCGAGCGTGGTTTGGGAGATTTACACTCGCAATGAAAGGATATGGATTCAAACAGAGTAACTCAGACCACACCTTGTTCATCAAACAAAGAGGAAGACTTGTAACATGTCTAATTGTATATGTTGATGATATGATCATTACGGGGAGTGACAAGGAAGAGATGGCAAAATTAAAGGAGAGTCTGTTCCAAGAATTCGAAATGAAAGACTTAGGAAGACTTAAGTATTTTCTTGGAATTGAAGTACTAAGGTCCAAACAAGGAATCTTTATTTGCTAAAAAAAATACATCCTAGATATGTTGAAACGGGAATGATCGATTGCAAACCAGCAGATACACCAATGATGGTGAATCATAAACTTCAAAGAGGAAGGAGCAAAACTAGTCGAAAAAGAGAGGTATCAACGGCTAGTAGGGAAGCTGATATATATGTCACACACACGACCTGACATAGCCTATGCAGTAAGTGTTGTTAGCCAGTTTATGCACCAGCCTCAAACAGCACACATGGAAGCAGTATATAGAATCATGAGATATCTCAAAGGAACGATTGGCCACGGAGTCCTCTTTAAATCAAACGGACATCTGAAAATTCAAGGGTACACTGATGCAGACTGGGCCGGAGATAAAGGAGATCGAAGATCAACATCAGGGCACTTCACCTTAGTCGGGGGAAATCTGGTCACCTGGAGAAGCAAGAAGCAAAAGGTGGTTGCTCTATCTAACACAGAAGCTGAATTTCGAGGGATAGCACGAGGCCTGACAGAAATACTATGGATACGGAAGCTTCTAACTGAAGTTTGTTTTCCTCCGACGGAACCAACTAAAATCATGTGTGACAACAAAGCAGCTATTCAAATCTCAGAAAATCCGGTTCAGCATGATCGTACAAAGCATGTAGAAGTAGATAGACACTTCATTAAAGAGAAGCTAGAATTAGGGATACTTGAACTACCTTTTGTGCGGTCTGAAGATCAATTAGCAGATATCCTAACAAAGGCGGTTACTGAAGAATATTCAGCAAATGTCTAAACAAGTTAAGTATCGGAGATCTCACTACTCAACTTGACGGGGAGTGTTAAACGGAAAGAATTGTCAAAATGCAAAATTATAGGATCAGATCTTGTCATCATTTCCCAATCAAAGATTTGCTAGCTATTCGCCAGCCTGTTTCCCAGCACCAACCATTCAATATGTTTCCGTATATAGGTCATTGTTTTTTGTATAAATAGGCCTTTGTAATTCTTTGTAATACACAACAATCAATACATTCTTTTTCAATACAAGTTTAGACATCATCTTCTTCAACATGGCTTATTGCCACTGGAGAATCCCAAATTCCTGCATCATTGAACTTGAAGCTTCATTATCCAGGATTTAACAGTAAAAACTGAAAACAAAGAAATATTATGTATTTAATAAAGTAGCATTTGAAATGAATTTATAACGATTTTACCAAATATATTCATAATATTCTCACGTACACAGTAACACAAAAAACATAGGAGCCTACGATAGAAACTCTCAAACACGGATAATGTCTCGAATTTTGTTCAATCCCAGATGCACAATCTGTTAAACTCAAGCAATAGAAAAAAAACCCATCAAAGTCCAACACAAAAGTAGCCTCCTTTTTCTATGAAGTGTAAGACATGATCAAATAGACATCACTGCACTCATGCACACAACAACGCGCCGAATTTTGTTCTTGAGATTCTTTGACATAGAGAGTTGAATCGCCACGCCCAATTTCCAGGACAGAGAACATCCCGCCAAGTGTCACGCCAGGAAAGTTGTCCCGAAATGGTGAGCTGTCAATGTCTGGTTGGACAAAGGATCGCATACCCCAACGCCAAGAACTGAAAATATAACCGCCAAACACCTCCCTCTTATCTCCACCAGTGGTGCTCCCTTGTTTGAAAGATCTGAAGTAGGCAGAGGCATTGGCAGCAGAAGATATAGCAGTGGTGGAATCTGGGCAGTATAAACAAAATGTATCGCCGCTTTTGATGCCGATACCATCAACAACAAGACTCTCTTCATCACCCCTGCATGAAAAGATTAGAGTGAATTGCAAATTTTGTCCTTTATCTATATGCCTTTCAGGCGGTTTACTTTGTCTTTAAAATTGACAAGTTTTGTACTTATTGTTTCCAGATCCTACACGTTATGTCCTTTGACCCTAACCTAGTTACTTTTTTCTGTTAAATCTGGTCATGTGAAAGCCACATGAGGGCAAATTAGTCTTTTTACATTTTTAATACAAAATTTGAAAACAAAAAAGATTTAATATAAAAACTCCCTTTCTCATCTTTACTCTCTCTCCCTCACCTCTCCCTCCCTCTCTCTCTAAATCTGACTTCCACCACCACCACCACCTATATGCACCACCTGCCACCACCACATATAAAATTACCTAACAAACTCTATTCCCCACAACCGGTTCCATCACTAAACATCCCAAATCACCACCCACTCTCCTCCTTTCCCCCCTTTCTCCCTCTCCAGTTTTAGGGATTTGTGTAAGATCACTCAAAACTAAAAAAAAAAGAGAATTTAGAAGGTATAAAGGCTGAACAAGAAGATGTACCAGAAGGAACCATTCAAAACGTACTGGAACAAAAAAGTTTGAAGTGGGTATTTATTGGTAGCAAAGGTGGTGTTGGACCCTCTATTCTTAGCATCTCTATTGATCCAGCCCACAATTTTAGTGATGCCTTTCAACAAAGATTCACTAAATCTCCTACTCTTGTTAATGGGTTCACCAATTCTTTTGGCTTTTGTTAGACCCCCTGTTCATACTTACTTTCCTTAAAGTTCAGTTCTTGATTCATCAAGTTGTTGAATTTGGTTCTTTGATGAATCTTTGTTGGTAATTTTTTTATGTTTGTTGATTGATTTTGGTATTTGGGGTTTATGTGAATTTGGGGGTGTTAGGGTTTATTGAGGTTAAGTGTATTTTTAACAGGTCAAGCTATTACAGTAATGGGTCAAATGGGTGAAAGTGTATTGTTAATGCATAAAACCTTATAGGTCATCTTATTCTAAGAAATATAATATAAACAAAATTATATAATTAGTAATCATATTCCACAAAAAAAACTTAATTTTTAAAATTGGATGGAAGTGTTTCAGGTCAACCCATATTTCACCAATATCTTGAAACATTGAAACTGCATATCCTGACATGGTGTTTCAGGTTGTGTTTTGATTTTTAAAATATATTAACTGGTTATTATGTTTTCAGATAGAAGATAACCAGTTTTTGGTGTTTGAATGGAACAAGATGTTCATTACCTGATTATTTTAGGGTGAAATAATCAGTTCAGGGTGATCATGATCATCATCATCATCATGATCATCATCATCATCATCATCATCATTATTATTATCCTAATCTTATTATTATCCTAATCTTATAGGGCGAAATAATCAATTGAAGAGTAGCTGATCCAAAGTGATTTTCGAGTTTTCAAATCGCATACTATTTATTATATTCAAAAGCAATCTCAAACACGTATTAATAAGAAACTCCAAAAGTAGTATTCAAGTAGGGATGCATCATTTCTAGTTTAAAACAACCAGTTGACCATGCAAAGTTGACTTATAAGTTAAAACGAATGCTGTTGGTAGTTTTCTTACTCTAGAGCTTGGTGGAATGCAAGAGAAGTCACCCATTTGACTTTTTCCAGACCAATGGAGCATTTTCTTCTTCTCGTTACCCCAATGAAGAAATCAGGAGTGGTGACCCAGCGTCCTAGCTGTCGTTTATTTATGAACAGTTCAGGATACACAGTAGAAGATGGTTATTCGAAGCTACTTGTTCAAAAAACAATAAGCATTGTAACTATATACGTAAAGAATGACATACTTCCGCATTAACTTGATTCAATAATGCCAAAACATCAAGATTCTCGTGCGAGCCTTCTCTTCTTGCAGTGAGCCTAGTGTTAAGAGTAGTTATCTCTTTAATAGACGTCACTTCGCATGTGGGGCCTACAGGTAGCAGTGCACTTGATAATACAGTATGAAATTGAGTTTCTCCAACACCTGCTCAAAAATATTTTTTTTTAAGAAAAGAGTCGTAACTCAAAGTGATAAAAACAAAAAAATATATTAAAAAACTGTAAAAAGTGAAGTTTTGAAGTTACCGGGAGGTTTGTTCATGTCCTCAGCAAATACCAAGGCAAGAGCAGCAGTATTCCTTGAGCTTCCACTAGCATATTGGATAGAACAGCAACCACTACCAACAATAACAGTCTCCGATGACATGGCATAATCTAAAATAAAAAAAGAAACAAAACCATAATAATAATTATAATAAGTTGGCATAACAAGATGAAGCGTTTCAGATACAACACTCACCTATTTTTTCCACAACATTCATGCATTGTTGAGATCGCTGTTAATAAATCCGGTGAGTATAAAAATATGCAACAAGAATATGATCTTGAAAAAGAACCATGAAAAGCATATAAG
Source organism: Scalesia atractyloides (assembly GCA_947069175.1). Lineage (NCBI taxonomy): Eukaryota > Viridiplantae > Streptophyta > Magnoliopsida > Asterales > Asteraceae > Scalesia > Scalesia atractyloides. The sequence continues at coordinate 77,271,327 of CAMTDV010000013.1, read as the reverse complement.
ACATACAATGAAAATCATTATGGCAGCAGGGGATTGACGTCCTGATTTAGAAGCCGAGAACTCCCAAATATCTGTTATAAATTTGTCAATCTCGAAGGGATCCTCCTGACAGGTATGTATACAAAGTTACATACTTATAAAAGAACAAATACAATTGCAGATACATGACAAATTTGATATCATGTTCACAAAGATGATATTTCTTACCCCAATTCGTTGTGAAAGTGAGATTAAATTTACTTTGACCCCTGGTAGAAATCCAATTGTTAACATGATTTCTCTCCCAGTGTCATTCCCCATTCTCCACCGAGTCTACAGATTATTTGAATCATTATTTTCTTAATGTTAAAGAAAAGCAAAATATTTAAGTAGAAAACAGAGTAAACCTCTACGAATTCATCAGAATTCACATCCCTTCCGATAACTCCAAAGGAGGCGGACAGAACAATAGGAATTTTAGAGCTTAATCTTGCAGTAATCTGCAATTCATTCATGAAATCTACAATTAATTAAATGGAATGATACTAATTTTGAGGTCCAAATAACATACCAGTCGGTGAGCCTCTGGCGCATCGACACAAAGACCAACAGAAGCAATGGCAAAATGTGGACGAATTAGCTCCGATAGTACTTTATTCACCACCCCTTCTACAGCAACCTGGTGAAAATTAGGGCATCAAAATGGTGTTATGGTTCAATTATGAGAAAGAAGTCTAGCGAGAGAGGAGAACTATGTATTCATTTGCTAATATCCCTAACTACCATTCAAAGACCTAACTAACTTGATTAAACTTATAAACAATGGTCCCTAATTATCATGACTATCATTTATTTCATAACAAATAGACTAATAACACTATTCATAGCATAATTTATGATTGCTGTAAAATTAGGGCTACCTGGAGGTCAGGATTGAAGGAGCAGGCGGAGGAGAGCTTCGGGCGACAAAGGACACGAGAGCAAGCACGGTTCCAGGAGCGGCTAACGCAATCGGCAGAGGCGAAATCAACCGAGTGAAGTCTGGAAACTATGTTTCCAACAAGGTCTATGCTGAGGTCATCAATGGTTGTCGGTGACCTCACCATTTCGCTAATCAATGTACCTTATTACATAATCAAACACAAACAATTTTTCAAATAATTAATAACTTCAAACGTAATTCTTCCTATGTAATTTTTTTTTGTCTTTTTGCTTACTCTACAGTCGCCGGAGCTAGTTTCAACCACAAAAACAAAGGTCTATGCTGAGGTCATCAATGGATGCCGGTGACGTCATCATATCGCTGATCAACGTAACTTGTTACATAATGAAACACAAATGATTTCTAATAGCTTCAACCTAATTCTACTGTAATTTTGCTTGTTTATTGCTACTCTATAGTCGCCGGAGCTAGGGTTTCAACCATAAAAACTATAGTCATCAATGGATGTCGATGACGTCACCATTTCGCTGATCAATGTACATAATGAAACACAAATGAGCTCTAATGAATTCAAAGTTAATTATTCTTTAGAGCAATTTTGTTTGTTTATTGCGATTAACTCTGCAGTATCCGGAACAAAGTTGCGTACACGTTGCGATTAACGTACGTAAGTAAGTAAGTAGGTGAGTTAAGGTTACCTGAACTGTACAGATTGTAAATCGGATCGCTGGAAGAGATGATCAGCGGCGGTAACTGTCGCCGGAAAAGTTTGTTGGAGACTGTTGTAGACGTATGATATGGAGAGTGGTTTTAAAAATAGTAGGAAAAAAAATTAATATGCTTACAAAAAGTTATTGGGTCAAAACGACGTGGTTTTATAGTTTTATTATTGTGTATTAACCATGATGAATTGTATCGATAATTGTTTACTAAACAACATAATTTTGTTAGGGATAAGCGAGTCGTGTTGTGTCATTCATGTTCAGAAACCAGTTCCCTTTAATCATATAAATTATGTCATATTGTGTAGCCGACTTATTTTTAAGCAAACTACACGTATAATTAAACGTGTTGTGTTTGAGTTTACTAGTTGTGTTTACTATTTGATGTGACGTGTTTTGTTAAACATTTTTAACTGTGTTTTGTACACATTAACAGAGTTTGGAGGTGTGGAGCAGTGAGGGATCTAGAAAATCGTATAGGGCAACGTTTCATATAAAAGGGGTAACGAAATCGAAAAACGTCAATTTTTCCAAAATTTACACTATCGTCGAGCGTCAAGGAGTAGCGAGGGCTACCCTAGTAACATGCTAGTCGCCCTGTGTGGAGTGTGAATTCATTCATACTATTATGATTCTCTGATAGCCTTAATAAGCTTGTGACGACAAACTAAATACTAGAACTCATAATTTAATGACAATCAGAAAGCAAGTTAATGTAACAAGACGTATTTATCTGTGTCTACTTGGTTTAGTAGGGTTTGACCTTGACACGATGTACCATCGGTCAATGGGTTGAGCTCATTCCAAGCATCAACCCATGTAACCAAGGCATACCAAGGACAAGCTTCAAGAGCTCGATGTAGTTTTCTACGCGATTGTGCATTCTTTTGGAGGGTGACATTTTGAAAAAATTGGAATCATCTCCTCGTACCAAAAGAGGCCTTTGAATTCTTTCGGTTGATATTGATCATTTATACAAAATGGCAGACTACAACAAATTTCACTCCAAAAAAAGAAAACAAAATATGCATTTGGTAGAAAACAGAGTAAACTTCTTGGAATTCATCAGAAATGGCATCTCTTCCAATAACTTCAGTGGTCCATTTGGTAATGACAGGAAATTTGGAGCCAAGTTTTGCGATAATCTGCTTTTTATTCATGAAAATGTGTTAGATACATCAGATTTTAATAGAGATGAGACAGCTACCGTACCGAATAGTATCAATACCGAAATTTAGTTAAAACCAAAACCTAATACCAGCAGGGGTGGACCTACCTTATTGGTAGGGGTTGACGCTCCGACGGTAGTGTAAATTTTTGAAAAAATTGACTTTTTTTTATTTCGTTACCCCTTTTCTATAAAACGTTACCTCTATGAAGATTTTCTGGATCCGCCACTGAATACCAGGCCATATATGTTCGGTTGGTACGAGCATGGTGCGGCACCATTAAAAGTCCTATGTGTAGTGAGGTGTGAAGGGGAAGCCAAATCACCATTTTTCACGCCCCAAACACCATAACACTTGAATTAAAGGGGGGCACCAAAGATAACTTAGTTAGCCTACTAACGGACGTGAGTGGGACCCATATTTTCCCAACCAATCATACTTTTTTTTCGTTTCAATACAAACTATGAATTACTTATTAGGGTTTACTTAAAAGTTAAAACCACAACACTACTGTGAAAGCCTGGTTTAATTAAAGGCTTCTTGCCTACGTAACTAGCAAGTTTAACACAAACATAGTCTAAATTCATAACTGAATACCATACTCTATATACAAGTTGATGAGCCTCATGCAATTTGAAGAAATACTTAACCAACATAAGCAATGGCAAAATGAGGACGAATCGGCTACGATAGTACTTTATTTACCACTTCTTCTACAGCATCCTAGGGCATGAAAAATAATACATGTATTATTATTATTTGAAACGATATCAGTTGACCATAGCTGACGAGGTGCTACATGCTAACATGTACTCACTATATCCGTTGAATCAACTATCGGGAACAACAGGAAGTCTGATGACCAGAGAGTGTGGATCAATAAATATTTCATGCAAGGTGATCATAACAATAAATCAAATGCTTGCTCAAGAGCATAACATTAAGTCAAATTCAACAATATAAGATAGCATCTTGCTTCATGTTGGCCAACCCTCATGTGATCACTCATACTTGTAGTCGTAGAGGTCCCTATTGACATTTGTCTAGCTTGGTACCTAAAACTTCATTAACATTTCGAATCTCGTAAGACTATTTGAAGTTACCACAAAAAAGTCAACGTCTGGTGGTGTTGGTGATAGCCAGTTACATATAACTTATAAAGATAATAAATTTATGCTATTTATTGTAGATTCCAAATTTCCATATATAAAAGGCCAAAAGTGTTAAAAGACTTTCAAGAGTCAAATGTTAACATTTGATAACAAATTATAAGCTTGTAAGCGTACTCTTATCGTTTGTTCTAATATGTTTCGACAAGATCATAGCCAATTACAAACAACAGAAAAAGAACATCTTTATGCTATTCGTTCCTTGCGATAGAGTATGTTTGTTACAATATCGACCACAGCCAGTTACAAACAACCTAAAAGGTTAACACTTTGTACAATCTGTTATCTGTGAGATAAAGAAAACATGGGATATAACCACAAAAAGCAATAGGGACACAGGTTTTGGTTGATTTTATAAAAAAAAAGTCAAAGGGGCTGACTTCCAAGAGTCAAAAGTGTAACACACCCATATTGTTCTTATCCGGACCCAATTAAAACTATTGAGTTTGAATTGCAAGCATACTTTAATACTATGCAAGCACATACACACTAATATATATAATTACATAAGATCCTATGATAAAAACACTCACACATGTCCATAATCACCATAATTCCCCTTTTATGGAGTGTAAGACATTATGAAATAGACAGCACTGCATGTGGGCAAGCAGCAACGCCCCAACTTTTGTTCTTGGGAGTCTTTAACATACAGTGTTAAATCACCACGCCCAATTGCCTGGTAACTACATGTCCCGCCAAGCGTCACGCCTGGAAAATTATATGTAAATGGAGACCTGCACATGTTTGGCTGGGTGAAGAATGTATCACAGAAGGGGAAGAAGTGAAAATAAGACCACCAAAAACCTCCCGCTTATCACCGCCAGTGGTGCTCCCTTGCTTGAAAGATCTTAGATGGTTAGAGACATTGGCAGCAGAAGATAAAGTGGTGGCGAAATCTGGGTAGTAATAACGAAAAGTATCGCCTGTTTTGATGCCTCTATCATCAACAATCAGACCTTCTTCGTTAATCCTGCATGAAGAAAAAAGTGGACATAGTTTGGTCATATCTATAAGCAAATGTATATAACATTCTCTCTACAATATTAATGAAACCAACTTTTATAATCCTTTCTTTTAAAGATTTCTTGTAAGTTAACCGGTTTTCATATGCCAAATCAGCACCATGCCAGTGCCACATCAGCAAAAAGTCAATGGTGTCAAACTTCCACATGTAACATCATCCTTTTTACCACGTGACTGCATGAAACCTTTTACATGTTTGATTCTTTTCATTAAAGATGAAGAAGTTTGAATCTTTTTTAGGTCAAATCCCCTAAATAGAAATGTGACCAAACTATTGTATTGAATGCCCTTGATAATTCCATCAAATTAAAATGTGGGGTGTTTGGGATTGCTTGTTGTTTGCTTATTGTGTTATGATACATTAATACATTATCTTGAACATTATGATGGCAGCAGGGGATTTACATCCCGAAATAGAAGTCGAGAACTCCCTAATGTCTGTTACAAACTTGTCGTCAATTACGTCAGCTTGTGATGTCTATTACATGTATATCGAAACGTATAAAGGATAAGTAAACAAATACAACTATAGCTACATGATTGCTCTATCATCTATGAAATATATTACCTGAGTTTGTTTTGGGAGTGAGACTATTTTGACTTTAATGCCTGGTAGAAATCCAACGATTAACATGATTGCTCTATTTATATACTCCAATACAAGTACAGAAGTATCAGCATCATGATCATTAGTTTTCCAATCAATCTGTGGGTTATTTAAAACATTACTTTCTCAACATTAAACAAAAACAAGTCGTAGTTATAGCAAATCAAGTTAAAAACTCAATAGTAAAGGCGAATTTTGTAAGTGAAAAACAGTAAAACCTCTTGAAATTCATCAGAAACCACATCCCTTCCAATAATTCCACGGGAACAATTAGTAATGACCGGAACTTTGGAGCCTAGTTTTGCAGAAAAAGGCAATACCCACAAACAACAATGTCCTCAATCGTATTTCGAAGCCCCTTATTAAATACAGAGTCGGCTCCCCCGACATAAGAAGGCTGACACGTTCTAAGCCCATACAGCAGTTTAGCAACCCCCATACGCGAACAAAGCAGGAGGAGTTCGCATCCGAAGACGTTTGACAATCCCATCAGCTCAACCGCACATTTGGCTCTTTTAAGGGCCAAATCACTAATAAACTCCCATCTCTATTGACAGCACGACCCAAAAGTTTTACACCATGTACCGGTCTACCAATCTCCCGCGGAAATAAACCCTATTGAGTCTTCACCCCGTCACATGTAGGCCAAAAAACTTCAGTTTTTTTGATGTTCAGAAGGAGGCCCTCCACTCTGATGATGTCTAAAGCCTTGGCAACCTGAGTAGCATCTCCAATAAGGGTCCCATCATCCATGTACCAGGCGTGAAAAAGTAGCTTGCAACGATCTCTGATTCGGAGGACAAGGAGGTATAAAACAAGGGCAAAAAGGAGCTGCCCTAAGGGATCCCTGCTGAACCCCCTGGAAAACCAAATATTACCATTCCCCATAAAGCCTAGCTGATTGCCTGTATAAAAAATCAACCCAAGTAGAGATGGATTGACACATTTTCCTTACCTTATTTAAAAGAGCAGTTCTATCCACAAGGTTAAAGGCATTCGAGAAATCGACAGTAAGCATAGCCAACGACCCTTTTCGGTGGTGCGCATTTAAGAACCTGTTCGCACTATGAAGAACCACCTCAGCCCCGTTTGGAACCCCAACCCCAAACTAAAGTCGCCAAGATATTGAGCCATATCCTTCCTCACCCCTTTCATCGCTACCTTGGAGAGCACTCTCCTCTAGATCGAACCCACTGCAATAGGCCTAATCCCATTATTGGGCTTGAGAAGGGGCGTAAGGGGAGCAGATGCAACAAACTCCTCGGACATCCCCCTAAACATAAGTTAACCATAGCTAAAATCGCCCTGAGAAGACTAATCACAATCACGGACCCTTCCCCACAGAGGTTATACTGTCGAAATTGATCTTTAAATGGGCTAGTTAAATGGGGTTAATTGGCCCGCTAGATTGAATTATCATGAATGCCAAAAATGTATCACATAGATTGTTGTGATATAATATAAAGTAAAGTGTAAATTGTCACCATGTGGTTTGGTCTAGATTGCATAATGACACCTTATGTTTTTTGCTGAATGAAACCGTGAAGTTGGTAATTCATCACACCCTGCCACACAACAGTAGTCAACCGTTAGGCTAACCCTTACTTTTAAGGGTATGGAAGTCATTTCACCAATAAAGCTTGTGGACCACACTTTAAGAGCACCCATTTTCTTCTCCTGTTCACATTCTGACACCCTCAAATTACTCACACATTCATCTTCTTCCTCTCACTGCGTTCACACACATAGCCGAAGAAGTGCAATTCAATGGAGTTCAATGTGCAAATGGAGAATGAATTGATCATTGGTACGATTCCCAACCCGTGTTTCACTTTCGTTGTACTGAAATCATTGAGCACACAACTGATTAAGCTTTGCTTCACCTTTTGTAATGTAGTCGGATTGCGGGTGTCGGAGACCCAATACCATCACACGACGGTGCGGGCCGCGGTTGTTTTGAGGTGGTTGAACGATTTTATGTTCAACCTTACTGTCGTCTTCCCGCCGTCAATACCAGATCACCGCCATCACCACCACCATCACAAAACCGCCTTCACCAAAACCGCCATCAAAGCCAGTTTAGGCACAATAGGTTTGTTCATGGTGGTGGTCACGGCACGGTCAGTTTGACATAGGTTTGTTCATTTTGCAGGTTTAGACCCAATCGAGTTAACATATTGAAGTCAAAGAATTTTGAAATTATGTGAAATTCATTGACCAATTAAAGTCAAACTGGATGTTTTTAATTTCATTTTGGAGGGAGTTTCGTATAGTGATAGTGGAGAAACCATGGCGTATTGCAAGTGTAAAGGGGTAAGATTGTCTTTTTACATGGGTTTTAGACAGTTAATAACGGTGTTGTGATAGGGTGTGATGGATTACCCATCTCAGGGTTTCATTTAGCAAAAAGTGAAAGATAGGGTGTCATTATACAATCTAGACCAAAGCACAGGGATGACAATTTGCACTTTACTCTATAATATATAAACTTGTAGATCCAAAAATTAACAGAAACAACAAAACGAACAAACAATATGCAAAAACACATCAAGTGCTTGTATTGTCAAACACATATTATACCGTCTATAATTAAAAGCTTTAGTCGAAAACTTATAGTATATCTCTAACTAGTTTTACCAATATATAATTTTAAAACGTGCACACGCATACACGCTATACATAGACAATGCTTAAAACAGAGGTACCAATTTGACCAGACGGTATTAACTGAAGATTAGCTAGAACAAACGTTTAATAGTTTAAAAAAGATGGAATCTTGCTTCATGCTCCTCGTTTCATAGCTCATACTAGGGGAGAACTCTGCTGACATTTGTGTACCACAAACTACATTAACATGTCGAATCTCAGAGGGCGATTCAAATCTACGCATCATTAATAAATATAAAGAAACTCATTGTATCACCAACATCTCTATTTCAGACCAGCGACGGTGTAACCCGACCAGGTAGTGGGGTACCCACTCCCCCTTCGGTAAACGGCCCGGGTGGCCTAAGGGCTTTATTGCTGCCATTGCAGATCCCAAAATTTATGCATCATTACATCCTATATGACACCTGTATAGCCCAAGAATTTTAATAAGGTAGCATTTAAAATACTGTTATAACTATTTTACCAAACACATATATAAAAACATGGATAGCGTTTGAAACTTTGTTCAATCCCACATACATAATCTTTTAAACTCGAGAAAACTGAAATACACACCAAAGTCCCATACAAAACCAACATGCTTCCTTTTTCTATGGATGGTAAGACATATAATCAAATAGACAGCAGAGGATGCATGCAGGCAACAATGCCCCAACTTTCGTTCTTGAGATTCTTTAATATAGCCACGCCCAACTTCCCCAAAACAAAATGTTCCGCCAAGTGTCACACCCGGAAAATTGTCCAAAAACGGTGAGCTGTCAATGTTCGGTTGGCCGTGGACAAACTTAACCCGATCACAAGAATTGAAAATAAGACCGCCAAACACCTCCCACTTATCACCGCCACTGGTTCTCCCTTGCTTGAAAGTTCTCATTTGGTTAGAGACATTGGCAATGGAAGATAAAGCAGTTGTGGAATCTGGGCGGTAAAGATGCAAAGTATCGCCTTTTTTAATGCCTATACCACCAACCCTAAGACTCTCCGCATTATCCCTGCATGAAAATGATTAAAGTTCTTGACCCATTTAGTTATTCATAATTTGTGGGGGTTTATTTTCTTAATGAGTAAAGTACACATATGGTCCATGTGGTTAACCAAAATTTTGAATTTAGTCCCTACTTTTCCAAAAGTACATGGATGGTCCCTATGGTTTGCACCTTGTAACGCATTTAGTCCCCAATTTTAGTGACTAAATGCGTTACAAAATGCAAACCACAGGGTCCATCATGTACTTTTGGCAAAAATTAGGGACTAAATGCGTTACAAAGTACAAACCACAGAGACCACCCATGTACTTTTGGAAAGCTGGGAACTAAATCCAAAATTTTGGTTGACCATAGGGACCATCCGTGTACTTTACTCTTTCTTATTCTTAACAACTCAAGGAGATAAGATCAAGAAAGTTAACTATTATGAAAGCGGGTCAAATGGGTAAAAGTGTATGTTTAATACATAGAGATGACTTTAGTCAATAAATAGTTTATTACTTAAATAATAGAACTTGAAATCATATTTGGCAAACTACTAATTTGAAAAAAGTTGTAGAATAAAACTGATGATATTTATAGTCGTGTAATAAAAGGATGATATGATAAAACAAGAAGAAAACTGTTGTTATCTTACCCAAAAAATTCGTGGAATGCAAAAGAAGTCATCCATCCGACTTTTTCCAGCCCAAAGTAGACACGGAGCTCGATCGGAACTCCTGGCTATCATTATCTATGAACTATTAAGAATATGGAGACAAAAAGGGCAATTTGGAAGAAAATAGTGTAACACAGTTAGATTATCTCGTGAGTTAACGAGTTTTCATACGCCAAGTCAGCACCATGAGAGTGCCATATCAGCAAAAGATCACCATGGTCATAACTAACCACGCTTACCATGGAAACCTTTTTTCAAAAGTTGATAGTTGCTTATTCTAGTTACTACAGGTACAGAATAGCATACGTCTTCATAAGCTAAGATTCCAAATTGTATCAGCATCAAGAAGCTCATGTGACCCTTCTCTTCTTGCAATGAGCCAAGTCATAAAGCCATTTTCTTTAACACGTGTCACCTTGTATGCATGGCCTATGGGTAACAGTCCACTTGATAATGAAGCATGAAACTGAGTTTCTCCAATACCTACTCAAAAGAGAAAGAAATATAAGAAAATAATAAAGTATAAAATATAGATGAATAGATCTAAAAAAGTGTATTTTTGAAGTTACTAGGAGGTTTGTTCCTGTCCATGACAAAAACCAAGGCAACAGCATCACAATTACGTCCAATAGTATGTTGGAACTGACATCGATGATCGCCAACAATGACAGTTTCTGGTGACATGATATGATCTAAAATATAGTAAAGAAATAGAACTATAAAATCGATTATAATAAGTCAGCATAACAAAGTGTTTCTGAGACAACACGCACCCATCTTTTCCATAGCAGCTGTTACGCATCCTTGATGCTTCTGTTATAGAATTTAGTGAGGATAATGAAGTGCAAAACCAATATGATCTTGTAAAAAGGTGACATGAGGAGCAACCGAACAACTTACACTGAACATTATTATAGCAGCAGGAGATATACATCCAGAAATAGAAGTTGAGAAGGCAGTAATCTCTGTTACAAATTGGGATGGTTTCTGATACATATATATGCAAACTTGTTAACATAACATAGAACAATACGAATTACTGTGGCATGATAAGTTTGATGTTGTGTGTAACAAAAATGAGATTTACGGTACCATGAGTGGGATTGTTTTGACTTTTATCCCTGGTAGAAATCCAACCATTAACATGATTATGGCGCCAGAACGATCATAATCTTCCCACTGAATATGCAGGTTATTTAATTTGTTACTTTCTTAGCAATAAAGCTTACTAAAGTTATAAAAGAAAAAAAAAGTCTGTAAGTACAAAAATGAGTAAACACGTCGAATTCATCCGAAATCGCATCCCTTCCAATAACTCCACGAGAACGATTAGTAATGACAGGAATGTTGGAGCCTAGTTTTCCGGTAATCTGCAAGTAACTCATTATATACATTATAATATTAAAGGTCTTTCCATCCAATAACTCTAATAAATCTCAATCTTGAAGTCCAAATGACATACTTGTTGGTGAGCCCTTTGAAAATCGATCTCACGACAAACAGAAGCAATGGCCAAATGAGGACGAATTGGCTCCGATAGTACTTTATTCACCACGCTTTCTACAGCAACCTGATGAAAATTAAGGCGTCAAATGAGTGAATAACACGATTCATGGACTCATAGTATAATCTACGAGTGCCGTACAGATTAGGGCTTACTTCGAGGTCAGGATTGAAGGAGCAGGCGGAGGAGAGCTTAGGGCGGCATAGAACACGACGGCATGCACGGTTCCAGGAGCGGCTAACGCAATCGGCAGACGCAAAATGGATGGCCGGAAGCCTACCAACTATGTTTCCAAGAAGGTCTATGTTGAGGTCATCAATGGATGTCGTGACGTCACACAAAGGTCTATGGTGACGTCATCATTTCACTGACCAATGTATATAATAAAACACAAATAATCTCTATTGAATTAAACTTAATTCTTCAATACAGTAATTTTGTTTGTATGTTACGATTAAACTATACAGTCGCCGGAACAAAAGTGCTTATAAATGCAATTAATGTAAGTAATTGAGTAGGTGAGTTAGGGTTACCTGAATCGTACGTACGGATCGTCGGAAGAGATGATCAGCGGCGGTAACTGTCGCCGGAAAAGTTTGTTGGAGAGGGGTTTTAAAATTAGATTTATCTTGTTAGGGAATGATATATTGTTTTTATTATAATCTAACGTGGCGAATGGTAATTATTGATAAAAAAATTAAGTTTAAAAAAAAAGTTAACGATAAAAAAAATTAAGTCGGAATTATGACATTTGAAGTATGCCGAATTATGAAACGATCCGTTAACATTATATAACTCGAAATGAAGTTTAACCAATTAGTGTTTGCGATAAAAAGGTTTTGATCATGAGAAGGTCGACATGTTAAGAACATAGTTAACATCGTGTCTAGACGGGTAATTATTGATATATTGTTAGGGAATGATATATGGTTTTTATTATAATCTAACGTGGCGAATGGTAATTATTGATAAAAAATTAAGTTTACAAAAAAAAAGTTAACGATAAAAAAAATTAAGTTGGAATTATGACATTTGAAGTATGCCGAATTATGAAACGATCCGTTAACGTTACATAACTCGAAATGAAGTTAAACCAATTAGTGTTTGCGATAAAAGGTTTTGATCATGAGAAGATCGACATGTTAAGAACACAGTTAACATCGTGTCTAGACGGGTAATTATTGATATATTGTTAGGGAATGATATATTGTTAGGGAATGATATATTGTTTTTATTATAATCTAACGTGGCGAATGGTAATTATTGATAAAAAAATTAAGTTTACAAAAAAAAAGTTAACGATAAAAAAAATTAAGTTGGAATTATGACATTTGAAGTATGCTGAATTATGAAACGATCCGTTAACATTATATAACTCGAAATGAAGTTAAACCAATTAGTGTTTGCGATAAAAGGTTTTGATCAGGAGAAGGTCGACATGTTTAGCACACAGTTAACATCGTGTCTAGACGGGTTCACTGTGTACTCCATTTATGACATGCATAAGTCACATTTATCTTATCGTGTTACATAGGTTAATAGGTTAACACAGCACATTTATTACTTGTTTATCTAAACGACATGGTTTTATAGATTTATTATGTCATTATTTTTAACCATGTTTAGTGAATTGTATCAGTAATTGTTTACCGAATTGCTTAATTTTATTTGGTTAAGCGAGTCATGTCGTGTCATTCGGGTTTTGAACTAGTTACCTTTTGTCGTGTAAAACGTGTCATGTTGTGTAACCCACTTATAAACATGTTTGTGTTTGTTTAAGAAACCTACACGTATATTTAAACGTGTTATGTTTGGGTTTACTAGTTGTGTTTGATGTCATATTATTATTTTTTAATTGGGTTTAGTGAAACATTGATGAAAGTTAGGAGTTGTGAAGTTTGCATTTGTTCAATACCACTAATTAGGGGCGACAATTCTTAACACGACCCGTCAACCTGACCCAACACGAAAAAAAAGTTTGGATCAACTAACACCGCCCATTTAAAAAAACGGATCGGGTTTGGGTTGACTCGTATTAAAAACGGGTCTTGTTCAGGTTGATCCGTATAAAAAACGGGTTGGCTCATTAACCTATTTAACTAATTAGAAAAAAAAAACTTTTATATTTTTGTTTTTTCCGTTTCTATTTTACATGGTTAGTTATAATAATACTAATTTTGATACATTATATTATTTATTTGTCAGACTCATACTTATCGTTAAACATGTTATCGATAACCCGCTTAAAACCCACCAACTCGTTTATAAATCGTCAACTTATATGACTCACTTAAAAATATGGGTTAAACGGGTCGGGTTCGGGTTGACCCGTATTTATATGGGTCGGGTTAGGTTGAAATTTTGACCCAAATAATAATATGGGTCAGCTTCAGGTTGAACATTTCAACCCATCAATCTGCAACCCGTCAAACCACCAACATATCAACCCGATACGATTGACACCCCTACCAATAACAGTAAAGATTATATTTATAGCTAGAAATAAAAGTTATCTCTAGATGGGCTTACTAAAGCTCGTGACACAAATTGAATACCATAACAACATTATTTTAACATAAACAAAATTAACAATAGCGAGCTAATCGAAGTAGACGTTATTCTAGTTTGAGTTACTTGGGTTTAGTAGGCTTGACCTTGACCGTCGTTGCACCATCGATCAACGGCTTGAGCTCATTCAAACATCAAGCCACGTAATCATGGCGTCACTAAACTTCAAATTAAGAATCAATGGGGGCAAGTTTATTCACGAGCTTCGAGAGCTCGATGCAGCATATTTGTACGGTTGTAATTCTTTTAGGAGGGTGACATTTTTAAAAAATAGAATCATGTACTCTTACCAAAAGAGGCCTTTGAATTCTTTCAATTGATATTGATCATTCATACAATTGAATATTTGAATGTATAGTCAATTAGTAATGCTATCAAGCTCACACTCACATTTTGGTTTGTTATATTTGCTCTTTGATCATTACGATATAATAATAGCGTGTCGATGAACTTTTGCTTTGCTATATATTAGTATAAAGTGTGGTTTAGTACAAGATTTACACAAAAGTATAGATGAAGGACCGAACATGATAAAAGGTTAATAATGGGTTGAACGGTTTCGTCTTTCCAACTTAATTGTCACTTTTTATACAAAAAGTATTCTCTAAAAAATCATTGAAATCTAAAAATCATAATTTTATAAGTCTCTTTTGACTTGCACCAACTTTGTAATGATATGAATTTGTTTGAGAAGTATAGTTTATCAAGATTAAGGGGACGGGCCGTTTGGCAATTTCTGAATGATAAAGTGCTGAACCAGTAAGAGATCTGAACCATTAAGAGCAGTATAATGCTTAACCATTCAGAGGCAAATGTCTGAACCATTATCCATGTTTCATGTTTTCAGTTTTCTTGAGTCTAATAGATTATGTATGTGGGATTGAACAAAGTTTCAAACATTATCCATGTTTCATGTTTTTGGGATCTGCAATGGCAGCAGGAAAGCCCTTAGAAGAAGTTGATGAATTAAGGAGGTTGTTACCTGTGCTGTTATTAAATTACCATGAATTGTCTACTGTTGGTTAATTGAAATACAGATGTTGGTGATACAGTGAGAGTTCCTTTAGATCTATTAATGATGCGTAGATTTGAATCGAATCACCTCCTGAGTCCTGAGATTCGACATGTTAATGTAGTTTGTGGTACCAAACCGAACAAATGTCAACAGTGATCTCCCCGAGTATGATGCAAGATTCTATCTTCTTTTTGTTTAACAGTTCGCAAACCGTACAATAACGATTTAGATGCAAATGTAAGCGTCGGAGGCTATTCTAAGAGTACATAATTACTTAGACATAGTACTTAGACAATAATATAAGATTTGAGGCCTTAACCTATAGTTGGCACATTAAACGAGGCGGCTCCGGTTAACGAAACGCCTTTGATTTTAACGCACACGGAAACAACCAAACATGCATTGTATAGTCAGTCAAGCCTAAAACATCACTTATCGAACACTAATACAATGTATTTTAAGCAAAAAACGTGAAAGCGTTCGGTTTTTTTTTTTTTTTTTTGTTAAAGGCGGGTTCGTTAACTTAAAACTACATGTTGTGCGATCGTTTACCAAACTGACAGGTCAAATGACGATTTGAACCATAAGATACCTTGACAGAGAATTATAAGACCCGTTTGATAATGATTAGATTAGATTAGATTATATTATATTATATTATATTATATTATATTATATTATATTATATTATATTATATTATATTATATTATTTATATTATATTATATTATATTATATTATATTTGGCCCTACCCCGTTTTTAACGAAACTTAGGTCAAAATGTAGAGAAAAATAAACTTGTCTCAACGATATATTGATAACTTTATAGAATGCAATATTTGGTCAGGTATACGAGTAAAATGAGTGAAGCAGCTGAATTAATTATAGAATTATAATAATTATAAAAATAAATAATAAAAATTACAAACCGAACTCTTTAATTCCTTTCCTTGGAATTTTCAATAGGGATTAACACAGCCTTTCACTTCTTCATTCCTAAGTAACAAACTCTCTAAACACTTACACTTCTCCTGCTACGGATTCCTAACAATATTTAACCAAGATTCAAGGTATTTAAGATCTTTTGGACAAGTATTTTTATGTCTTTTTATCATAAACTTTATATGAATAAAAAGAACTAGTTTTGATCCATACATGCCTTTTCTTTGGACAAGAAGGATGGTTAAATACTAAATACATGTAACAATTTGGTTCATGGTGTTTATGGTACAAAACTTCGGATTATGGATCAAAAACACGGTTAATTCAACAAGAAATGGACAAAACAAGATCTAATTGAAAAACAATAAAAACAAGGCTTGATTGACATGGGTTTTTGCATGTTTGTGTTGTATATGGTATATAGGTACTGATCCTAGCTTAGAACAGCCTTTGGAAGGGTAGAGACCGCTCACTTGACCGAGAAACGCGAGGTATAACACCCGAAAACTGAAACTAGTAGCCATAAACTTAGTTTTTGTATACTTTTTTCGTGGATATTGTTAGGGCTTGAAAATTTACAAGATGGTCCCCATGGTGACAATAAGACTCGATTAAAATTTTAGAATTTTCTGAATTTTTGGTGAATTTTTAATTGTTTAAAGGAATAAATTCGGATAAAATACTAAACTAGCTCAATAAATCACCAAAAATTACAGGGATGTTGAGTTAATATGTACAATATTCTAGAAAATTTTGGGGATCATTGACTGAGTTTGACATGGGTTTCAAAAATCGCGTTGTCGCAAAGTTTCGGTAACTGGAAAAGCTGTATAACGAATTCAGAAAAATCTCAAATTTTTCCAGGAGGTTCCCAGAAATATTGAGACACTTCTATAAATTTTTGGGAATTTTTGAAAGTCAGATCATTTTGGATGTAAATTGTTCGGTTAAAACGCAGTTTCTCGTGAATTTATTAAATTTAATAACTTAGTTTTATAAATTCTGAAAATATTTTTTCAGAATTCTATATATTTTTACCAACTTATATAAAAGTTTTCAGAATTTTATGATGTATATCAATTGCGTACTGATTTTTTGAATTAAAAATCTTATTATTTTATACAAAATCGGCAGTTGTAAACGTATAACAAACACTGCCGGGATCGCGAAATGACCAACGACTAAATTGGCAATAGGTGGAACACCAGAGTCATTTTGGACTGTTCCGGGGCAAAATGGGTACTTGAGGTACATTACACGACAGTTTAGGAGATTTCCCGATGGCGAAAAAGGAAACTTAAAATCGGGCAACCTGGGATCCCCAAACAACTGAACTCCCTTAATATAAAGTTAATCATTTCTAATGAACAACTCATTAGTGCAATCCATATGATCATACCACTTTCCGAACATCTAAAACAAACGACTTTGACTGGCACGTGCCCGGAAGCCAAACAGAAATCTGACACTAAGATAATACGCACAGCTCCACTGTTAGGATATAGATCGAGTCTCAGATGATTATCCTCATCTGAGCCCTAGTTATTGCAATTACCAAATTAAAAATTGTATTCAGTAATTAACCAAAACGAATGAGAAGGGATAGAGCATTGATACTTACACATCCTGTGATAGTCGTGCTATATACTAGGCGAGTTTCACTACCCCGCTTTCAAACTGTTTACTGTTTTACTTGGGGTGAAATGCATGTTACATACGGACATACTTGACAAATACATACATGTTGTGATGTGAATTATCTGAGTTATACTAACACACGAAAAGTCCCCACAAACACGAGTGATCAACTATATGCCGGTGGATTGTGAATAGTACTATTGGTCTGACGAACCCAATTGATCTGGCACAATCCATGGATCCTACTGCAATTGCACATGTCCATGCAATTCTGTGAACACGCTATGTGGTGTTAGACATAGCTACTTGGGGTGGTAAAGTGCTGAGGTGTCGGTTGTGGGACACGACACTTGAGAGCAGTCAAGGTTTCACTTGTGGGCTTAGTATAATTTTATGTCAAACATGCAAAATCAACCGATTCAAACTAAATTGTGAAACACCCTAAAATAATGAAATTCACCAGCTATTTGTAGTTGACCGTTCAAACTTAACATGCTTTTCAGGTAAAGCTAAAGAAGAATAAAGTGAAGTGCGTACGGGTTTCAAGGTTTTGTTGATCGAATACTATGTACATAGAAGCATGCTTAGAAAAGACAACCGCTTCTGGGACAGTGCCTGTACAGTAAACCTTAGCGTGTAATCAAACTTGTAACCGATGCTTGTGTTGTGTAATACAGTATCTTTTTAAATAACGTATTCATACCATGTATCTGTTGCTCCCTGTGTGCGCTTCCGCTGCGAGTCGGGGTGTGACAGAGACATCCATCTGCTTGGAAGATCTCAAATCAGAGTGACCCTCGTATGAAGTATGTGCTAAATCTTTACGGTGGGGTTGCACAGATTATCAACATGAAGCTGTGGTCAGGATCATAGGAAGGGTTGAAACGCAGTTATTTGGTCAATATGTTGGCAAGAAGATATTTGAAGCTGATTTGAGCAAGAAGAAGAAACACAAGTAGAGCTTGTTTTGACAAGACAACATAAACCTAAGGGGATATTGTAAGGGCATTTATAGGTTTACATTTGTCTTGTATATACTAGATTGGGTTGGATTAGTGGGTTTTGGGTCTTGGTCGATGTTACATGTATGTGCATAGGGGTTTGGTCTTGCCCGGTTGTATTAGGTCATCCTATATATTATAAATAAGATGCACCTAGGTCTTGGTTAGGTTGTTGGTTGTTTTGCAAAACTCATTACGTGTACCAGACGATCCTAGAGACGTGTGCATTGTTAATCGAATACAATCAACTTGTTCTTCATTCTTCTACATCTTTCTTGTTATTCCGCGACTGGTTTAGGTGTCTGTGATATCCGATCATAGTTTCTGGACTTCACATTTTAATCCATATTGCTTGATAACTTAAGCACTTGGGGGTTAATACGATCGTGTCTTGGGCGTCCCGACTCATTTAATTGTAAATGGCCACGGCCTAAGCACGGGTGTAGGCATATACCTGACATATATAATTATAAAAATTTGGTGTGTCAATTAATCATGTACCGGCATATGATTTCCGGTCCTTGACTGTATTGACAAGCATGTAAAACTAGTAACAAGAAATATAGTTGTCCCCAGTTATTTAAAAATGAAATACTAAATGTATTAAATACATTTTGATAAGATTTTCAAAAAGAGTTGGTTAATTGCATTTACCAGTGAAAACTGACGGATTTCAAAAATTAAGCGAAGGTTAATAGCAACTACGAAATAGGCTGGAGCAGGCTTGGTCTTGATATTGGAATTTGCAAATCCACAATAAAAGACCCATTTGGGATCTCAAGTGGCTTTTTATTTCTATTCCGCCCGTGGATATTTGTACGAACAACTTGTATAACTTTATTTATTAAATTCAAGCTTTTATGTTTATTATTTTACTTTATTTCATCTTCAATGCCATTTGTGATATTGTTATCAATCGTCATGCATAAACCCAAATTTCGGGCCCATCGGGAAATCAGGGTGTGACACAGGTTTTTCAGTTGCCTAATCAAATCAAACGACTACTCTAAATACAACAGTACATAGGTTTATCAGTCACAAAGTGAATCAAAACCAACCGTTATAACCAAGAACAGTACGCGGGTTTTTCGGTTGTTAGGCACATCAAAACCAATTGTTTCAAGACAATGGTCCACGGGTTTTTCGGTCGCACACGTGAATTAAAACCAACCGTATTAACCAACAACAATACACGGTTTTTCAGTTGCCTAACAAACCAAAACTAACTTTTCTAAAACTTTTCCTTACTTATTTTACATTTTCTGTTCTAAAACATAAATTCCTTTTAACAAAAAAAAATTCTGAACTTTATTGATCTTGATTTAAAAAATTTAGTACTTCAAATTGATTCGAACCTCTTGATTTCTATTTCCTAAACTCAATCTGTGAATTTTTTAACACCTTTGAACTGTGAGAACTTCCGATTCAAATTTCCCGAATGCAAGTAATCGAACCCTTTGATCAAACACTCATTTTTTCGTCCTCTGCTTCTGATTCACCTAGCCACAAACTTCATTCGATTTAATTGAAATTATGATAAGTGGCAGTCGCTTCTTGATTGATTGGTCTTCTCCTTCCCAAGAGCGATAACCGCTCTATAAATAAAAAGGAAATGAAATAAAAAAGAACTTGAATTGTATTGTAGTATTGTATTGATGTGAATGTGATACAAGGTGATAAAATACAATTGACATACATAAACCCTATCTATACTAATTGAAACAACACCTCTAACCATCGCAAACCCTTGTGTAACGCACCCCTTTGGAATCATGATGTCTTCTTTTGTTTGGCGCCCTTCTGGAACGTCGTGATGTTTCATATTTGGTGAAACATCGTATCCCCAATTTGAGGATAGTAGATTTGTAGTTTTGACTATCAATCCTTATACTAATACATATCTTCTAAATACACAATAAGCATACTATTATAACTATTAACTATTTGTGTTAATGACCCATTAACTTTGACCCACAAGAGAAGATAAAAAAATTGCAGCAAAATATTCTCTCCTTCATCTTGTGTTCTTGGAGTCTAACCCTCTCAAAGGATCCCTGTCTTAGGAGATTGGTTCCTCCCGAATCAATCTTTATCAGAGAAGGCTACAAAGGTGGCACCACCGGTGCCTTTAGTGAGAGGCTGCACGAGCGGCCTCTCTATAGTGAGAGTGATGAAAACATGAATTATGTCGTGTAAGATGGAAGAAAAAGTAAGGGCTTGTGGATACGTATGTAAAAAATTCAGAACAGATCAAGGCATCGTCTATCTTAACCAACCATAACAATCTAAGCACTGTTCATTTCCTTTCTCTGTTAATATAATATAATATAAATAGAGTAAAATGCACGAAAAGTCCCTGTGGTTTGGTGAAATTTTACCTTTATCAACGTTTCAAAATTACATATATGCTCCCTGTGGTTTGACAAGTTGTTACTCGTATAGTCTCTAAAGTGGATAGAGATTAGTTTTTGATATTAAGTGGATGTGAATTGATAAAAATACCCTTTATATTAATAGACTACTATATAAAACATTAAAAGAAATTTAAAAAATGTAAGTGGGACCCACTGTCTACAACCCTACCCCTTCTCCCTCTTTCCCTCTTCCTCTCTGATCATCATCTCCATGACTCCACCAACAGTTTAGACCTTTCTACCACATCGTCTACCGATACATAACATTTAATTAATCGATCTTACTAATCCCAATCCTCTTCACCACCGTTGCCTGCTTCGTACACATTCCTCCACCTCAGTCACCATATCCTTGTTTATTATTATGTTGTTCTACACTATAGAGTAAAATGCACAAATAGTCCCTATGGTTTGTAAAATTTCACCTTTAGTTCTAACTTTTCAAAATTACATGTATGTTCCCTATGATTTGACAAGTGTTACTCATATAGTCCTTACACTGTATGAGGGGTTAGTTTTTGATGTTAAGTAAATGTAAAATTCCAGAAATGACCCTACTATTAAAAATAAATTACTAAATGATAAATTTAAGCTCAAGTAGACCCACCGTCACCTTTGCTTCATACCCTGCAACCACCGTATCGCCACCCACCTCCACCCTCACCTCTTCTCCATACCCGACAACCTACTTCGGCACATCTAAAATTTTTGGCGACCCTCTTTCTAATGGACTAAACACACCAAGGAGATCACCTCTATTTGTATCCATCATCTCCAGATCTGCGATGCACTTCAATCAAAATTGAATCTAATATTGTTGAATCATAAATAACAATAATAATTATAATAAATAAACTAAATAACCCCACGTGCCCCCACCAAAAATTTAAAATCACTCATCGTCATCTGTGGTATGCAACTTTGGCAAAATTCCCCACCAAAATTAAGGTTGTTTTACTTCACAAAGTTTGAAACATTATTTTCACTATCATCACAACCTGTTTGATTATTTTCCATGTGTGAATGTGATTTAATAAGACCAAAAAAATATATTTTAACCAACTAGCTAGTGATCTCGATTTGAAGTCTGATTAAACTAAAATAGATAGATTTCAGATATATCATTCAATGGGATTTAGAGTATGTGTTAGCGATTTTATGGTGTAATTTTTTTTAAAAATAATGTCGTACGGAAAAGTTATAGACGTTCTAAAAATGATGGAGAAATATGCATATGTCTTGCATGTGGAGAAAGAAAGTCAACAAATAGACTATTACAAAAATAACCTTGCACCCATCATTTTTTCTATACTTTTATCTTAACTATTGATTTGAATAAAAAAATATTAAAATTCCTTCTTATCCTTTTTAGGTAAAATCAACTTTTTATTTGATCGCACCCCAATTAATTCCAATTTCAATTATAATTCTTATGAATTTTACGAACCAAAGAGAGAGTGTTCTCCATTTATGAACAAATGAGGAGCATGACTCATTGACTGCACCAGAAGCTCTCTCGAAGCTGTCATGTAATTAAAAGTAGTTACAAATAATTGATATGAACCAATACTTAAAACTGAAAATAATAAAAGAAATTATAAAAATTAAAGATTTCCAAATATTCCAAAAGAAAATAAAAAATTTACGGTTCCAAATAACGAAGAAAAACAAGCAAAATATTCCAAAATACTTAAAAAGGAATGAAAATTTTATGGTTCCAAATAACCAATCAAAATGTCTATTAATAGTATGATGATCAACCAAATCAAACCAATACAAACATCGGTCTGAGTACCATTATACCGGATTCTCTATTGGCGTTTGTTTTATGGTTTTCAATGTAAAAACGCGTCTATATCCTTTTAGTTATATAAAGACTTTTAAACGAATGCAAGTATAATTTGGATACCGTAATAAACAAAATTGATATCGACCGATTTCCCCTGTGTATCAAACCGATACCGACCAAATTTCCGCCATGAAGTGCGGAGATAAATCAATCATAATTTTCCCGATTCTGACTTGTTTATTTAAAGTTTCTTTGCTCAGCTATTTCCTTTATTATTTTTGTTTATTAATAACCATTTAATATTTTATTTATCCAACCCCAGTTTAATACACATGTTTTAAACCTAATAATAAATAAATAAAAACAAGTAAAATGTTATGATAAGTAAATAGTACATAAATTCATTTTTAAAAACATATCTTGACGATTGTATGTGTTAACCAATTAAATTATATTTTATTCAACACATGTTTATAAAGATATAATTTTTTATTACCTAATATATAAAGTAAATTTATTAAACACATGTAATACCATAACTTTAAATCTAGTGTTGTAATATAATAAAATTGTATAAGATCTATTTGGGAAATTTTTAATTAATGCATTTAAAGTGATTATGCAAGATGGCGATGCATAACCAACTTGACATTTCCATGGAAGAGAAGTGATCACTTGATCAAAAATAGCCGACTGCTCTTATCGATGAAACGTTTGGTTGAATTAACGTTTTCCTTGATTTTGAAATATATGATTGTGCCATCTTTTTCTAAAAGTAAATGTTATTAGAAAACACGCAAACCATGAAGACTAGGTCGCATAAGAAAAAATAAATTATATAATTACAAACTTACATCGATCTGATCACATGATAGCCTATTTTTAGTCCAAAAACCCCAATGATTGTGTCATCTTACTTTATTGTTTTGTTTTTAAATTTTAGTTATGTATATAAGTATGTCAACTAATAGGTAATGAATCATATAATAGAAAAAACAACTAATAGGTAATGGATCATTTATAAGACAAAATTTTCATACGAGACATTGTGGACAAGTGTCCTTTGGAGTTTTAGGAAGGAAGGGTATTATAATTTTTTTTCACTTAACCTACTTCACCTTCGATTTTCAAACGCCTATAAGTTTTTCATAAAATAATACTTTTTAAAGAAAAATGCTCATATAGTCTCTGTGGTTTGCTCCGTTTTCACCTATAGTCTCTACACTTCTAAAATTACAGCTATAGTCCCCAACTTTTGCACATTCGTTCTCAGATAGTCCCTGAAGTGAATGGATGTAAGTTTTTGATGTTAAGTGGGTGTGAAATAACCAATTTACCCTTAATGTAAAACAAAATAAATTAACTATATATATATTAGACCCACTTCTTATAAATATTATATATATCACATACATAAAATAACAGACAAATCTCTCTCTACTCTCTCCCCTTTAAAAAACCACCACCACAACCACCTCCATCGCCGCCATTGTCACTCAGCCACCACTATCATCATTGTCACAACCACCACCACCGCCGCCATCATCACCACTGCCACACCCCCCTCCCTCACCATTCATTGATTATGTTTCGGTACATAACTTATGTATGGAGATATAATCACATAACATTACACAATCATATAACTTTATAGCTTATAAAATAAAAAATTCAAAAATTGTAAAAACTATATCAATAGTATACTCGGATTAAAGAGAATAAAATGCTCGTTAATACAGTATAATTTAAAAAATATATTATCGTATGAAAAAGTTATACACGTTCGAAAATCAGGGGAGTAGCACAATGGAGAAAAGACCAAAAGAGCATTCGTATCTCTTCCACCAAATTTACCCTATAATTCCACTAATAACAAATACGTTTTCTTTCTCCTTCAATTATATAATACTTTTTATATCTCCATTTCTTTCTCTCTCCTCAACTCACAACCATTTTCAAAATATATTAAGAAATTACAGAGAGTGAACAGTGTCCTCACAAATATGCAGATAAACAGTAACATTTTCCCTCTCTTCCACTCACAATCACTATTTTATAATATAACCCCCCCCCCCCCCTCACAAAATTTGGTGGACAGATTATGAATGCTTTAGCACCTTTTTTCTATTCGTTTTTTTAGAATCTTGTTACTTACAAAATTGTTACCGTGGCATTTAGAACCATTGATCTTGGATAATCTATGGTTAAGATTCTCACGTACACTTCGTACATGAGATCTCTCTTGTATGTAACCCCTCTCGTCAACTAACATTCTCTTTTAAATTTTTAAAAGCTTTTGTTAATTAGTATGATATTAACGGATCATGAGAAAGCTACAAATATACTTAAGAACCCAGTGAACCAATATTAACCAAGTAAATTAAAAATTTTTATTATAAGTTAGTATTGCAAAAATATAAAAAAAATAAATATATGTAGATTAATGAGCTACGTATATGTGGATCTAGACGAGCTAAATCATTATATATGTTAAATTACTTCTTGTAAACTATGATGAGTTTTTTTGACATTTTGTTTTATCCACTAACGGGGTGTTTGGGTTAAGCTTATTTTGGAGTAATTTATAGCTTATTGACTTATAAAAGTTAATAAGTTGAGTGTTTGAGTTAACTTATTTAAGATGATTTTGTGTGTTAAGAAGTTTTTAGAAATTAGAATTTATAACTTCTTACTTATGAGTTATATAAGTTAATAAATCCTTTTTAAAAAGAAATCCCAAACACCCCCAGGTAAACTGTTTTTTTTTTGTTCATCATCTCGTTAGTTTTGGGTTTTCCCAATTTAACTTTTGCATAATTATTAACTCCACCTTTCCACATAATACATATGATGTGGGTAGTCTTATATTATGATTGGAACATCATATAAAATGAAGATTACGCACTAATGAGAAATGCGGTGTTCCTTAATCATGGTAACAATATTTTCTTTAAAACTTTTGGTAAAATGTTTTTAGAGATTTTCTTATTTTGCTATTAACTTAATTTCCTATATCTAATTTTTCGCATGTTTTGTTTTTCTTTTATAACTTTCAAGATACGATAGATTATAGAATTCTGAGTATGTCGTTGCGGATTTTCTATGTTCATCTACGTGTATATATATTTCAAAATCGAGTTGCTCAAAGCTACTCACATTTTGTTTATATTTTTTTTATAGATTGAGGCCGTTTACCATTGTCATCATCTTGATAATATAGTGTAATGTTTTATAAAATTCCAAATATACCGTTGCGACTTGCTAATTTTTACCTACATATAAATTTTGTTGGAGCCGAATTTTTATTCACAATAGAGTATTATTGTTGAAAATGGGTTGTATTCAAAATTGTGTGTTTTTTGTATCGTTAGCTATAGCGAGTATCAGTAACGTGACTGTAACACCCAAACACGTTTTAATCGAAAAGGCGCAGCTGAAATACTTATCATAGAATTTCTTTCTTTATAAATATCTGTCCATACTTGAAAACCATTTAAAACAACTTCTGTAGAAGAATTACATCATTCATCCTTCATTAATATATAAAATATATGATATTAGTACAAATTACATGACCACCCATTCCGTACAGTCCATGTCTCTTTAACTCGATCTTCAATCGCTTGCCCTTCATGATGATGATCCATAATTCTGTACAACCTGCACTCACCACATACATTCGCATCATTAGTACACAATATATATATATATATATATATATATAATCTAAGATTCATAATTATAGGGTCTCATCTCGTTCTATTCCTATATACTTTCCATTCGGTTATATTTCTGAATTTCAGCATTTCATGTCGGTGTCTAATCTTTAGTGAGTCAACAATAATGTACCTGCATTTCATTTCATTCTCAAAGAAACCCGGTTAACATCGTTAATACTCGTTTATATTAACACCATACATACTTACAAGTTACGTATGAGAGTTCACACATTTGAATATCTACGGTTCAATAACGTGCATACATCATAACTAATCCAACTCATTAGTGTATAGTAAATTCTAGTTCATACACTTTTCCTTCTATCCAAACTTTTTCTTACAATTTACATTCTTTGGATGAACAAATCTTAGTCACATACTACTATACATATAAATCTTGTAAATACCAATTTACGTGCATACTCATTTTTATTCATGCATACTTATGGGTTCCATCTATTGGAATGTAATAACATCTATAGATACATGCCCACATACCTATTTTCCACATATACTTGCATACACGCTCCATTCTTACTCGTACCTCACAAACACTTTTTAATGACTTTAGGTACAATTCGAGATCTTAAATTGAGTTCTATACTCACCCGTAGTTCACCAAGCTAGTTGGTAAGGTTGGGGTACATTATAGAAGTTTAACGGGACCTGGGAAAGGGTCTACGGGGTCCGGAATCAAAGAAAACGAAGAAAACAAATTTGCTGACTGAAGCCCCGCCATAACCTACGGCTCCCAGCCTTAAGTTACGGCTGGCAGCAACTGCCTTCTTTGTTTTGTTTAGCCGTTGGTTACGGCCATGCCACGTAACCTACGGCGGTTCTCCCAGCTTACCCTTTCTTCCCTTTTAACTTTTGTAAACGACCGTTAGGCCCCCGAACTTTTTTCTTCCTCGTTTTTCATGCTTCCATGACGTATATTAACCATATTCAAGCTCCCTAATCCTTCTAATACTTATACGTAAGATCAAATCAACGATTACATCTCACTAAGTTACTTTCCATGTTTTGACATGTTTGATCCCACCATGCACTTTTTGTTACTTTTGAACTATAATCAACTTACTAAAACATTCCTTCCCATTTACTTACATTTCTCAACCATTCTTACATGACTCCCGACCTTCATACAACAAACTTTATTTATGTACTAAGAAGTGAAGTTTCGAAATTCACTTACCTTATGCGTCCGTGTTCGTATCCGCTTCCTTGCCTCCTCTTGACCCGTTAGCCTTTCGTGCTTAAGTCCATCTCGACATGATCCCTATACTTTCATGTCATCGAAATCACATTCTTGTTAGCATACATGATTGTACATATTAACAATCATCTCAAATACATATCTCACATTTGACTTTCATTAGCCAATTCTAACAAGAATAAGGGAGATACCCAATTTCACATCTTTTCAAACTCATATAATTCATCACGTCATCTCATATACACATTGATATAGCATGTACCATATGACTTTCTATATCTTACAATTGTGACAACAAGTCTAGCCATGCTTCTTATGTGCAATTGACTTTCAGAAGTCAACGGTTTATCATATAAACCTTTGACTTAACCTCATATATTTGTGTCATCATATCAGGCTATACTAATAACATTATATACACTTCATACTCATGATGTAATATGCTTACAACCACATGATCACCTAATTATATACACATACTTTCACATGCTAATGCTTTCATTATCTCACATTTGACAACCACATACAAGGTTAGCCTATTTAACATAATCGCAACATCATTCTTTACTAGCAAGTTCATATGTTATATACTTAGTGCACATTCATTTCTAAATTACCAATAAGTAATTGGTCCAACACATGGTTTGCACCTCATCATTCAAGCATAGAGTGCAAATCCTAATGCATAATTCCACTCAATCATACCATCAACTACACATTCTTACGAAATCCTTCTACAGTACATCTTCTCATGTTTAATTATCATCAATCATGTTATTATCAAACTCTGCACATGTTCATCCATTATTTAGCATATAATTTCACATACTAGCTTATACTAGGCATTTCATCAAACACTTGGTGTGCATACACCATTTAATGCATAATGTACAACTAATTCATGCATAATCTTCCAAATTCTTACTTTCAATCATCAACACAACAAAACATCTAACTAACTTCATACCATATTCAACCTAACTTGCAAGAGTTCATCATATTCAACATAATAAATCGAATTTGCAAATGATTTGGACATGGATGATTCACCCATGTTACTACCTTCACCATCAATGGTGGGTTTCAACTTCAATTTATTAAATTACTTAAAATCATTCATAATTCAAGTCCTATTTGATGATTCTAACACATGTTCATACTTAATTTCATACAACTGGTAGATTGGTCATAAACTCACTTCATACAAAATCATCAAATCAAAAATTACAACTTGTCACATGTTTGTTAAAGCTAGAAGGTGAGAAATCTTCATTCATGCAACGTTTTCCATTCGATTTGGACCTTGATTTGGGGTTGAATTGCATCTTCATTCAAGAAAGGGTTTTCTCCTTTCTTTCTCCCCATGTACGACACATACACACACACACACTACACACTTAGGCTAATTTATCAAACTTTAACCCCATCTACCAAGTTTAGTCCCTCTTGTTTGTTACTAAAACATAACTGACACATATTTCCTTCTTTATTAGTTTTTACCATACATTTAACAAGGTTAAATAGCCTAGTTATTTTATTTCATATTATAGCTTATGGAAACATATAGCGAAAATAAATATTCGAATTTTGGGGCGTTAGAGTGACGAACCGAACCAATTATTTGTTGAAAACGGAGATATACTCACAATAGAGTATTAATGTTGAAAACGGAGTTGTATTCAAAACAGAGTGTAATTTTGTATTGTAAGAAATAGTGAGAGCCAGAAACATACCGGTTCCGTGAATTGTGATTACATATAGTCTTATCGTACAAAACATACGAAAGACATGAAAAGGTATAAAAAACGTGGTGCCATTTTCTAAATTATTCTAGTCGTAATTACCCTACATGATCAAAATTACCCTACAAAATCAAAATTACTCTATAAGATCATTTGTAGACTAATTATGATGCTCTACAAAAGTACCCTACAAGATCACTTGTAGGGTAATTTTGATAGTTACTCTAGGAGTAAATAATTACGAAAATGTCACCCAATATGTTTTTGTCACATTACGACTATATATTTTTGGGTTTGCTCTTTCGTTTGCTACAACGAGTGCATTACATCAAAATCAATTGAGCGGAAGCGGTAGCTTGCACTGATAAGTGTATTGATAATTGTTTTTAAAGTAGAACGTAGCTCTTTTATTGGTTTTTATTTTTGTTTTTAAACTAAAAGTACCCAACATGTTTTTGTCACACTATGACTAGATATTTTTGCGTTTGCTCTTTCGTTTGCTAGTGATTGCTACAACAAGTGTACCAAAAATCAATTGAGTTTTCAGTTTCCACCGCGCAACGCGCGATATTAACCCCTAGTATATACTACACATTACTGATTGCTAAGTTGATATGAATAGTGAATGGATGCTACATTGGGCTGAGGTTCTGGTTGGGTCTTTTTTTTAAACCGTTACAACAAAATTTTGTTTGTTTATTAAAAATTATTCTAACACAAGTTTCTTAAATCCCTATTGTTTGTGAGACTTGAACCCAATATTTTCACCTTTCAAATTCACACATTTAAAGGCTTTGCCTTACCAATGAACAACCACATCATTGGTTATTAAAATTAGGTCTGTAATGTTCGTGTTTGTTCATTTAACTTTAAGCGAACATGAACACGAACATATAATCGAATACATTTTTTCGTTTTTGTCCATTAAGAAATGGGGCATGTTCGTGTTCGTTTATGTTCGTTCGTTTAAGGCCTAAACAACGAATAGTCACGAACATAAACAAAAAAATTTAACTGAACATATTTGAATAAACATAAACAAACATGATTTAACAAACATAAACGAACACAAATGAACGTAACTGAATAAATATAAACAAACACAATTTAACATTACTGAACACAAACAAACAAGTCTAATATATTGCATTTTATCCGAAAACACATCTAAATTAGGGTTCATAGATACTAAAATTAAGTAGTTTTTTTTATATAACTATTAAGTTAGTGATCAGTTACGATCTAAGAAAAATTTTAAAATTTCAATTATTGTTAGTAGCAAACTCAATTACTTATTAGTTATATTTATATAAGTAGTTAGAAAACCTTATATTTATATAAATCTAATTATTTATGTATTTACTAAAATTTAAACAACCATAACCGAACATAAATGACCGAACGTTCACGGACATAAATGAACGAACACAAGGTGTGTTCATGTTCGTTCATTTAATTATACAGAAAAAATTTGTGTTCGTGTTCGTTCGTTTATTAAATTTACGAACGTAAAGGATATTCCCGCCCAACAAATTCACGAACAGTTTATAAACGTTTGGTTCGTTTACAAGCCTAATTAAAATCTTTCTTCTGATTGGACTTTTTCAACCACTTCAAAATTTTGGATGATTCGTTTGTTATTTGAAATCATTAACTCAACAACATAAATTAGAATATTTCTTAAATTAAATTTGCTATATTACTTCCTCTTCAGTTACTGAACCGAACTAATGCCGACTAAAATCTCTGATATTTCAGTGGTTCTCTTTTTCTTGTTAAGCGCTTCAAAAATATAAACATGTAAATATTTTTGTTACTCTTTTTGTTTGTTGTAGCAGGTGCCAGTACTGGATGATGAACCAAACTAATACGATACGATCGAATTTCCCTTGCGTCCAAGCAGCAACACACTGGCTGCATCATCTAGTTTTTTAATATAAATTAATATAATATTATAGACTTTGAAGAATACAAGAAATAAGTAACCACACAGAATAAACCAATTAACGAGTTGGATATCACAACGAAATTGTTTTATAGGCAGATTTAAATTTTGTAAACAAACATTGTTAGAACGAGATCTTGTGATTTGTAAACATCATTATATAAATACAAAACTATATATATATATATATATGATTGTCCACTTTGAAGATAACACATGAATGCCACGAACTATTGTGAGCAAATTGAATCAACTCCCTGAATCACATGTTATATACAAACATAATGTAGTTATATGCCACATGTTACATTTTCCTATGAAATCTTTCTTAGTGTCGGGTTGGTCCGGTTCTAGCTAAAATGGAGATGCAACACATAAAGAACATGTTAGAAAGTGTCTTATGGTTGGACCCTGTGAAAACACCCTCAAACGGTCATATGAGTGTGTGTGATTTTGCATATACATACGTATCATTCGTGTATGTATGCGGGTGATATGAACGAGAGGAGAGAGAGAGTAGGGCCCAAGTCCAACTGGAGATACGATGAGTTTTATGTATCTCCATGTTAAGAAATGGACGTATTGCTTTATGGTTTATAGTCTAGGATTATAACGACTCAATAAGATGAACTTATTTGGGCCAATCGGTTTTCCCCGCTTGTTGGGCTAAGGGAAAACTGTTTTGTGGTTGACCGTGCTGTGTTGAAGGCAAAATCAGGGAAAGTTGCTAAGCATAAAAAATAATTTGTGCTTTAGAATCATCATGTTTCATTCCCTTTGCCTTTGGATACCTTTGGTTCCCTTTCCGGTTGCCCCTGAAACTGTTGATTTTTTAGACTGAGTGCAGAGGGTTATGCACATCAATTTCTCGACGCCAAGTTATCAAAGTTTTATTTCGGTATAATTGAATTTGATATTCAAAAGGGGTTGTGGCGCAGTTTGTTGCCCGTTTACCTGCCATTCTACGTAATTTTTCTATCGTTGATGAAAATTAAAAACCAATATGATTGTCTTTTAGATTGATTGGAAACAAAAAAAAGTTAGGCATCTTCATAAATTCAACAATAATTCAAAAACAAACGAAGCACGGAAATGTCTTTTTCTTGATAATTTTGGGGTGATGTTTGCCGTTTGGATGTAGTATTAGTGTACAACACATATTTCTTAATTTTCGTTTATTTAAATAATCAGATCAGATTTAGAAATCAATTTACAAGTTACTAATCAAAACAGGATTTCACGGATAAATACACAATAATTTAACTATTTCTACGAAAGTATGTGACGTGATTGAGGGATCATCACGCAGGCGCCACGTCATCGAGTCGTACCGAAGAAGGCTTTGGTCCCTCTTTGTTTTCATCCCTGAGTGGCCTTCACCCCCAAGAAGGTCATCTTGTCGACGGTGTTTCCTCTCGGGCCACGAGGCTATGTAAGACCCTGCAAGCTAACGAAAATGATATAACACATGACCTGATGGATCAATATGAAGGGGGTCAACGGGTTCCGTCTATTGCAACTAAAAATTAGTTGATTAATTAAATTTTAACTTAATGATGATTTTTTCTAAATATTGCAACCAAAAATTAGTTGATTAATTAATTTTTAACATCATGTTCATTTTTCTGAAGAATAATGATGATATTCAAGCTTTCTAAAAAATACAAAAAATTATATGAGGTGTCGAGACAAAGGTGGTGCCCCCACCCTCTTATCTTCTTTTGAACTAATTTTTAAATTTAATAAACTGTATAGATTTTTACATTTAATAAACATTAATAAATTAATAAATACTATATTAATATTTTATTCTAAAAGTTTTTGTTTTTTTTATTATTTATAAATTGTGGATGGATGAAGCTTTATTGGGGTCGGGTGCTCCGACCTTCACCGATTTTTCACTCGTAGTATTAAGTTTGCCGAAAAATTTCCTTAATTTTTTTTAGTGTAAAATATTGGATTTTTAAGAGTTCGGCCTCTACTGAGTTTTCGTTCAAGCTCCGCTACCAAATTTGACAACCAGTTTGGAAATATTTAAAAATTTAGAAAATTACTTAATGGATTTTGTTTAAAAATAAACTTTTTTAACCCCTATATCCACTCGCATGTGTTCACAATCCTCAGCCGGCCCCCTCGCGCACCACCTTCTCGACACACCACCACTGACCAATCAGGTCGTGCCAAGTAAGTCCTCTTACTGGTTCAGAGTCTCTTACCTAGTCAGACATCTTAATGACTCAACACTTAATGTCGTAGAGGTTAGCAAACGGCTCCTTTAGTTGTTGTTTATATCTAGATTTTATAAATTAAAATTCTTTTAACTTTTTCTAAAATATCTATTTATTTTTTCAATTTCTAAATTGATTTAACCATTAAAACATTGCTTGGTAGCGTATATTTCTAAAATTGTAACGAAATAATCCATTTTATCCGTCAACGTCCACCACATTTTCAGATATTAAACATCCCACCATTCCAAAAGAATCTAACCCCACAATATGTCATTCAGAGATCACTCTCCACATACATAAATAGTTCCTATTGGTCAAGTAAACATAACATTTGATCAAAACAAAACACAAAGAGTGTGTACCAACATAAAAATAACAATGACTACACATGAAAAAATGAAGAGTTTGTTCCACAACAGATGGCTGGTTTTTGTGGCTTCAATGTGGGTTCAATCATGTTCCGGGATCGGGTACATGTTCGGTAGCATATCGCCGGTGATAAAAAGAACCATGGGTTATAACCAGCGACAGATCGCGATGCTTGGTGTGGCGAAAGATATCGGTGATGCTATCGGGTTTGTTGCGGGTAGTTTGTGCGAAATCGCGCCGATTTGGGTGGTTTTGTTTATTGGAGTGGTGCAAAATTTAGTTGGGTATGGTCTAGTTTGGCTTACCACCATACACACCTTGCCAGAATTGCCTTTGTGGGTGGTCAGTTTTTTTTATTTTATTTTTTATTATTTTTTATGCCTTTAGTGATATGATTAGTAAAGTGATAATCATGGATTAGATCATTATCCAAACACTATTTTCTATGGCCGGTTTTGTTACACTTGTTTATCTAATCTAAGTTTTTAATATCATGTAATTCCAAAAGTTCAATTTAAATTTAGAGTAAAATACCAAAATCGCACTTCAGTCCAAAAATAAACTTTTGTTTGTGGGTCCCTGATGTTTCATTTTTTTTTGTCGTTTCCATCTACTCGGTAATCTGGGTTATAAAATTATGTCATTTTGTCGTTTTCCTTATTTAAATGGAGGGTATAGTCGTCATTTTATGCATGAACTCCATCATTTAAACGAGGAAAACGACATAAAAGACAGAAATTTCTAACCCAATTTGTCAATTGGATGGAAATGACAACAAAAATGAAACCTCCTGAACCCAGATACAAAAAGTTTTATTTTTAGACTGAAGTGACAAAAGTGACTTAAACTTTGGGACCAATTTGTCATTTTACTCTTAAATTTAACTTGGGATCTATGTGTGGCCAGATCAAATCTGGAAAGAGTCTTTAGCTACTAAAAGTTTAACTTGAAACTTGAGCTTCTTTTTTGTGAGGTTAAATCTCATATAATACATAATATGTTTTGAGAATGAAGACTTATTTACCGACCGAAGCATGGTAGTTTTGAACTTTATTACCACAATATAGTAGTAAATAAGTTTCAAAATGGTATGCATGACTATTTGGTGTGAAATCTTGTGCTCTTTTGCATTTTGGTATGTGACTTTATAGAAATAAAATGTCAAAAAACATTCAAGATTGAATTGTATTTAAGGAGATAGTAGAGGAGTAAAAATGGGTATGTTAGTTTGGTAAAGAATCAAAATGGGTTGAGTTGGGTTGGATCCGGTTTGCGGGTTCATAGAACTAAAGTTGTCAAAAGTCCTTCATGATTGTATCATAGTAATTATAGTATATGTAATTGTAAACATGGGTATGTCGGGCGGGTTCCGTAATGAGCTCAAACGGATTGAGTCAGATTGACCCGAGACACTTTTTGTCCAAAATTTTAACTTTTGGTAAATAATCAAGTGTCAATTATGATTACTAAAAGTATATTTTATATCAACAATAACCATATATTGTGAATAAAGTTAGTTAAGGTGATATATATTAAAAGTACACATTGGGTGACTTTCCTGTACCAACCTGTTCACAAATAAACGGGTTAAAATTGTCACCTATGAGTCATCACGGAGTACAAAAAAGCATGTACCGTGCCAAATGCGTGCTATTTGAATAATATTAGTGATTTTCGTCCAAATACTTTCGCAATGTGCGTAAAGAATCTTTTTGGTTTGTATTTGCAGTTATGCATTTGCATATTCGTGGGAACGAACGGCGAAACCTACTTTAACACGGGAGCTCTTGTTTCGGGTGTTCAAAACTTCCCTAAAAACCGCGGTCCTGTTGTAGGGATACTTAAGGGTTTTGCTGGCTTGAGTGGTGCAATTTTAACTCAAGTTTACACTGTCCTTAATTTTCCAGATCAGGCTTCGGTCATACTCGTTGTTGCAGTGGGACCCACTATCGTTATTTCTTCAGTAATGTTCATAATCAGACCCGTTGGAGGCCGTAAACATGCTCAACCGTCCGATAACACAAGCTTCTTATGTCTTTATTCTGTTTGCCTCATTCTTGCAGCTTATCTTTTAGCTGTTTTGATATTACAAGATGTAGCCCCTTTGAACCAAACCACCATCACATGGCTCACAATCGGGCTCTTAGTTCTTATATTACTTCCTGTCGTGATTCCTATTTTCTTGGTTTTTTTCGCGTCTTCAAGGCCCGAGAATTATGTTGAGGAGACCCTTTTAAACGAGGGCCAAAAGCGAGAAAATGAAGTTGTTTTTAGTGAAATGGAAGACGAAACGGGCTCAGAAGTTGACTTGCTTTCGGCTCAGGATAGGCAAAAACGAATGAACCATTTGCAAGCCAAATTGGTGCAGGCTGCAGCCGATGGAGCCATGAGGGTGAAACGCAAAAAGGGACCGAGAAGAGGGGAGGATTTTACATTAACGCAGGCGTTGGTAAAAGCCGATTTTTTGCTTTTGTTTTCCTCTTTGGTGTTGGCTTCGGGATCGGGCTTGACCATTATCGATAACCTTGGTCAAATGTGTGAGTCTCTCGGGTATGCAAATCCTCATATATTTGTTTCCATGATTAGCATTTGGAACTTTCTTGGTCGTGTTGCTGGCGGATACTTCTCAGAGATAATCGTAAGGTGCGTTTGTCATAAGATTATGTATCATGTGACGGGTCCAAGATTACCCTTGGTGTGGCAAAACAGGTGGGTAGGCCTGTAAATGAACTGAACGTTCATGAACATTTCGTGAACTTGTTCGGCGGGAAGTTCGTTTATTTAATAAACGAACGAACATGAACAAAAAAAGTTATGTCCATTTGTGTTGTTTATTGTTTGTTAAATCATGTTCGTTTAAGTTTGTTTGCTTATGTTCGTTTACGTCCGCGAACTGTTCGTATAGGTTTTAAACGAACGAACATAAATGAACACGAACATGCCCATTTTCTTAATAAACGAACATGAACCAAAAATGTGTTTGATTATATGTTCGTGTTTGTGTTTGGTAAAAGTTAAATGAACGAACATGAACATGCCTATGTTCGTCTTCGTTCGGCTCATTCATAGGCCTACAGGCGGGTCAAGACGAGTTCAAGTCAAAATGGTTTCTCATTAAGAGGCAAAATGGGTTGAGTTGAACTGATACAATTTTCTAACAAATTTAGCTTTGAACACAAGTTATATGGGATGGGCAAAAATGTCAAATCAACCTGGGTTAACATGGTATGTAAAAATTACATGTTTTGAATCGTTATCCAACTCGTCTCTGCCACCTCTTAACATCTTATCTTTGTGTGCTGACAAATGTTCGTGTGCATCAGAAATTATGCATACCCGAGACCTGTAGCAATTGCTGGAGTTCAACTCGTTATGGCGGGTTCACTTTTCTACTATGCAATTGGTGCACCTGGTGCAATTTATGTCGTTTCGGTTGTAATGGGCTCGTGTTATGGGGCCCATTGGGCCATCGTCCCCTCAGCAGCCTCGGAATTATTCGGTTTAAAGAGTTTCGGAGCAATTTATAACTTTCTCACACTCGCAAGCCCAGCAGGCTCGCTTATCTTCTCTGGTGTCATTGCCAGTGGGATTTACGACTACGAAGCAAAGAAACAAAACTCTATGAAATATAACATTGTTCATGAAACAGACGAACTCACTTGCTATGGGACCGTATGCTACTCGCTCACTTGTGGGATTTTATCGGTTCTTTGCATAATTGCGGCTTCTTTGAGTATGACGGTTGTCTATAGGACCAAAAGAGTCTATGCACAGTTGTATGGAAATTCATACACTTAAAAGGCATTCTTGATAAACTTTTCTTTTACAAGCTTGCTCATGTTTGTGCGATTCGGGAACATTTAAACCGACAATGTTGATTTGGGGTTGTTATGGAAGAAAAGAGGTTCGGCTTTCTGCATAGTTGAGTTATGAGAATGGTTAAACCTATTGGATCCAGGGTTGTATGCAAGTAGGAAGAATTCAAATTGGTAAGAATATGTAAAGTGATTAATAAAGTGTATTCGCCCATTATTTTTTTATTTGTAAAGTGACGAAGAAACCTGAGTTTGTAAAGTGCAGTTTTCGACATGTGTTTCCTGATATTGGAACACCCTGTATCTATGTAAACGAAAAATCCTGCAACTTCTAAAGCGTTATCGTTGGAAAGATTATTAAGTTGATATGTACAAGGCTAGTCAAAATGGTCAACAGGCGGGTTAGGTATCGGGTCATAGTTGATAATTGATTAATTTCAATTCTTTCAGACAAAACACCCCTGACCAGTCTCATCTCAACCATATTAAGCTTATGGAAGTCCTATACATCCCAACTGTGTAATAGAAAAAGAGATAAGATGACACGTATCGTACGTCAGCATAATGACATATTCACTCAAAAAATATCGTATTGATGGTTTTCAGACACAAACTCTGGTAGCTAAACGCCGCAAGAAACAACTTTACAAGCATATAATGACTTCTCTTCATTCACAAAAGGTCATGAAGTAAATTTTACGTTTCCTGTAAAGATTATAGTAGTAAATTGACGACCGGGCTCGTTTTTTAAATTTTCTCAAAAAATTATATTCCCGGATAACCTAAATTGAAGTTATAAATGACGATATCATTGACGAAAACAGTAATAACAATTAACAATAATGATAATAACAATTTATATAAAAAAACAAGATGGTAATTTTGTTTAAACTTGACTTCCAAGTCCAACAAGTAACTCAAAAGGCCAATATTCAGACCAGACCAGGATAACATTTTCATTTACTTGCAGTATGACTATGTACGTGTACCCTGTCAATAGGCAGTTAGTTTAAATCTTGAATCCTTTGTTGTGTAAGCAAAAACATCATCCATTAGCTTCTTGGCGCTGACAAAAGGGAAGTGTCAAATTTTACGGAATTGATGATCATATTACAAAGGATGATAAAGAGTTATAAGCTTACCATTCTCTTGCTTATATAAGGCTTTAACTGCATTGATGAATTAACATTTTGACTTTCATCTTTAACCGGTTTCTTAGCCTCCACCTCAAATTCTTTTCGGGAATCTTTCCTGCTACCCGATTGCCACACTCTACCAAAGTTGGGAAGCCAGCTGGCATCAAATCTATTAACAGGCAACGCCCCTCGTTTCTCCATCTCCATCTCTAACTTTCTCTCCTCTGCCCAAGCTGCGCCAACCCTTTTAGGATTTAATTTTGACTTCACCATTTTAGTTTTGGTTTTATTTTTAGTTTTGATTGCATCAAGATGAGTCCCATTGGTTGCACTAAACCAAGGAGGAGGTGCTCCTGAATGCACGTTTCCTGCATTCGGTTCATATAATGTAGAAGAAATTTGTGTGAGCTGCTGCAGACCTGTAAAAAATACCGTGTTATCAAGTCTCATGGTGTGTATTAATATAATTTCTAGACGTGGCAAATGCACTAGCTCAGGTCAAAATGTGTACTTTGGTATGCGCAGATACATGTCAGTTGATAGGGTCAACGAAACGAGTGTCCATTCAAAACTTTTAAAGTTGCATCAATAAATGACATGTCGAACATGATTATAAAAACTAGATTATTACAATACTGATATAGTAGTTGAGCTAATGATATGGTAGATTCCCACATCTAACGATTTCAGGTGGCTACGGTTCAGACACCAATAATCTGGTGGTTGAAATGCTCAAACAATAATAAAAAGAAGAGTATAATGTTGTGTTCGTCCCTGAGGTTTGGCCACTTTTGCGACTTTCGTCCAAAGGTTTGTTTTTCCGCATCTGGATCCAAGAGGTTTGAAATCTTGCCATTTTCATCCGACTCGTTAACTCCATCCATTATTCCCCGTTGAATGAGGGGCATTTCCGTCTTTTAGACATTTTTTATTAAAATAAAACACACTAAGAAATAAAGATCCACCTCTGTTGACTTTCTCCCTACCAAAACCCTTTATCATCACAAGAAAAAGGCCTAAAAGAACAAGAATGTCCCTGACTTAACGTTAAAAAAATGGATGAAGTTAACTAGTTGAATGCAAATGGCAAGATTTCAAACCTTTTGGACCCAGATGCGGAAAAACAAACCTTTGGACGAAAGTCGCAAAAGTAGCCAAACCTAAGGGATGAAAATGACATTTTACTCTAAAAAGAATGTGACTCGGGTTCGAACCAATAGGGGCTTTAATCTCGGGTTCGAACCTGACGGGGGACGAGGATTTACGGATTCCATCCAGTTTTCGCGCATCAGGAGGCAAGGTCTCATGGTGGTCCAGGAGTCGACCTTGGACATAGCCCCGAGCAGGATGGGTTTACACGTGAGATTCTTTGCCGTATAAAAAAAGAATATTATAAATTAACCCAAATACAGAAAAAGGATCAAGCAACACTAAGAGCGACAAATGAATTGAGATTGTTAAAGATACCTGCTGAACTACCATCCCCATTAGATTCCCTTTTCTCTGCATATACCTGGCATGTCTTCCCCTATGACATTAGTATATGCCAAAAATATTGGCTAAAAGTGCAAACAAAAAGCCAACAAGATAACAACCCAAATTGGTCAAAACTATGATACTAGACAATGCTGCATGAGAATAAATGGTATTAAACCATACAATTAACATTTATATAAAGTAATTCTGATACAACTAAACTAACAGTCCTCATGCTGATTAGAAACATACCAGCCCATAGTAATGATAACCTTCAGTTAAGCTACTCACACCTGCATTACATGATTTAATAAAAAGTCTTTATGTAAACCAAAGAAGTTTCAAAATATGTATAATGGGGAGATAATCACCTCTTAAGTTATTTGCAAAATTTGCATTTGAAGCTGACGACAATGATTGATTATCATATGAAGAAGTGCTGGTTGCCACATGTCCGGATAGATCTGAATGGGATACCTGATATTTCTCATTTGTATAATCTTGTAAAGGTAAAACATTATTTTGATAACTTGAATT
Source organism: Scalesia atractyloides (assembly GCA_947069175.1). Lineage (NCBI taxonomy): Eukaryota > Viridiplantae > Streptophyta > Magnoliopsida > Asterales > Asteraceae > Scalesia > Scalesia atractyloides. The sequence goes on along the minus strand of CAMTDV010000013.1, from coordinate 77,230,342 downwards.
ATGAGAGATGATACGAGTTCTGTCAAAGTTATCTACATAATCAAATTTCCGTTCATTGTGGATATCATTCGAAGGTCCGATTAAAGGTCCATGAGATTGTTCACTGCCACTTTCACTCTTCAATGATATGCACTTCTTTTCATACTGCAATATCACATAAATGGAAATCATAAGGATTCTATTTACACAATGAAGATGCTGGTCACAAAAATAAATAATCAAATATACCTTAGCAAGATCTGCTTCAGTAAACCTGAAACAATCAATTCGATCCATTCCACCACCGTATTTCCACATAAAACTTTTTAAGTTTCTTAAATGATCTGCACTTGCAAGATGTCTGATTCCATTCTCACTGACAAAACAACATAAAGATGTTTTGAAGCTTTCAATGTCATTATTACAACATAGAGAATCAAAATCATATTCATAATTGTATGGTTACAAAGATCACTAGGCGCTAGTCAAGCGGTTGGGTGCTGACTAGCGATTAATTGGGATTAATCGAATTGAAATTTTATATGTAGTTTTTTAAACTTATTATACATATACAAAAATTTTCAAAATTTCATACCGATTTTAACTGCCTTTAACAGCTTACAGGTTAGGTCAACTAGGTGAAATATAATCAGTAAACTATAGATTACCGATTAATCAGCGATTACACCCGATTTTACAACACTGTATAGTTCAGATAATTAGTTGATTGAAGCTACTGTTAGTCACATAACTTTACATCTATTAGCATGAACCAAACAACCGAAACTGATCACATACATGAACCAAACAATCAAAACTAATTACTAAAGACATTAACCCTAATTTCCTAACTGATCACAAACATGAACCAAACAATCAAAACTAATTACTTAAAACATTAAATCCTAATTTCCTGCAATTATGTTCATGTAAATACTCAACAACTTTAAAAAAACACCATCCACCTGCATTCTCTCGATAATAAAACAGATTTAACAGATCAGATAACGATACTTTGCTCACCACGTAAAAGCGCTATCATACTCATAATTCAGATAATTAGTTGATTAAAGCAAGAGTTAGACGGTTAGTCACATAACTTTACATCAATTAACATCCACAAATTTGACGATTAATAACCCTAACTAGTCACAAACATGAACCAAACAATCAAAACTCATTACTAAAAACTTCTAACCCTAATTCTCTACAATTATGCTCACGTATATACTCTATAATCACCAAAACGCTACACGAACAGCTATAAACGGATAAAAAACCGACAAAATATATAAATAATGGATGAGATAACGATAACTTGCTCACCACGTAAAAGCGCTATCGTGTTCTGCAACATCGGAATCACAAAACACGCACCAAAACCTGTTGCGAGAAGCGAGATCCGGAGGAAGTAAGCTAGGGTTCTTGAAGAAGAACCGTACGTCGGAAATTTTGGACTGAAATCGAGATAGGAAAGAGGATAGAGATTTGACGTGGTTCGGAAGGTAGTTGTGGCGGCGACCTTTGTTGTGATTGAGCTTGCATACTTTACAGAACTCGAATTCGGTGGTCTTCCGCTTCGGTTTTGGTTTCAAGTGACTCTCCGGTGTACCAGAGCTAGGGTTAGGGTTCTGAGTCTCCGGTGGTGGTTCCATTCGCCAATCGTTCAGGCGATGATCTTGTGTTCGGTATATTCTGTTTCCGATCCACTTATGCGTCACCAAAAAACATATATATTCTTTACTTAATTCGAAGTTTTGTGTCACCAAAAACATAGAGTTTAGCGGAAGAGGGTGAATCGACCGATGAGGAGGTCGAGCAAAAGACGGTCACGAGTGTGTCCGAACTCGCAGTGTGGTATATGAAGCATTGTAGCCGGTCTCAATGTAAAATTTTACCAAGAAAATATATTGAACGAGACCGACGTGCGGCAAACGATTAGTTGATTGAAAGATTACTTCGATGAAGCGCCTACTTACCCAAACCCATAAGTTTTAGGCGTCGGAAACGATGAGTAAACATTTATTTTTACGCATCGCTGGAGATTTGGAAAACAACTATAATTATTTTAAACAAAAAACGGATGCGAGAGGGACACTTAGATTCATCGGTATCCAAAGTGTACTTCAGCGCTACGAGTACTTGCGTATGGAACACGACCGACATCAACGACGAGTATTTAAAAATGGCCGAGAAAATAAGCCCACATGGTACGACCTTCAACAAATTTACGAGGTCCATTCTAATCTCCATAGTTTACCGGGCATGATCGGTAGCTTGGAGTGTTGTCATTGGCGGTGGTATAATTGTCTGACCACGTGGCGAGGTCAACACACACGAGGGGACCAAGATGGACCAACTGTTATTCTTCAGACGGTTGCCTCACAGGACCTTTGGGTTTAGTCGGCTTACTTTGGCGTGGTAGGGTCATGCAACGATATAAACGTTTTCCAACAATCTCCATTGGTAGATGACTGTATTTCTGGTAGAGCTGCAAAAACATCTTTTTATGCAGACGGAAACTACTATCCGCAGGGATACTATTTGTGCGATGGAATTTATCCTAGGTATTCGATGGTCGTGAAGACCTTTAGCAATCCGTACGATGAAAAAAGAGCTTACTTTAAAAAGCTGCAAAAGTCTTCACGGAAGGACATTGAGAGATGCTTTGGGATCCTTAAACAACAGTGACATTATTTGAGAAATCCTTTTCGTGCATGGACCAAAGACAAAATGAGAGATGCTATGTACGTTTATATAATCATGCATAATATGATTTTGTAAGACGAAGGAAAAGCAACATGCCAAAACTATGTGCCAAAAGCTGTTCAGGAATATCCCCAAGCAACAATGGAAGACCGAGTGAAGAATGCACATGTAATGCGGTCTGAAGCCGCACATACCGCGTTAACGGTTGATTTGGTTCAACACGCATGGTCGGTTTGGTATATTCCAAACAAGGGTGAACAAGAAACGAATGACGAGGAACACGAAGATGACGAGAATGCCGAAAGCGAAGATGAAAATTAAGACGATTAGCATTTATTTAGCATTGTAGTTTTTTTTTCTTTTTTTGGTTTTTTTAATTTAAATTTTTATTTTTAGTAAATTATTTAATTTTAAAAAAATAATAATTGGGTAATGATTGTTTAGGGCTTTATCCCACTACACTCCTTTTAGAAAAAGCCCAACAAAGCCCTTTTACTGACTAGACTGCCACGTGGCGCAGAACGCCCAAAGGTGGGGGTTATGTTTTGGTTGTCCACTACACATGGTCTTAAAATTAACAATTTATTATGACATCGAACAGGAATGACTCCACATGTAGTCGAAAGAGTTGATTCTTCAGATAAATGGGTTGGCACACATTTTTGACACTATAAAATGTGTCCAACATGGGTTTAGTCTCCTTAACCCGTTCATGACACGCGCAATTTATGTGTTAAATAGGTTAATGGAATGACATAACATGTTTATCGAAATGACGTAGTTTTATTAATAGTTGGACATTGATTGTAATTTTCAGTAACTTTTGTGTCATGCCAATCGTGTCCTTTTATTTCTTCGGAGTGTTAGGTGAGTCGTGTCAATAAATGTGTCATTTTTGTTGTGTTATTGAACTGTTATACTTAAGTGTGTTAAATGTGTTGTATCATGTCACTCTTGTTATTAAACTTGTTACACTTAAGCTTGTTAACGTGTTGTGTGTGTAATCCACTTATTAAACATGTACGTGTTAATATGTCAAGAAAATGACATGTTTACTTAAACGTGCTATATATGGGTTCAATAATTGTGTTAATTGTGTCATGTCAAACACAACCGTTTAACACAACAAGACACGTTTTGCTACCTCTAATTTTGAATCAACCCAAATCTGTACCGACTTTAGATTTACAATTCAAGTATATATAGTAACTCGAAAACCAATTTTGATAAATTACCATATACTATGTTAACAAAAACACCAAACATATAAATTTGAAATTTCTAAAAAAAAATTACAAACACAACAGCCCGAAATATATATATATATATATATATATATATATATATATATATATATATATATATATATATATATATATATACATGGTGATTAAACAAGCACAAAGAATTGTTGATGACGTTTCCTTTTGATATCAAAGAAGTGTTATATATACATGGTGATTAAACAAGCACAAAGAATTGTTGATGACGTTTCCTTTTGATATCAAAGAAGTGTTTAAAAAGGACCGAACAAAAGGAAAACCAGGGACACAATCATGCGCGCAGCTTTTAAGGGGCAACCCTTCTAGTTTTCTTTTCTCGGCAATGTAAGTTTACGCGTATTTCATCTAAAATATATATATATATACACACGTGTTGAGTCTGCTCCCACCCCCTGAATTGATTTTGCCAAAAAATTATGGGCTCCTGATTTTCTCGAGTTCACCCGCCCCAATTTGTTTTTGCCATAAATTTCCGCCACCTGATTTTCTTGAGTTCAAAGCCCTTGAATTGATTTTGCCAAAAAATTCCCGTCCCACTAATTTTCTTGATCCCCCTCCCCCGCCCTGAGCCGCCCCCATGTATTTATTCAAGCTCCACCACAAGACACAATGAAAATGGTCAAAATGCCACTTAAGAAACATGTTTGAGAGATACTCACATGTTATTGAACATTGTGCTAAAAAAAGTCAATTCCGGATACATTCCGATCCTAAAAGAAATGGTTCGGATCCTGTTAGGAAAAATCCGGTATGCTAAATTTTCTTTCGAATTGGAACTGGATCCGGAAGATCCTTCCGGATTGTATTCAGCTTTAAAAATTCTGGTTTCTTCACCATATCGATTTCGAACCTATTTTTCGAATCAATATAACTTTTCATGATTCAGGCTTACAAATCAAGCGGGTCAAATAGTACACGTAAACAAAAAGTATTAGAAGTAAAAAGGGGCCCTTATTAAATACACAAAAAGCCCAAATAGGCCCAATAGTAAACTAACGTCGAAACAGGGCCCAACACCTAATCACCGATTCCGTAAAACACCTTTTCCCGCTCTCTGCTGTCTCATTCTATCCTTTTTGGCGGCAAAACTTCACCACCCTCCGTCATCATTTTCCGGTGAAATCCGTCGCCATCATTCCAACCGCTTCAAACTCCGGCGATGAATTCGCGAGACCTGACTCTCATCTCCACCGCCGCTGTTGCCGGCGCCTTAGCCTCCGCATTCGTTATCCGTTTGTTAGTAAACCCTAGCAAGAAGCTGGTCACCACCGATACATCTACTTCCGATGACGTGTTGCAGAGGAAATCATCTTCCAATGATCCGTACGATTCGTCTAAACGCAAGGGGTAAAGTTGATTCAAAATTGGTTGTTATTGAGTGGTTTGAAGTGCGTGAAATGATAATATTGTGTTGATTTTGGTGTAGATATTTATCGTGGGATGATTATTTTATGGCGATTGCGTTTTTGTCGTCTGAGAGATCTAAAGATCCTAACAGGCAGGTCTGATTTCTGCTCTTGATGTATCTAACAAATTAAATTTTCCATGTTTCCATTTAATCTTTTTTTTACACCCGCTTGCGGTGTGCACATATAATGCATATATCTGTGGGCGCTTAGGGTAAAAGTAAAATTGCACAAATTTTTACGTTATTCTACTAACTTTATGAAAATAATGTTAAAAGCGGCGAACAGTTAATCATGCATTATGTAGTGGCGTTGATAGCCGAAAGACGGGGGACATGCACTCGTGGTTTTAAGAAAAGGGTTGAGGCGCCTCGAGGTGAAATGCCCAAAAACGATTCTGAAGCCCCAGGGGGTTTATATTGTATGTGCGTTGCTAAAAAGGCTGCGCCCCAGGGGTTTTTGATATATGTTTTTTGACTTTTTGTGTCAATTTCAAGCAATTTATGTCTTTTTTATGTGTGTTTTTGATGATTTTGATGAATTTGATGACGAATTTAGTTAGTATTATTATTTTTATAAGATATATAATTTTTATATTTACTTGTTAATTCCGCCTCGGGCTTACGCCTCAGTTCGTCTCGAGGCGTGAGGCGAAGGGAAAACGCCTCGAAACTCGTTTCCGTTCTTTTAAACCTTGCATGCACTAATCGGTCTTTGTCCCGATTGCTAAGTGTTATGTGCCTTATGTCCAAGGCTTAATGCAAAACTACTATTGAGCCGGGGGTCTCACTTGAAGCTGCCTCTCTATTCCTAAAGGGTAGAGGTAAGGCTGTCTACATCTCACCCTCCTCAGACCCTACCTTAGCTTTGCTATAGGTGGGATTTACTGAGTATGATGATGATGATGATGATGATTTTGTTATTTTTTTTCAGTTTAGTGTAGCTATTATCTTGATATTTAACAGCAAAATATTTAATCTGAAGTTCTTTTTAATGGAAAAGATTGATTTCTTTGTAGTTATATTCTTTTGTGTTTCGAGTTGGTTATCTTTGATTTAGGGATGGCAATCAACTCGAACCCGACTTGTAAACCCGAAGTATATGGGTTTGGGATAAGTTAAAAAAAACTTGTGGGTATGGGACTGGTATGGTATTTGATGATACTCTGCCTGATTACGGGAAACATACATATTTGTTGCCCGAACCATACTCGTAAACATATAATTGTTTTTTATTTTATGTCTTTAATACACTCATTTTTGGTTTGTAACTTCAGTTTTTTTGAGTACTAAAGTCATAAATAAATAAAATAGTACGAAATGTGGTTGAAAATCCCAACGGGTAATTTTTAGCCAACTAATGGGTTTACCGGGTACCTGATGGGTTATACCGGGCCCGGTATGAGACACGGTTCTAGAATTGGGTATGGGACTGAGATTACCAATACCCGTCCCATTGCCATCCCCACTTTGATTGGTGTTCATGGCTACAAAATTAGCAGATTATGTTGCTTTTCTTGGACGAATTTGTTTGTTTGCATAGACAATAAGTCTGGATGTTTTTTTTTGCTCATCTTTCATTGTAGGTTGGAGCATGCTTAGTGAGTCAAGATGGTATAATACTCGGTAAGACTTTCTTGACGAAAGCTATACCCCAAGTATTTGATATACATGCATTATATGCCTTTTCTCTTGAAGCATTGCGTGTGTCTTAACCTAGTTGGGCGATAAAATGCACGGGTCAGATGGGTTGGATAACGGGTCGGTGGTCAGATCCGAATCAAGCAAGCACCTCAGATGAAAACAAAACACCTTACAAAACTGTGAAATCAAGCAAAAGTGTGAAGTTAACGAGAAATTTTGCAAAACTATGAAAGTCAGCATACAAAAGAAACATTAATCTGAATTGGGACCTTGAATATTATAGCACAAAGGATTTGAAAGTTTGAAACACAAAAGTTTGACCCGTTTACTTATGAATGGCTAATTCTGGTTATATTTTATCACTAATGGGTCAAATTTTTGAAAAAACTGGCTAAGTGTTTTTTAAAATGCATAAAACTTTCTAATTCACTTATCGTTATTATAATATTGGTGTTTCTTTGTAATTAATTATATTGACAAAGAGGTTAAAATTTCAAACAAAAAAAGTGTTTTGGGTTTTTCCGACTGACCCACCAAGTTTCGATCTTTACCAAAGAATTACACATTTTGGCCCGTTACCCAACCCGTTTGTTTCACCCATTTACTGCTTAGATGCTTTACTAACTTTGTCATCATTTACCTGTTAGTGTGTCTTTTTTTGACATGAATACTTGACCTATAAACAGGCATCGGCTACAATGGGTTTCCACGTGGTTGTTCTGATGACAAACTTCCATGGTCAAAGGTTAGTATATTTTTAAATTAAATTATGCTAAGGTTCATCAATGATTTATCATCACTAATCTTTTTTTGCACTTTCAGAAATCCAAGAATGGCAATCCTTTAGAGACAAAATATCCGTAAGTGATGCTACTACACTGCTTACAATGACCACAGGTGGAGGTGGCAAAATGGTCGGGTTGGGTAATAGGTCAAAACAGGTATTAGTACGGATCACGTGCTATGTTGACTAAAACACTTTCAATTTAAGCCGTCTAATCATTTTTTAACCAGTTAGTGTAAATAATGATTGACAAAAGTTATAATGTTTCAATGATCACGCTATTTCTTAATAGCATGTTTTAAGAGGTTTTATGCATGAAGAATACATTCTATTTTTTTCTGTTTTAACCAATTTACATGTTAGAAAAAAAAACATAAAACGATTCGACCCGTTCATAAGTAAATGGCTGAAAGCCTGAAATTGCCACCTGGCTCACTTCTAATACAAGTTTTTTACTTGCTAATAGTTCCTATAGTTTTTTATATACTTGTTACTATTTCTTCTTGCAATCACTGTTAGTTTGTGATAAAGCTTGCTGTTAATTGCTGCAAATTTAAATTATTCTTCTTTTGCAGTTATGTTTGTCATGCTGAAGTTAATTGCATCCTGAACACAAATCACGCGTCTGCTGCAGGGCAGGTTGGTTCAGTTTTTAAATTTTTTTATCTATTATTTTGTGAACTGTAACTACCCCATTGACCTGAACCTATTTTAACATGTTACCCAATCTGGCCATTTTGGCACCTACAAATACATTTGCGAAAATGTTTTATAAGAGTAGTAATTTCATTTATTTTGTTCTTATAATGTGCAGAGGCTTTATGTAACAATGTTTCCTTGTAATGAGTGTGCAAAAGTTATAATTCAGGTGAGTTTGAAGCCCTTGTTTACATTGCATCTTTCTCTTACTTTTGGGCTTTCTTGTACCCTTTACCCAAAAATCTTTGACTTTTTATATATTACAGTCTGGGGTTTCTGAAGTCATTTATTTTGTGGAAAAAAGCTTGGAGAATTCTGATGTTATTTATGCTGCTTCTCACAAACTTCTATCTCTGGCAGGCATAAAAGTAAATTATTCTAAACTATTTATCTCGGTTGATTTTAGGTTGTGTTTGGATATGTATTTTGAAAGTGATTATTGCCGCTTGTGGTCACATAATTGGTTTTAAATGTTTGAGTAGACAAACTTATTTAGGGGGTTAAATAAAATTACCTAATTAGTCTTCTTAGATAACGTTCATCTCATACTGCCGTACTGGTAGGGGAGTGAATTCCTTGTACGACAAGAAACATGTAATTCACGGATTTGGGTTTAGTCCAAACGGGTCAGGTCAGTTTCAGGTCGAACCTGTGAGCACGTGTAGTTAAAGGGGTTGATTTTGTGTCAACATGGCAGGTTTGTGGGTTGACCCGTTTAATTCATATTTTCACATGTTTTTAAAATGTATGTTATGTTATAACTTAAACTATATTGGTTTTTCATGTCAAAATTTGAATGTTTAAAAATAAATAGCATAATTTAAGCACAATTGGTTAAAGAAAATAGAAAAAGTATATCTGAATGTGTAATTTAAAGCATTAAATATAAAAAGTTATATTTTTTTTTTCCGTTTTAAACGGCCATGTTCATTTCAACCAGCGGATACACGTATGATGCTGATGTTATGTGTCACATGTTTTGTGGCTTTGTATCAGGTTATGACCCGCCAATATATGAACACAGCCCGTTTAGCAGCTAATCACTTTCGGCTTGTATCAGTTGCAATTTTTTTTTTGAATTGTAGGTTAGGAAACATCAGCCGAAGATGGATCAGATATTACTCAGATTTCTCGAGATTTAGAACCTCATTTTACCTTATAGTTGTATGCCTATTTTTGTTAGTGTTTTTTTTTTCGCCCTTGAATGAAATAATCAGACATGAAGTAATTAGGGTGTTTAGTGCTTATAGAACTTTTTCTAGTGATGCATTGTACTTTTGTTACTAACTCACTATGATGTTTCTTGGTCGACTTTTGTATGTAACGATATTGAATGCCGTTATCGGTAATTGATGCATGTTTGGTGGCATTCATGTTGAATTTTTTTTATCCATGATTTCTTTTAACAATTTCAGAGTATTTTTAAATTGTAATTTATTTTTCGTGTTGTAGAATCAACACCAGAAAAATCCAAATACGAACCAAATGTTTCTCAATCTTTATTGAATCAATGATTACAAGCTAATAAAATGGGGAATTGAAAGTGAATTAAAAGAAATTGGAAATACAAGAAGTGAACCTAATCTGAGCCCTAATCCCTCTTTTATAATTATAACAACTAGTAACGAACTTTAACAGAAATTAAAGAAAACTTGCACAAACACCCCATGTACTTATGAGTAACAAGCCATGACACCCTTTAACTTCTAAAAACTTATTTTTTTTTAAACTTTATCATTTCGTTATATGTTTCAAGCTACAAATCAAACTAAAACTGGCGTCTAGCTTGATGGAGCATGTTATCGATATATGTTGTGCACATATATAGAGAGAATCATAAAAATTTCACGAATTTTTTCGCACTGAAAATCAAAAGTTAAGTACTAATAGCAAGAATTGGTATCTACAATCCGTTTTGTTTCATTTTTTTTAACGACGAACAAATCAAAATTTTATTAACATCAAAGTTGCCCACAAGTGGCCAGCCAACGAATACGCCAGATCACATCAAACAAAGAAGAAAACATGAAAACAAGGAGTGAGTTAGTCGAAGCATGTAATATTAAACGCTTTCCACTGCTCTCTAGTGAGACCCGCCACATCAGACCTGTTTTGAATCCACAAGAACCCCATAACCTTGAGTTTTTCAATAATGCGAGACAAGCATGGCGACGATGATTGAACACAATATTATTACACAATCGCCAAATGCACAGGATCGTAATTAGGAACACAGCATGTACCACCTTCTTCTTAGAGCCTGCAGTATACTTGAAAATGTCTAGCAAATCCTGGATATATGCTGCATGAATCGGAGAAATCTTGTACTCAATCACCGCCTGCCACGCAACAAGACCCACTTTCTTTGGGACCCAACTATTCCATTCAAACTTATATTAAACAGTTATATCCTCTCTTTTAGACTCTTCACAGCAAACACACCCGACCCATCCAACTCCCAAGTCCACCTGTCTTTATTCAACGACCCGCTGATGCTTGACAGAATACTACACACCTGCTGCAGCTTAGAAGCCTCAGCAATAGTATTTGGGCTTCTGCTCTAGTCCCACTCCCCAACTGAACCTGATCGGCCGTCGTACACTGTTTGGCCTTCTCGAGAGCAAACATGGATAGGAAAACGGAGCTAAATGGTTCAGAACCATGTTGGGTTTAGTGAAGGCTTAGAATATTTGGGCCTCGTTTCGGTGCATGTTGTTTTCTTGTGGCCTAAGTTATAAATCCTAATTATATATACCATCATATGTAATTGTAATCTTCGTCTGTGCTGTAAAAAAAATACCTAGTTGCAGCCCATGGACGTAGGTTCCCACTAGGACCAAACCACATAAAATTCTTGTGTCGTGTTTATTTTCTGTTTTGTGTGTTTTATATCATTTGTGCATGTGCGTTGGTTCTGCTATGCTACTTGGATACCTAACAAGTGGTATCAGAGCTTTGGCTCGTTAAAGACATGATAGTACCGTTTTATTAATCCTTGAGCAACCACCACCTTATTATTATTTTACATCTAAACCTGAAAAACAAACAACCCGACCCAAACTAATATGTTGGTTAGCGGGCTACTTGTTACTAGCTAAAAACCCAAAGAACACCCTACTTATCTTCATTTAGCTTGTTTGTGAAACAACATTGATTTCACGTGTGTAGAATTATTAGAATATAATATGTTGCCTAAAATACAAAGGGTGGAAGCTAAGAACCAGCCACACACACATGCATATATACATGTGCCAATGTCCTCTTGGATATATAATTTTAGGTTGCTATATTGAACGCCGACACTGTTGCGAACCATACGGGATAAAATAAATGAAAATAGGTCTGTTCATGAGCCGAGCTGAACCGAGCGGATCTTTGCTCGTGCTTGGCTCGTTTACAACCGAGCGAAATCCGAACAAGCATATTCGAGCGTGCAATTTTCCAAGTGAGCAGCGAGCAAGAAGCGATCGACGAGTAATTTGGACAACCAAAGATTTAGCATGTTTCCTTCGATGTCTCCGCTATCGGGTCACGACTAAGGTCCAACTTTCCGAGAATGACAATAAGATTGAGGTCGGACTATCCAAGGATGAGGCTCTGGTTGAGGCAAGTGAGGCGATGAACATACAACAAAGAACAATTGTGGCATTGTGGCGTATGGCGAGAGCGAGAGGCGATTGACCACTGACGATTGACGAGAGAAAGATGTCAAATACTGTCGCTTCACGACTTAGAGTTTTAGTTTTAAATTTAGTGTGAAATTTTTTATTGGTTTGAGTAGGCTAGTATGTATAAATATAATTGTATATTTGAATATAATGGGTCACATCTAATAGAGCGGTATGTATAAAATATAAATATACATGTAATTTGTGTGTTCATATATAATTATATATGTAATATAAATAATAAAAATTAATTCGAGCCGAGCGGACCTTTGCTCGTGCTTGGCTTGTTTGCAAACCGAACCAAACCGAGCGAGCATATTCCGAGCGTTTTCCGAACGAACAGCGAGCGAACGATGAGCAACGAGGCATGAGTCATTTGAAGAACATGTTGGGAATAATTCGTAAATGCTTGGATAACTCTGAAGTCATGTAATCACTATCAGATCAAACAATTGGAGTGGCTACCAATCTTTGATCGGATAAAATCAGAAAAATTCTAGATTTTTGTATTGCAGTTTTTGATTGTGAGATTTTGGGGAATTGTTTAGAATCAAAATTCGTCCAGTGTGTTCTCTAAAAAATTTGGGAGCGTATTTTCAGTTTTCCACAACTACTTACAGTTTCAATTTTGAACAAAAACACCTTTAGTCCCCTAAGTTTCCAAAAGTGCATATTCAGCCCGAAATTCAATTTCTGATGCATTTTTGATAAAGGACTGCTCCATAAGCTGAGAGTCAGCTCGACCCCAGCCAGGGGCTCTGCCCCTTGGACGCTGCTCCTATGGGCACTGCCCCCGGACCCCCGCCAAGGGGGCGCTGCCCCCTTGGATCCCCCGTTAGTCCCGCTGACATTTAAATAAGCGTGCACTCTTATTTGAACGTCACACGCAATCTCAAATTACACTAAAATATCCAACATACCTCCCCCATTTTAGTGTAATCAAGAATTACCTAACTTGTTCACAGCAATCAAACAAACTAATGCATAAATGAAATGTCGTGACGATTGAATTTCATATTAGTATATTACACATTCCAAATATTCGAATTTAAGGGTGTCTCTAAGGATTGAACCCTTAATATCCATATTGAATACATGAAGATAATATACACATTAGTTTACATACATAGATCTAACTTGACACTATCTTTTACTAGCCTATGTCCCTATCCTTCATAAGCATATCAAAGCCAAGTCCAAGCTTCTTGAAGCAGCTAAACTTCATGCTCATATAGGTAGCTCTTTTACTCTTGCACCTGCAAATGCAATTTTTCAAAAGAGCTATTAAGAAGATATACCTCAACCTTACTTAACTTGCAGATCTAAACACATACCTTTGGGATAATTTTAATGTTGTGTTCCAAACTCTAGATGTTAAGCTTTCCACATTGAATTCTGCACCTAACGTCATATTAAGTGGGAATTGGGTATCTTAACATGAGAGTTTTCAGATGGACTTTAACCCTAATCCCACAGCTGATCCTTTCACGAGATCTCTAGTTAACCCTTTGGTTAAGTGATCAGCTAAGTTATGTTGAGTTCTCACATACTCAACCAAAATCGCACCATGCATGATGAGCTCACGAACCATGCTATGTCTCATACCTAAGTGTCTTGACTTGCCATTATACACTTGACTATACGCCTTAGCCAGTGTAGCTTCACTATCACACCTTATAGAAATGGGAGCTATTGGTTTTGGTCACAATGGAATCTCATAAATCAAGTTTCTTAGCCACTCAGCTTCTTTGCCAGCTGCGGCTAATGCTACAAACTCAGACTCCATTGTTGAATCAGTTATGCAAGTCTGTTTCTTTGAAGCCCAAGAAATGGCACCTACCCCAAGTAGGAATACCCAACCACTTGTGGAAGAATGATCTTCCTTATTGTTTATCCAACTTGCATCTGAATATCCTTCAATCACCGAAGGAAATCCAATGTAAGTTAGACCATAATCCATGGTTCCTTTCAAGTATTTGAATACTCGACCTAGTGCTTGCCAGTGATGAGTACTAGGATTGCTAGTAAACCTACTAAGTTTTCCAACAGCATATGCTATATCTGGTCTGGTGCAGATCATAGCGTACATAAGTGATCCAATCGCTCTTGAGTACTCAAGTGGAGATACTGCAATGCCTTTATTAGGTAATAGCTTCAGACAGGATCAACAGGAGTACTTGCGGGAGAACAATCCTTGAAATTGAACTTGTTCAAGATCTTCTCAATATAGTGTGATTGAGAGATTGAAATGCCCATGTTCTCACGTTTGATTTTAATACCTAAAATCACCTCAGCCTCCCCCATATCTTTCATAGCAAACATAGATGATAAAAATTCTTTTGTTCTATTGACTTGATCTTGGTTAGTGCCAAAAATCAACATATCATCTACATACAAACAGATTAAGACTCCGTTTCCAGAAGCATCAAACTTGCTATAAACACATTTATCTGCTTGGTTTAAAGCAAAACGATTAGACAATACAATCTCATCAAACTTTTGATGCCACTGTTTGGGTGCTTGCTTCAAACCATAAAGAGATTTAATTAGTTTACACACCTTGTTTTCACTTCCAGGCATAACAAACCCTTCTGGTTGTTTCATGTAAATCTCCTCATCTAATTCACCATTTAGAAATGCAGTTTTCACATCCATTTGGTGAATTACAAGATTATGTATAGCAGCAAGTGCTAATAATAATCTAATGGTGGATATCCTTGCTACAGGAGCATATGTATCAAAGAAGTCAATACCCTCCTTTTGTCTAAACCCGTGGATTACTAATCTGGCTTTGAACTTATCAATAGTACCATCCACCTTCATCTTCCTCTTGAAGATCCATTTACTTCCCAATGGTTTACAACCAGGAGGTAAATCCACCAATTTCCAAGTGTTATTTTGCAAAATAGAGTCCATTTCATCTTGGATGGCTTCTTTCCAAAATGAAACATCCCTTGAAGCCATTGCTTCACTATATGTCTTTGGATCCTCATCAACATTGAAACAATATTGATATTTGTAACATCCGTAAAAAACCGGATTATCCAAACCCGCTTCGTTTGTTAAACCGAATAATCAGTCATAAATTTTGTTGCGTATTTAATGCTCAAATTAATTTTAAATAATACACAATAAATAAATATATTAGAATTTAAAAATCATAATTTAAAATTTCAAATAAATAAGGGATAAAAAAATAAAGGCAGACGCCGGGTTTCGAACCCGGGTCGCCGTCAAGCCTAACACGCTAACACACCAACTGCGCTACACACACTTATGTGCTAAATCTGAAACAAGTAAACTTTATTTAGAATCCGTGACTAAAACTGAAAATCCCAAAGTTTCGGCAAATCTGTAACCGCCGGCATTACTCAAAATCGCGAAGGAAACCGACGATTTAATCATGTCATTAACTCAAAAATCGGTTATCAATCATTTGAACCAATCAAAATCATAACTGAAGGAGGATTTAATCTTTTGACCGTAACCGACGAACATGTTAACTATCCAGACCAAATTCCGTTCAATTCATAGCCCAACCCTCACCACATTGTGAAAACAAGTCTCTGTTTCACCGGAGTCCACCGGAAATCGCCGGAATTCTCTGCGAGTTGACCAAGGGTTATCGCCGGAAAACCGAAGAAACTATCCCACTGTTGCCTTACTTTATAAACGGGACATTTAGAGCTCATACCAAAATCACCCACACTCACCTTAAACTTCCTGAAGAATCTCTGTCGCAAGAAACACATCGCCGGAATTCTCTGCAAGTCGCCGGAAAACCGAATCCATTTCATCCCTTCTGCTTACTCTAAAATAAGACTTCTAGAGCTCATACCGAAGTCACCCACACTTACCTCAAACTTCCTGAAGATCCTCTGCCGCAATTTACACGTTGCCGGAATAACCTGCTGTCATCGGAATCTCGCCGGAGAAACAGGGGATCTCTGTTTGGTATATCTTACGCCTAATCTCTTTCATTTTTATTAATCTCATGTGTAGTTATTTACAATTTACTAAAGGGATCGATTAATGAATCGAAACAGTCGGGTTGGGATTTCTGGGTTGTTTTAACGAAGAAGATGAAGCACTGATAATGTATAAGTTCAATTCGAAACGGATTTTTAAACGGGTTAGACACACAGTCCAGTGGTGGACTGTGTGCAAACTTCAAGCCATGGTCCCGAGTTCGAGTCTGTCCTTGTTCCGGTTCGTCACAATATTCAGACTTTTTATAAAACCCAAATATGAAAACTTCCAGTTAGTATATAAGAGAAATAAAAACGAGTGTTTTAACCAGGTTAGACACACAGTCCAGCGGTGGACTGTGTGCAACGTTAATCAACAGGTCCCGGGTTCGAGACCTGTTACGCGCGCCGGTTCGATGGAATTAAAATCTTTTTAAAATAAATGAATTTTGGAATAAATTAAATAGTATATAAATATAATTAAAAACATAAATATTTCGGGTTAGACACGTAGCTCAGTTGGTAGAGCTGCGTGCACGCGTACGGGAGGTCAAAAGTTCGAACCTCACTCAGCGCAAATAAATACACGACCGGACCGGTCAACAAGTCAAAGCCAATAGTCAACGGTCAACCCAAAAAAGTCAACATTTTTTTATATATTTTTATTTATTTATTTAATTTAAAAATCAATTAAAGATACTTAAAAATAATGTTTTTAAAGTTAGAAAATAGCCTTAAACTCACAAAAATATATCTAAAAATCCTATTAAAATCATTAATAAAATCCACTTATTTACCGTACCTTTTCATTATTATTTAGGTTAGTTATTCCTCGTCGATCAATCCTCTAAACTCGTGCGTATTCATCATCATCAAACGAACGCACCCAATGTGAGCGAATCTCTACCAATTCCCCGTTTTAATCACTTTTTGGGGTGTATCATGTGTCTTATTATTTATTACATTTAAACACTTGTGCATCCATCATATCCATGATCAAATGTGTATTCAATATGTATCAACTGTTTGTGTGGTTAATGTTTAGATTAAATTTATCATTTTCAGTACATACATTATCATAGGCTGCCGCTCCCCATTACCTATGAGCGTGAGCCGTTCCCCATTACCTATGAGCGTGAACGAGGCGTTGCCAACATACGATCGGCTCCGTTTGATTGAGCCTTGATCGCACATACATTTCATCATAGGCCGTCTGTTCCCCATTACCTATGAGCGGAACCGTTCCCCATTACCTATGAGCGTGAACGTGACGTTGCCAACATATACATTGTCATTCATGTCATATATTCATGCAAGGTGGTTTGTTATTGTATGATTATTTACGTTTGCTCACATACGATTACTGCACAATTTTTCCATATTAAATACAACAAGAAATCAATAATAAATGTTTCCTAACAAGGTTCACTCGCCAACTTTTTGTTGACCCAAAAATCATTTTTACATATGATATAGGTGGACAGGATGAAGCAAGGAAAACATAGGAAAATGCCTTAGAGAAAAATAATGAAGTCTAGAAAGATGTATAGGACATGTTGTACTTGTATGATTTGATTGTATGATCTTCTTTAAAATTGTAATAATAAATATGAAACATTATAATAAATGTCATGAGCTTTGATGAAAACCCAATCATGCCCCGATCACCTTTTTCCGCTGCGGGTCGGGGTGTGACAGATTGGTATCAGAGCTTTTGACTATAGGGATATAGGATAGGTTATTAGACCCTTAGAGCCTATACTATAGTTGATTAGATTTTAATTGTTTATATGGTTACATGCAAACTCATGATGTTTATTTCTTTCATATTTATTACATACACAAATGCATGCAAACACTTCCAATATTACATTTTGTGATACATAGTGAATTATACTTACAGTCAAACATACATACTTACATACATATTCATCATACATATTTCAATGTTCACATATTCAAATCACCTTCATACTTCCGTTATTCAAGATTTTGTCGCGTTTTTCAATTTTCAAAATCTCATCAAAGTGAGTTCTATGACGGGCATGTAGTAACTGTAAGGGTACAAGTACCGGTAGTCGGAACGTCCTGTCTAGGTTGGCATTCGTATAAATCCAAAATAACGGACCAGTTTGCCTACCTGGGGACTAACGATGAGAGTACGAAGGACCTATTAGGCCAAAGCATGCCACACCAAACGTCGTTCGAACTAACCCCACTTTGAGGTGTCACCGTGTCCACACCTGGATACATTCCGAATATCATACGTTGTAACATTTGTAAAAATCGGGTTTTCAAAACCCGCTCCGTTTTGTAATCGAATATCAAGTTATAAAAGTTACGTTGAATATTTATGATTATTTTGATTTAAAACGATACATAATTAATAAATAAACTAAACTAGAAAAATTATATTTGATAAAAAGTTAAAACAAGATAAATAAAAAAATTATGTTGCTGCCGGGACTCGAACCCGGGTCAGCCAAGAACAACTCCAACGCCTTAACACACACTCACATCACCACTCCGCCACTTTGTGTTTTCTGTTATTTCTAGGAAACCAATGAAATTTATACACAAACTCGGTTAAAACCGGTTCGCCAACTGAGAAACGGAAATCGGCAAATCAATCGTCAGATCGTTTGATTTCTCGCGCATTCACGTTCATAACCGATGAACCGATGTCTTTAATCAATTCAGAGGTGATTGAACATCAATTTCCATTACTATAGGTTTTTATAACCGAAAGGAATCAAAGTCTCAATTACTTCAATTCCAGACCACTCTCGCGACTCAGAAATATCATACCAGCATCCCATTTCATTTTCGTCACATTTTCAGATCATCAGAACTCTTAAATCAGCTCGCCAGAATTTTCTGCAAAACTCGCCGGAAAACCGTATTCATCCTCAAACGGTAAATCTTTCAATATCGTTGTAGTTCAACAATTCTTAAGCTATTTCTAACTTAAACCACTCAATTGAAATCGAATTCAGGCGCTGTATTCAACTAATTTCAGTTCGCCGGAAAGATTCTGAAAGTCTTTATTTCCGTCTGTGAAACGGTAAGGACCTTCAAACACATCGTTAACGTTTGTTTATCACTTCAATTCCACAATGGACTAATCAAAAACGGCTAATCGAATGTTCAGTTGAGGTGCACAAAAACAGAGACCGACGCCTGCCGGAACTCTGTAACCAATCGTTCACCGGTATGTTTTTCCTTTAATTGTCATCCCTGCTATCTCTTATCAGTTTGTGTAATGCTTAGCAATCGAATTAATAAGTTTCAATGATGTAAACTGCTGTCGGTAAAAATCTAGCGAAGAAGATGAACTTTGACAATACTATAAGTATAATTAAAATTGGTAGTTTAAACGGGTTAGACACACAGTCCAGCGGTGGACTGTGTGCAAAATACATACGCATGTCCCGAGTTCGATTCCTGCTATACGCACTCCTTATATAATAAAATGCCTTTTTGTTTAAAAACTAAACCGGGTTAACTCAGTTAGTGGTTAAGTATAATAAAAACCGAGATAATAACCAGGTTAGACACACAGTCCAGCGGTGGACTGTGTGCAACATTAAGCCATACGTCGCGCGTTCGAAACCCGTCACTAGAACCGGTCCGTTGAATTAAAATGTTTTTGCAATTAAAAAGAATTTCGGTTAAACTGAATAAGTGTATAAATATAATTAAAAACAAGATTATTTCGGGTTAGACACGTAGCTCAGTTGGTAGAGCTGCGTGCACGCGTACGGGAGGTCTCGGGTTCGAGCCTCACCCAGCGCAAACTATGTCACTGACCGAACCGGTCAACAAGTCAACAGGTCAACGGTCAACGCAAAATAAACAAATTTTTTTATATTTTTATTTATTTAATTTAATTTAAAAATAACATTTTTAAAGATAGAAAATAGCCTTAAACTCACAAAAATATATCTAAAAATTTCATTAAAAACCTTAATAAAATTCACTCATTTAATATATTTTCCGTTATTATTTAGGTTAGTATTTCTCGTTGTTCCGCTCATCTAATTCGTGCGCATCTCACCATCTCCAATCCAACGCACCCAATGTGAGTGAATCTTTACAAACTTCCCGTTTAATCACGTTTTGGGGTGTATCATGTGTCTTTGTATATATATTATAATTAAACCATTGTGCATACATCATATCATGAACATGTGTATTCAGTTTGTTTCTGTTGTGTAGTTATTGTTGGATGCAATTTATTATTTTCAGTACATGCAATTTCATAGGCCGCCGCTCCCCATTACATTATGAGCGTTGAGCATGTTCCCCATTTCATTATGAGGTTGAACCTGGCGTGTCCACATACGATCGGCTCCGTTTGATTGAGCCTTGATCGCACAGACATTTTCATTTTCAGTACATGCAATACGATCGGCTCCGTTTGATTGAGCCTTGATCGCACAGTTCATTTATGTTATTTATCGCATGTTGTTGGTATGTTAATGTATGCTGTCATATGTTATTGTATGTTATAGTCGTGATTGCTATTTGCCACTGCTTGATTATTTACATTTGCTCATCTATGATTATGCACAATTTTTCATTGATAAACTAACAAGTAATTCATTAATAAATGTTTATCTAATAAGGTTCACTCGCCAACTTATGTTGACCCAAAAACCCCCATTGTTACACATGATACAGGTGAACCAGCAGCAGCTAGGAACACATAGGACTTGGACTAGAAGAATAAAACGATTTAGAGTTGGGATTGTTATGTTTGGTTTATTTTCTTTGTATTGAATGAACATGTTTGGATATTTGGAAATGTAACTTTGACTTTATTTAATATGAAACATATTAGTAAATGTCATGAGCTTTGGTGATAACCCAATTATGCCCCGACTCTTATTCCGCTGCGGGTCGGGGTGTGACATACGTTACATACATATTTCTCGATTTTCTCCGCGTTTTGTTGTACGTAACCAGGCTAACACATGCGCATGTATGAAAAACCCGGTAATCATGGGGGCCCACATGATTACAAAGGTGAAGTATGGCGGCATGCAAGGCCCAATTACGAGCAGAGCCCAAGACATCCTATGGATGTAGTAGATTTATTATTCTATATTTATTTTATGAATGTTCATTCCTAAATACGACACATGACCCCTAAAACGTCCAACTCATACTCTTGATATGTATTCCTAGTAGATGTCTTCTAATTCCGCTCGTAGGAAGATGAGATCAGGAAAAGCCCGCGAGCGCATGGCTGCCCAAATCGCTCAACAAATGGCTGCCGTAATACCCAACATTGTAGTTCAAGTTCAACAAGCCCTTACCGCTAATCCCGTCAATCAAGAAGATCAAAATGTTGTCAACCCTCCCCCAATTACCACTAAATGCACCTTCAAGCATTTCAAATCCTGCGACCCTCCAAAATACGAAGGGACTGAAGGTGTCACCGCTCTCCTCCATTGGTTTGAAGAAATGGAAAACACTTTTCTAAATTGCGATTGCCCCGATGATCGCAAAGTGCGATATGCTACTGGTCGTTTACTTGGAATAGCACTTACATGGTGGAATACAGAGAAGGCCAAACGAGGTGTTGAAGATGCTATGACTTTGACTTGGGAAGAGTTGAAGGAAATCATGACGAGACGGTTTTGCCCAAGAAGCGAAATCAAGAAATTGGAGGATGAATTCTATTCTTTGAAACAAAAGGAAGGCGACCACACCACATACAACAAGAGATTCCTCGAGTTAAATCAAATGGTCCCCAACTTGTTCACTCCCCTCTACCGTTTGATCGAGCACTACATTCGAGGTCTTCCTTCAAAAATTCAAGACTCCGTAATAAGTACCACACCTGCAACTTTGGAAGTAGCAATGGAGTTAGCTACAGAGCTCACCGAAAACCGCATACGTAATAAAGGCTTCACGGAGGAGAAGAAGAAGGATAAAACCTCAACCGAAACCTCAAACTCCACCAGAACCGAATCCTCTTCACAACCCATTTCTAAGAGAAAACGAGATGGGCAAATTTTCGCTGTCACCCAACACAATCAACCAACTTCACAAGCCATACCCCTCCAAGCTATCCCAATCACTCAAGTAGCACCCAACTCAACTTACCCAAATAAGAAACCTTACTTTGGACCTCACCCTCAATGCAACACCTGTTCTTATCACCATCCATTTACCTTACCTTGTCGACTATGTGCGAATTGTGGACGCTATGGTCATTTGAGCAAGGTATGCCGCACCCCTCAAAACCAAACCTCACCCCCTACTCAAAACATAATCCAAACATATCAACAACCCCAATACCCCATGTTTCCATATGTTCGAGCTTGTTTTAATTGTGGCGACCCTACTCACTTTAGAAACACGTGCCCTCGATTGGTTAACATCATACACGCCCAAGCTCAAGCAAACCCAATTAACCAAGCAAATCAAGGAAACCTAATCACTAGGCCACCAGCAAGAGGAAGAGTTTACAACATCAACGCCAATCCTGTTGAAGATAATGACGGCCCAAACGAACCACCCAACTAGTTTCTTCACCAAAAATCAAGAATTCAACTCCAACCGCTTAGTTTTTATGTTTTATTTACGCTTATCTCAATCTTCACGTATCTCATTTATAAATTGGAAATTGTATCCAAGAATCTTTATGCAAATTACTATCTCAGTTTTGTTTTATACTCATTGATTTAACATTCATATCATCAGACATCTCGACGTACCTCGATCTCATCATTTAAAGAAGTTGGGTTGTGTCTCACTTTTACATAGACTAACCCCTTCATCATAACAAACGAGAGAGGTACTGTCATCATTCAAACATGTATACTATCAGAATTAAGACTCAAGCTTTGGTTGTTGTGTTTGTTTATGTTTTAGAGTCACATAGAACTAATCATAACTTGCGGATAAAGCCAATGAAAATTTGACAAGAATATGGTGGATACGCCGCTGGTACTTCCTATATATAAGTATTCTTGTCAAAGGATCAGAGGCATTGTCAGGCGGTTATGAGAAGTTCCATGTAGGATTTAGTAATGTCATGGTTGAAGTTTGTTTTATACTCACTGATTTAGCATTCATATCATCATACATCTCAACGTATTCCAATCTCATCATTCAAAGAAGTTGGGCTGTGTCTCACTTCTACATAGACTAACCTCTTCATCATAACAAACGAGAGAGGTACTGTCATCATTCAAACATGTATACTCTCAGAATTAAGAACTCAAGTTTTGGTTGTTGTGTTTAGAGACACATAGAACTAATCATAATTTACTGATAAAGCCAATGAAAATTTGACAAGAATATGGTGGATACGCCGCTGGTACTTCCTATATATAAGTATTCTTGTCAAAGGATCAGAGACATTGTCAGGCGGTTATGAGAGGTTCCATGTAGGTTTTAGTAGTAGAAATTTTGTTATATGGTATAACTTTATCTTTCCAAACGTATCAAAGCTCTTGTGCATTAGATCATACCTAGTCAATCAACTCTGTTATTCAATATCACTTATCTTAGGCATCAAAAAGCGATTCCTGTAACAGGGTATTCAACCCTTACAAGGAACGTTACCGCCTCAAGTAAAAATTTAAACTCTTACCCCCTTCCAAGTATGTAATTGTCAAAACCACTCTCCTTTCGAGTCAACCATACCACTACTTAAATTTCGGGACGAAATTTCTAAAAGTAGGGGATACTGTAACATCCGTCAAAAACCGGATTATCCAAACCCGCTTCGTTTGTTAAACCGAATAATCAGTCATAAATTTTGTTGCGTATTTAATGCTCAAATTAATTTTAAACAATACACAATTAATAAATATATTAGAATTTAAAAATCATAATTTAAAATTTCAAATAAATAAGGGATAAAAAAAATAAAGGCAGACGCCGGGTTTCGAACCCGGGTCGCCGTCAAGCCTAACACGCTAACACACCAACTGCGCTACACACACTTATGTGCTAAATCTGAAACAAGTAAACTTTATTTAGAATCCGTGACTAAAACTGAAAATCCCAAAGTTTCGGCAAATCTGTAACCGCCGGCATTACTCAAAATCGCGAAGGAAACCGACGATTTAATCATGTCATTAACTCAAAAATCGGTTATCAATCATTTGAACCAATCAAAATCATAACTGAAGGAGGATTTAATCTTTTGACCGTAACCGACGAACATGTTAACTATCCAGACCAAATTCCGTTCAATTCATAGCCCAACCCTCACCACATTGTGAAAACAAGTCTCTGTTTCACCGGAGTCCACCGGAAATCGCCGGAATTCTCTGCGAGTTGACCAAGGGTTATCGCCGGAAAACCGAAGAAACTATCCCACTGTTGCCTTACTTCATAAACGGGACATTTAGAGCTCATACCGAAATCACCCACACTCACCTTAAACTTCCTGAAGAATCTCAGTCGCAAGAAACACATCGCCGGAATTCTCTACAAGTCGCCGGAAAACCGAATCCATTTCATCCCTTCTGCTTACTCTAAAATAAGACTTCTAGAGCTCATACCGAAGTCACCCACACTCACCTCAAACTTCCTGAAGATCCTCTACCGCAATTTACACGTCGCCGGAATAACCTGCTGTCATCGGAATCTCGCCGGAGAAACAGGGGATCTCTGTTTGGTATATCTTACGCCTAATCTCTTTCATTTTTATTAATCTCATGTGTAGTTATTTACAATTTACTAAAGGGATTGATTAATGAATCGAAACAGTCGGGTTGGGATTTCTGGGTTGTTTTAACGAAGAAGATGAAGCACTGATAATGTATAAGTTCAATTCGAAACGGATTTTTAAACGGGTTAGACACACAGTCCAGTGGTGGACTGTGTGCAAACTTCAAGCCATGGTCCCGAGTTCGAGTCTGTCCTTGTTTCGGTTCGTCACAATATTCAGACTTTTTATAAAACCCAAATATGAAAACTTCCAGTTAGTATATAAGAGAAATATAAAACGAGTGTTTTAACCAGGTTAGACACACAGTCCAGCGGTGGACTGTGTGCAACGTTAATCAACAGGTCCCGGGTTCGAGACCTGTTACGCGCGCCGGTTCGATAGAATTAAAATCTTTTTAAAATAAATGAATTTTGGAATAAATTAAATAGTATATAAATATAACTAAAAACACAAATATTTCGGGTTAGACACGTAGCTCAGTTGGTAGAGCTGCGTGCACGCGTACGGGAGGTCACAAGTTCGAACCTCACTCAGCACAAATAAATACACGACCGGACCGGTCAACAAGTCAAAGCCAATAGTCAACGGTCAACCCAAAAAAAGTCAACATTTTTTTATATATTTTTATTTATTTATTTAATTTAAAAATCAATTAAAGATACTTAAAAATAATGTTTTTAAAGTTAGAAAATAGCCTTAAACTCACAAAAATATATCTAAAAATCCTATTAAAATCATTAATAAAATCCACTTATTTATCGTACCTTTTCGTTATTATTTAGGTTAGTTATTCCTCGTCGATCAATCCTCTAAACTCGTGCGTATTCATCATCATCAAACGAACGCACCCAATGTGAGTGAATCTCTACCAATTCCCCGTTTTAATCAATTTTTGGGGTGTATCATGTGTCTTATTATTTATTACATTTAAACACTTGTGCATCCATCATATCCATGATCAAATGTGTATTCAATATGTATCAACTGTTTGTGTGGTTAATGTTTAGATTAAATTTATCATTTTCAGTACATACATTATCATAGGCCGCCGCTCCCCATTACCTATGAGCGTGAGCCGTTCCCCATTACCTATGAGCGTGAACGAGGCGTTGCCAACATACGATCGGCTCCATTTGATTGAGCCTTGATCGCACATACATTTCATCATAGGCCGTCTGTTCCCCATTACATATGAGCGGAACCGTTCCCCATTACCTATGAGCGTGAACGTGACGTTGCCAACATATACATTGTCATTCATGTCATATTGGTTTGTTATTGTTTGTTATTGTTTGTTATCGTATGATTATTTACGTTTGCTCACATATGATTACTGCACAATTTTTCCATATTAAATACAACAAGAAATCAATAATAAATGTTTCCTAACAAGGTTCACTCGCCAACTTTTTGTTGACCCAAAAACCATTTTTACACATGATACAGGTGGACAGGATGAAACAAGGAAAACATAGGAAAATGCCTTAGAAGAAAAATAATGAAGTCTATAAAGATGTATAGGACATGTTGTACTTGTATGATTTAATTGTATGATCTTCTTTAAAATTGTAATAATAAATATGAAACATTATAATAAATGTCATGAGCTTTGATGAAAACCCAATCATGCCCCGATCACCTTTTTCCGCTGCGGGTCGGGGTGTGACAATATTGAAAATTTATATCAATCCTAGATCCTTCAACTAAGTACAGTTGAAAATCGTCACCATAAGACTTGGCCTTTCTTTCTCTTGAACTCCTTCTTGGTTCAGTGCTAGTTGAAGGCATAATTTCTTTTCCACTAGAAATCTGGAGAGAAGGATTCATATCCTTTGGCCTAGGTATAGATGTGGATCTTTCTTCATCATATTCTACATTTCCACTTCTTGCCTCAATAACCGTATATACTGAAACGTGGTCATTTGGTTCTATTACATAGAACCTGTGAGCAAATGAGTGCTCAGCATATCCAATGAAAATGCATTCTATACCTCTTTCCCCTAAGTTTCTTATCTTAGGATCATTGAGCCTAACCACGGCTCTACAACCCCAAACTCTTAGTTTTTGCAACTCGGGTGGCTTTTTATACCAAAGCTCAAAAGGGGTTGTTTTGTTCCTTTTATTAGGAACCCGATTTAACAAATAACAGGCTGTCAACATAGCCTCTCCCCAAAAACCATTATTTAAACCCGAATGGGACAGCATGGTATTAACCATCTCTTTTAGCGTCCTATTCTTCCTTTCCGCCACACCATTTTGTTCCGGTGTGTAAGGAGCTGTGGTAAGGTGTATTATTCCAGTTGATTGGAAATATTCTGTAACATCCGTCAAAAACCGGATTTACCAAACCCGCTTCGTTTATTAACCGAACAACCAGTTAAAAATTTCGTTGCGTATTTAATGCTCAAATTAATTTTAAACGATACATAATTAATAAGTATATTAGAATATAAAATTTATATTTGAAAATGTATTAAAAATAATGAAATAAAAATAAAACAAGGCTGCCGGGATTTGAACCCGGGTCAGCCGGGTCAACCGGGTCAGCCAAGCCTTAACTCTCATCCTTCCAACCGCTCCGCCACTTGTGATTTTTGTTTACATATTGAAACAATTAATACATAAATTAAATCTGGAAATCAAAACCCAGTTACACAGCGCACCCAAAACCGCTGACGCCGAAAATCCTGACAAATTCGTCAAATGTTGCCGTTTCTTTTGGTCATAACGTTTACATTAACAGCCATATCGGTTATAACCGAAAAACTTAATCAAATTCATTCATGACCAAAAATTTCTATTCGAAACCGAAAATACAATTCAAATCCGGGATTATACCTTGTTCATCAGTTGAGCTCACGAATCTATTCAACTTACACTCTTCATTTTTGCTCAAAAAAAACTTCGCCGCAGTCGCCGGAATTCCCTGCAAATTAACCGGAAATTTTCGCCGGAAAACCGAATTCATTCCATCCCGTCTGCTTACCCAAGAAATAAGATCTTAGAGCTCATACTGACATCACCCACACTCACCTTAAACCTCTGAAGAATCTCTGTCGCAAGAAATTTCACTCGCCGGAGTTCTCTGCAAGTCGCCGGAAAACCGAGACTTTCATCTACACGGTAAATACCTCGACTTTTCTGTTTCATTCCATTATTGGACAAATTCTAACATCACTCCATCACCCAGAATCAACCTCAGACGACATTGCCGGATTTTCTGTTTTCGCCGAAAAACTTCTGGATTTTCGGAAACTCGCTGTTAACCGGTATGATCATTCAAACCTACTGATAATCGTTACTCAGTAGTTCAATTATACATTTAATCCCTCCAAACTGTTAATTGATTCTAACAGCCGAAGGTCACCAAAACAGAGCCGACGATCTTTGCTGGATTTCTGAAGAAGACGATCTGTTCGGTACTTTCTTTCCCCAAACTCTTCTGTTCAATACTTTTCAATTGTTCATATTATTCATTAACCGAATTAATCAAGTAACAGTTAGTTAACCGATGTCTGTGTTTTGAACGAAGAAGACGAAGTTGTGTATGTTATAAGATTAATTAAAATCGATATTATGAACGGGTTAGACACACAGTCCAACGGTGGACTGTGTGCAAACAATATGCACACGACGCGAGTTCGATTCCTATCACAACCTTAACCTCTGTAATAAAAATGTTTTTTTTAGAAACCGAACCGGGTTAACTCAGTAAGATGTTAAGTATAATAAAAATCAGAATACTTACCAAGTTAGACACACAGTCCAGCGGTGGACTGTGTGCCAAACTAAACCACAGGTCCCGGGTTCGAGACCTGTGGCGAGCACCGAGTGATGCAATTAAATCGTTTTTAAAATAAGTGATTTTCGGATTAATTTAATTAGTATATAAATATAATTAAAAACAGAAATATTTCGGGTTAGACACGTAGCTCAGTTGGTAGAGCTGCGTGCACGCGTACGGGAGGTCACGGGTTCGAGTCTCACCCAGCGCACACATATAACCGACCGAACCGGTCAACAGGTCAACGGTCAACAAGTCAATGGTCAACAGTCAAAAATCAACATTTTTTTTATTACTTTTATTTATTTATTTAAATTAAAAATATTTAAAAATAACATTTTTAAAGTTAGAAAATAGCCTTAAACTCACAAAAAATATATCCAATAATCCTACTAAAATTGATTAATAAAATCCGCTTATTTACCGAACCATTATGTTATTATCTAGGTTAGTTTCACTCGTGGTTAAATCCAACTTCGTGCGCATTCAACATCATCAACCGAACGCACCCAATGTGAGTAAATCTTACAACTCCCCTTTTTAATTACACGTTTTGGGGTGTATCATGTGTCACTTAAACTAATTCGTTTATTCAAACTCGTGCCATACCATATTATGATTTAAACTTAGAATGTAAATATTGTTTGTAGTTATGTATTACATATTGTCATCTTGTATGCAAATTATTTGTTAGGCCCATCAGTTCCTCGTGGGAGACGAGTTGAACAACACGTGCCTTAAAACTCATTCATTAGGCCCATCAGTTCGTAGAACAACGCGTGCCTCAAAACTCATTCATTAGGCCCATCAGTTCCTCGTGGGAGACGAGTTGAACAACGCTGCCTCAAAACAATCTATTATTGTATGTGTGTGTATTATTTAATATTAAGTGTTTTGTGAATAAGTTTACATCTATATTTACTCATATGTGGTTATGCACTTTATTTTATCAATTCATTAAACTTGTTTAAATGTTTTTAATAGGATTCACTCGCCAACTTTTTGTTGATCCAAAAACCATTTTTACATATGATACAGGTGAACAGGATGAAGCAAGGAAAACATAGGAAATGCCTTAGAAGAAAATAATGAAGTCTAGAAAGATGTGTAGAACATGTTGTAATTATGATTGTATGATTCCCTTTAAATTGTAATAATAAATATGAAACGTTATAATAAATGTCATGAGCTTTGATGAAAACCCAATCATGCTCCGATCACCTTTTCCGCTGCGGGTCGGGGTGTGACATATTCCGGATCAAAATACTCACCACCTCTATCCGTATGTAGGGTTTTTGTTCAAAATTGAAACTGTAAGCAGTTGTGAAAAACTGAAAATACGCTCCTAAATTTTTTAGAGAACACACTGGACGAATTTTGATTCTAAACAATTCCCCAAAATCTCACAACTAAAAATTGCCATACAAAAATCTAGAATTTTTCTGATTTTATCCAATCAAAGATTGGTAGCCACTCCAATTATTTGATCTGATAGTGATTACACGACTTCAGATTTATCCAAGCAATTTCGAATTTTCCCAACAAAGATCAAATAATTTTAGTGAAGATGACAAGCGGTGGTGACTCTGCGAAGGCTATGACGAACAAATTTGCGAAATTAGACAAGTTTGAAGGGCAAGACTTTCGTCGCTGGCAAAAGAAGATGCATTTTCTGTTGACGACTTTGAGAGTGGTGTACGTTCTGAGTACCCCGATGCCCGAGGAAGTGACGGATGAGCCGTTGGAACAAACTAGGAAGCGTGGAAAGTGGTTGAATGATGATTACATCTGTCGTGGGCATATTCTGAATGGTATGTGTGACTCTCTTTTCGATATTTATCAAAATGTTGAATCTGCAAAAGAACTGTGGGAATTACTAGAGGCCAAATACATGGCTGAAGACACATCTAGTAAGAAATTCTTGGTCAGTGATTTTATGAATTATAAAATGGTTGATGGTAGACCCATCATGGAACAATACAATGAATGTCTAAGAATTCTGGGTCAATTCGAACAACATGGTTTAAAGATGGATGAAGCTATTTCTGTTCCATCTATCATTGATAAACTTCCTCCTTCATGGAAAGATTTTAAACATACTTTAAAACATAAGAAGTAGGAAATGAATCTGGTTGAACTTGGAAGTTGTTTTCGAATTGAGGAGTCTTGTCGGGCCATGGAAAATGTTAACAAAGACAAACACGTTGGTGGGTCTTCTGTTAACATTGTGGAAGAAAGTGGTCCTAGTCTCAAAAATTCTAACAAGGGAAACAACAAAAGAAAGTATCAAAGTGGGTTTAACAAGAAGAACAAGGTTGTGAAGTATGCAAAACAGACCAATGATCAAGGCTGTTGGAAGTGTGGTAAACCAGGACACTTCAAGAGAGATTGTCGTGTTGGTAAAGCCAAGAATGAAGCTGGCACTGGTGGATCCTCTAAGGATCCAAAGCAACAAGGTCAGAAATTAAACTTTAATTATAATTCGGATGTGAATTATGTTTCACTAATTTCTGAAGCATTTTATGTGCAGGATGATTCTGTTGCTTGGTGGTATGACTCGGGAGCAATAAGTCACGTATGTAAGGATCGAAGATGGTTCAAGGACCTTACATTAATTGAAGATGGATCTGTTTTAAAGATGGGAAATGTTGCAATCGAGCCAATCCACGGAATTGGAAGTGTAGTACTAGTATTTACTTCTGGAAAAACTCTAAGTTTAAGTAATGTATTGTATGTACCCGGCATTCGGAAAAAAACTTGTTATCCGGTATTGTATTAAATAATTGCGGGTACAAACAAGTGTTAGAATGTGACAAGTATATCTTGTCAAGACATGGTTCTTTAATCGGATTTGGTTATTTATGTAATGGTATGATTATGTTAAATCTAGAAGTGCCGTTTAGTGATAATTCTGTTTGTATGATTGATTCTGCACCTAGTGTAAACTCATCCAAATCTGAATTATGGCAAGCTAGATTAGGACATGTACATTATAAATGACTTATGGAAATGTCTAAGATGAGCTTAATTCAGGCAGTTAATTTAACAAATGAAAAGTGCCATATCTGCAAGTTGAATAAAATAACTAGAAAACCATTCTTGCAACATGTTACTAGAGAAAGTAAATTGTTAGATTTTATACATAGTGATCTATGTGATTTTCATGGTACACCATCATTAGGCAACAAGAAGTATGTTGTAACCTTTATAGATGATGCTACTAGGTTCTGTTACGTTTACTTGTTACATGCAAAAGATGAAGCTTTGGAAAAGTTTAAATCTATAAACAAGAAGTAGAGCTTCATCAAAGTGAATTGATCAAAACCCTACATACGGATAGAGGTGGTGAGTATTTTGATCTGGAATATTTCCAATCAACTGGAATAATACACCTTACCACAGCTCCTTACACACCGGAACAAAATGGTGTGGCGGAAAGGAAGAATAGGACACTAAAAGAGATGGTTAATACCATGCTGTCCCATTCGGGTCTAAATAATGGGTTTTGGGGAGAGGCTATGTTGACAGCTTGTTATTTTTAAACAGGGTTCCTAATAAAAGGAACAAAAACAACCCCTTTTGAGCTTGGTATAAAAAGAAACCCGAGTTGCAAAAACTAAGAGTTTGGGGTTGTAAGAGCCGTGGTAAGGCTCAATGATCCTAAGATAAGAAACTTAGGGGAAAGAGGTATAGAATGCATTTTCATTGGATATGCTGAGCACTCATTTGCTCACAGGTTCTATGTAATAGAACCAAATGACCACGTTTCAGTACATACGATTATTGAGGCAAGAAGTGGAAATGAAGAATATGATGAAGAAAGATTCACATCTGTACCTAGGCTAAGGATATGAATCCTTCTCTCCAGATTTCTAGTGGAAAAGAAATTATGCCTTCAACTAGCACTGAACCAAGAAGGAGTTCAAGAGAAAGAAAGGCCAAGTCTTATGGTGACGATTTTCAACTGTACTTAGTTGAAGGATCTAGGATTGATATTAATTTTCAATATCAATATTGTTTCAATGTTGATGAGGATCCAAAGATATATAGTGAAGCAATGGATTCAAGGGATGTTTCATTTTGGAAAGAAGCCATCCAAGATAAAATGGACTCTATTTTGCAAAATAACACTTGGAAATTGGTGGACTTACCTCCTGGTTGTAAACCACTGGGAAGTAAATGGATCTTCAAGAGGAAGAGGAAGGTGGATGGTACTATTGATAAGTTCAAAGCCAGATTAGTAATCCAAGGGTTTAGACAAAAGGAGGGTATTGACTTTTTTGACACATATGCTCCTGTAGCAAGGATATCTACCATTAGATTATTATTAGCACTTGCTGCTATACATAATCTTGTAATTCACCAAATGGATGTGAAAACTGCGTTTTTAAATGGTGATTTAGATGAGGAGATTTACATGAAACAACCAGAAGGGTTTGTTATGCCTGGAAGTGAAAACAAGGTGTGTAAACTAATTAAATCTCTTTATGGCTTGAAGCAAGCACCCAAGCAGTGGCATCAAAAGTTTGATGAGATTGTATTGTCTAATGGTTTTGCTTTAAACCAAGCAGATAAATGTGTTTATAGCAAGTTTGATGCTTCTGGAAACGGAGTCTTAATCTGTTTGTATGTAGATGATATGTTGATTTTTGGCACTAACCAAGATCAAGTTGATAGAACAAAAGAATTTTTATCATCTAAGTTTGCTATGAAAGATATGGGGGAGGCTGAGGTGATTTTAGGTATTAAAATCAAACGTGAGAACATGGGCATTTCAATCTCTCAATCACACTACATTGAGAAGATCTTGAACAAGTTCAATTTCAAGGAGTGTTCTCCCGCAAGTACTCCTATTGATCCTAGTTTGAAGCTATTACCTAATAAAGGTATTGCGGTATCTCCACTTGAGTTCTCAAGAGCGATTGGATCACTTATGTACGCTATGATCAGCACCAGACCAGATATAGCGTATGCTGTTGGAAAACTTAGTAGGTTTACTAGCAATCCTAGTACTCATCACTGGCAAGCACTAGGTCGAGTATTCAAATACTTGAAAGGAACCATGGATTACAGTCTGACTTACATTGGATTTCCTTCAGTGATTGAAGGATATTCGGATGCTAGTTGGATAAACAATAAGGAAGATCACTCGTCCACAAGTGGTTGGGTATTCCTACTTAGGGGAGGTGCCATTTCTTGGGCTTCAAAGAAACAGACTTGCATAACTGATTCAACAATGGAGTCTGAGTTTGTAGCGTTAGCCACAGCTGGCAAAGAAGCTGAGTGGCTAAGAAACTTGATTTATGAGCTTCCATTGTGGCCAAAACCAATGGCTCCCATTTCCATAAGGTGTGATAGTGAAGCTACAATGGCTAAGGCGTATAGTCAAGTGTATAATGGCAAGTCAAGACACTTAGGGGTGAGACATAGCATGGTTCGTGAGCTCATCATGCATGGTGTGATTTCGGTTGAGTATGTGAGAACTCAACATAACTTGGCTGATCATATAACCAAAGGGTTAACTAGAGATCTCGTGAAAGGATCTGCTGTGGGATTAGGGTTAAAGTC
Organism: Scalesia atractyloides; assembly: GCA_947069175.1. Classification (NCBI taxonomy): domain Eukaryota; kingdom Viridiplantae; phylum Streptophyta; class Magnoliopsida; order Asterales; family Asteraceae; genus Scalesia; species Scalesia atractyloides. The sequence goes on along the minus strand of CAMTDV010000013.1, from coordinate 77,196,153 downwards.
CATCTGAAAACTCTCATGTTAAGATACCCAATTCCCACCTAATATGACGTTAGGTGCAGAATTCAATGTGGAAAGCTTATCATCTAGTGTTTGGAACACAACGTTAAATTATCCCAAAGGTATGTGTTTAGACCTGCAAGTTAAGGAAGGTTGAGGTATATCTTCTTAATAGCTCTTTTGAAAATTGCATTTGCAGGTGCAAGAGTAAAAGAGCTACCTATATGAGCATGAAGTTTAGCTGCTTCGAGAAGCTTGGACTTGGCTTTGATATGCTTATGAAGGATAGGGACATAGGCTAGTAAAAGATAGTGTCAAGTTAGATTCATGTATGTAAACTAATGTGTATATTATCTTCATGTATTCAGTATGGATATTAAGGGTTCAACCCATAGAGACACCCTTAAATTCGAATATTTGGAATGTGTAATATACTAATATGAAATTCAATCGTCAATAGATTTCATCTATGCATTAGTTTGTTTGATTGCTGTGAACAAGTTAGTTAATCTATGATTACACTAAAATGAGGGTGGTATGTTGGATATTTAGTGTAATTTGAGATTGCGTGTGACGTCCAAATAAGAGTGCACGCTTATTTGAAGGTCATCGGGACTAACGGGAGATCCAAGGGGGCAACGCCCCCTTGGCGGGGGTTCGGGGGCAGCGGCCCCGAGAGAAGCAGGGTCCAAGGGGCGGCAGCCCCTGGCTGGGGTCGAGCTGACTCTCAGCTTAAACTGCATATACGCTCCCCATGAAAACTGCCAAAATAATCAAGATTTGATTATTGACTCTCAATCAAAAATTGCCATACAAAAACTAGAATTTTTCTGATTTTATCCAATCAAAGATTGGTAGCCACTCCAATTGTTTGATCTGATATTGATTACACGACTTCAGATTTATCTAAGCAATTTCGAATTTTTCCCAACAAAAGCTGGCTAACAAAAACTAACAGAGCCACAATGGGTGTATCTTGGTTTGTTTAGGACTCCATCACAGCTCTACTCGTTGAACTGTTTCTCTGATTCCCAGAATTGTCCGCGACACAAGATGGTTTACATTGTTGATGGTTTCCATCGTGACGTCTAAGATGGTTTCATCTGGTAGCAATAGCTGGAGCATCACAGTCATTATGGATCCGCGGTCACCAATATTCGGGACAATACTTACCCCTGATGGCAAGATAGCTAAATCAGATATCTCGCCAGTGCAGACCATTGCATTAACTGTCGGGGAATCCACAGTTGCATAGACAATACGCGATCCAGTCATGTCACTCGCACTCTCCTGCAGCACCATAATCATCGGATTCTCTTCTTCCTTTACAAGCAAAAAAACAATGAAGGTCGAAAATCACCATTTGGCTTGCTATTTCTTATAAATAAAAGCAATTTTTAAACTTACATTTAAACAAACAACCCGACAGGTAAACCCAAAACATGCGTGACGGGTAAGTGGACTGGTTTTCATGTAACAGTAAACAAAACATTCATATATACTTGTTTATTCGATCCATACCCGTAAACATTTTTTTCTTGTTATTTTCCCTTTTCCATAGGTAACAGAATAATATAAAAATTCCCAAATATGTAATTGTTATTATCCTAATTTCATTATTAGTAAAACTTAATAAAGATCAAAATAGTGAGAAAATATATATAATAATCCTAACAAGTAGATTTTTGAAAACTTCGATGTCAGACAGGTAGTTACCCGAATATACCCAACCCGCACGCAATTGGGCTGAGTGTGAGACACAGTTTAACCATTGGATATGGGATTCGGATTACAAATACCCGTCCCAAACATGTCATATTGCCACACCTACTTACATTGGACTTTAAAACTGAGATGCAGTTACGGTCGTCCTCATGTGGGCCGAATGGGATACGGATTATCGCCCTTCTAGCAATTTCATGACATATAACATCCCACATAACCCTTAAGTCATTCCTCAACAACTGATCAAACAAATGTCCATGTTCTGTTGGTACGACAACCGAATAGGTTGCACTCATGGCTAGTTCTAATTGTTCATCACCAGCTGTCAACTGACGTGCCATGATCCTTGGTGTTGCTGGTTCTTTCACAACCGTATCCCAATGTTGACCGCCGGTTAAACAAACAGCATCACAGAAGATTCTCGTCATGCGTTGTGCTAGACCTTTCAAGTTTCTTCTTACACTTATGAAAAAGTTGGGGTAGAGAGTCTCTGACATGGTGGCTCGCATGCACTCACAATGTCGCGAAAGTGCATTAATCCATCTTTGGGCACCAAAGCCCACACCCGAGCTGATTAACCGATGATAGTGTTTGGGGATTTAACGTAGGTCATATTCTAAATGTTCGATCCAGGTAACCTACACATGTTTGTTACAAGTTATTTCATAGTTTAACAATATGCAATAAGGGTTAGGTTCATTAGTGAACAACCCTTTTGATTGTAAACACTAGGGAACTAATCCTAGCCATTGATTATCAATACACAAGTGTAAATCAATGGCCAGGATTTGATGAAAATACACTAGTGTATTTTACGATTTGATAATGTAAATCAATGGTCAGGACTAGTGTTTACTCTAGAACCTCACCCTATGCAATAAACACTATCCAGAACTGTATTTAAGGGTTATCTTCCCTACTAGTTCAACTAATTAAGTGTTCAACTCATGTTTAAAAAAAAACTTAGATTATGTACAAAATTCAAAAGTTCAGGAGACTAGGGGGTTAGTAGACCCGTCTTGACCCCCTTGGTTCCGCCCACACAATAAAAAACATACCTTTGAGGAACCATTTGACAAATCATGTATAATACAACCAGAAGGTTGCCTTCTGGTTAAGTGCCCTTCGTTTTGGGCATCGACCGACAAATCAACCACAACCCATACTCCCTCTTCATGACATTTGGTAAATCGAATAAACCTCATGACTAGCCGGTACTTCGTGAGAAAGGAGTTGGATTTCGGCTTCCATCTGCATGAAGTTTGTATCCTTTTAACCTTTTCCTATTTCAAGAACATGAAACAAAGAAATCCAAGAATGCTTACAAGTTGAAGAACACCATCTCTTGAATCTCCTGTACCAATAGAAATTACTTGCCTTGTTGTACAACTTCCAAGAATGCCCACAAACATTTTTCTCCATTGATTCTGTTATACACAAAATCATGTTCTCCTACGTTAATAACATACATGGTTTTCTAACTAAACAAACAAGCACAAAATAACCAGCAAGATTGCACTTATAGCCGGTGGCGAACCCAAGACTTTTTTCCAATGGGGTCCGTTTTTTTCAGTGTTCAATTTTTTTCACAACAAAACGTTAAAATTTTCGGATCAGCCGTCATTCGGGTCAGAGCGAGCAACATGTAACAAAAATATATAATCATTACTAATTATAAAACACACAATAAAAATATAACGTAATTTGAAACGGAAAAACAAAACTGCAATTTTTTAAAATTCAAATTCATAGCATACAAGGAGGGTTGTGTTGATGGCTGGGTTTGTTTTGTTAGAACCAACACACAAAAAACAAGTTTTGCATGGGTTGAATCCGTGACTTCTTGTTTGTAAAGAGGAGGAATTACCACCACGCCAGCTTTCCTTTTTTTTTTCTGTGGTGTCCACCTAATTATTTTATGGGGTCCTTAACAAATTTAATATAGCGGATCTACTAATTTTTCAAAAAATATTGAAGTCCGGGGACCCTGACCCACTCTATGTGGGTCTGCCACTGCTTATAGCATGATTTGAGGATGATGTGATAATGAAAGCCAAAGCTTTTAGCTGGCGTAGGTTATAGAGGTTGCAACCCCCGAGACACCGGCTAAAAGTTCTCTATCAAACAATTAAGACAAAAAGGGATTTTTTTTATTTGTTTTGGTTTAGGTGGTTTGGCATTTTTAACATTGTTTCTAGTTGATTTTAAAGCATATTTGGTTAAACCGCTAGTCCAACTAGCAGATCCCATACGTTTCTTACAACCACTGATCAACGAACTCAGCCACATTATAAGAAACATACCAGATCCTAGAAGTCAAACATACGTGTGACTAGAAACCATGTTGAAAACTCCAAACCATCTAAACCAAAAACTAAAAATTAAAAATAATTCAACAAAAAGAAAACTTACCACGTCGAGTAATGCTTCTACGAGGGCTGGAGCACTCATCTTTACCACATCGCTAGCCCATGTAGCCTCGGGTACGAATCCAAGTTTTTTTGGGCCAAGACAAGAAGGAAAAACCCTTTCATATTCATCAAAATTAAGGATTTCTCCTCCCCCTTCATTTTTTTTTGGTCCACAGTGGAGCATTGGTCATGCCAAGTTGCAAGAGCTCATCCATGGCATATGATGCCAGCTTAAGATATCCTTCCTTTTGAATGGGCATGCCATTGGCTATTCGTGATTGGGTCTCTATTAAGTTTAGAGGAATTAGAGCATTATAGTTATACCTTCGTACTGCAAATTCAAAGGTAAGTTTCATTAGTAACAAAACTAGAAGTTAGAAATATTTATTTATTTATGCTTTGTTTAAACTTACTAAGATAAAAAGAAAGCCGTGTGTCATACTATTATACGGGTCGAATAAAAAAATATTAAATTAGATTTTGTATATAAAATATAAATATAAATAAAAATAAGCATGTCATAAAGCTATATATTCAAAATTTCATAAATATCATATTTCAAAACTTATAAGAAAGAAAACGGCTATGAGTGAACCACATGTCGCAAAAAACAAATGCGAAAAAAATGGGCCTCACTGCCGCGTGCCGCCAACTACTTAATTATTAAATATATTTTTTTATTGGTGAGATTTACTGAGTATGATTATAATTTTTTTAGCTTTTTAAAGGAGTTGCAGATATAAATTATAGTAATAGTAAAAATAAAACTAATTTATAAAGATTCAAAATTCTTTTTTCGTGGTATATTTCAAAGGTTTTAATTTTTTTATTTTTGAACTGTTTAATTTTATATACAAGCTTTTATGTCTTTTAGTTGTGGCTCAAGATATTTTTTTAACATGTATTACAAAGATTAAAGAGTAAAATGTCAGAATTGTTCCTAAGGTCTGAGCACTTTTGTCTGTTCAATCCAAAATAAGATTTTTTTTTGTAAGTGAACCCTAAGGTTTTATTTTTTGTTATTTCTAGCTAATCACTAACTCCGTTAAAGTGTATCGTTAACTTATTCACAATTTTGACAATTTCCAAACCTTAGAGACGATTTTGCCAATTTAACCATTTATTCTTTCCTTTTTTTTACTTCTATTTTATATTTATTTTTATCTTTGAATAAAAACAAAAAATAATTATAAATATAATATACCCATTTTTTTTTTTTTCTTATTTTCCTAAATTACCCATTTTAATTTTATATATATTATATATATATATATATATATGTATATGTATATGTAAAATACAATATTCTTAATGTAGCACGTTATAAAAATCAAAACCCTAATCACGCATGTTGAAAAATATAACCATGCGTAATTATGTTTTTTAACATGTATGATTAGGGTTTTGAGTTTTAAAACGTACGTAATTTCATATGGTACGCTTGTAAGTTAAGGAGTATTGTACGTTAGCATCCCCATATATTTATATTATTTATAATTATATTTATTGTTTTTTATTTAAAGATAAAAATAAACTCTAAAAAATTAAAACAAAAGATAAATGGGTAAATTGCCAAAAATGGCCCTGAGGTTTGAGAATTACCAAAATCATTAATTAGTTAATGTTATATTTTAACTGAGTAAATGATTTGAATAAAAATGATAAAAATAGCCAACATTTAGTTAAAAAAATTCTTATCTTAAATAAAATAGACAAAAGTGCCAAACCTTAATAACAGTTTTAATATTTTACTCAAGATTAAAAGATAAGATAATGACGATCCACATAGTTTGGTCCTTACATGATGCATGATATAACAAGATGAGCACGTTTCTAAGTGTTATTAGATAAATTATTTGATATAAAAAATTATCAAGCAAATTGTTTTTAGTTTTTTTTATACATATTAAAAACTAAACTTTTTGTCAATTAAGTAATTAAGGATTTTTATGATACATATTGAAAAACTATAGTGGGTTGGCTCATGTGAGAGCACATTCTAACTTGACCTTCGTTAACGTTATTAATATTTTGATATTATTATTACTATTATGTAAATATATTATAAGTATTTAAATAGGATAATACTTATGTCAAATAGTATTTAATTATAAAAGTATAAACAGTAAATATAAATTTAAATCTTAATTTAAATTTAAATATTATAAATAAGAAATACTTAATCTAGTGAATTGAACGTAGTGAAGTCTTGTTAAATCATAGAAATAAAATGATAACCAACTTCTTAAAATTGATTTAATAAATCAATTATTATATAGTAGTGTAGATACCTGTTGAATCTTCCTTGGCCACCCACCCAATAGATTTGTCGCAACTTGGGTTCTTTAGAGCTTCTTTTGTTGATATTATAACTTCATCAAGGTGAGGGTTCTTCATAAAGACGCTATCACCAGAAAACAAAATGTAACAAATAATATAAAATAGAATGAAACAAATAATACAAGAAAATGAAACGGATATATATAATATAAAACAAAATGTAACAAATTAAATAAAATAATACATTAATGCAGAAACTCAAAAATTAAAAAAAAAAAAAAACCGTTCAATAGGATAAAGAATATTACTTTTCTATTTCTTGGATTGGATACGTTGTATGTCGGTTATCTTGTCCTCTTGTAAACTCGAAGAAGCACCACCTAATGTTATAAAAATAATATACTAAATTTTATAAAATATATCAAAACTATAATCATTCTTTTAATTTAATTAAAATAAAAAAAATAAACACAATGTGTTCTTTCATTTGGATTGTAAATTTCTTTTGGGTGTGTTGTAAACGAAATTCTATATAACTTTGATTGGTAATTTACAGGCTTATAATTATATACCAAAGTAACAAATTACAAACAAGTGGCAGGTAAACGGGCAACAAGCTGCGCTGTAACCCGTTGAGACAAAATTGTTTATTCAGGTGTTTTGTAATAGATTTTGTGTTGCATATAAAGAAAATGACAAGGAAGAAGAAATCGATAACCTGGAACTAGTTCCAGTAATTGATCGTGAAATAACACATCGGTTTAATGAATCATTTGTTGGCGTTGTCATTGTTGTCAAAGGCTTTAATCGTATTTGTGAGAAGAAGCAAAAAAAAATAGTAAAAGCGGTGTAATGTTATGGATTGATCGTCGGCGAAATAAACTTAGGTTTCTAGGGTAACAAGACTTTGTATATTCTTTCGATTGAGGAATTGCATTAATATATAGTATTTATTATTGAGGTTTTAATTTTCTGTATACTCAATATACGGTATTGCATTAAATGCTAAGAAAATCATGATTTTGTTTTGGTGTGTTTCATTTGAAATATCTAGAGAACCATTCACATTATAAACATTTTGGCTAGTGTGGATGTACTAGAAGTATCTAGGAAGTTCGAAAACACTTATTAATAAATATGAAGTTATATACAAATTATAAATTATATATTATTATGTGGGGTAGTCTTTTATTAAAAATATTAAAATTTAAGTATACATATGATCCCTGTATTATACTAGTTTCTTTGAAAACGGTCCTTACTTTGCAGAAAATTATAAATTTAGTTTAAGAACTTTGAAAGTTATCACCTATTTGATCCCTGGTCACATATGGAGTTAGCTGCTTTGTAACATCCATGAATTTGAAGTATGTAGTCGTTAATCATTTTTTTTAACTTGATTCATTAATACATGTGATTCATTATACAGTGCAAGTATCCTTATTCATTATGTCTGTCGATCAAATTCATCGTATTACGTTATGCAGCGTAACTGAGATGTCCTAGACAATTTAAAATCTAATATAATTAATTAATTAGTTAATTAAGTAAGTAAACTAAATCCATTTTTCAAATTAAGTCTATTTGGATTTTTTGCAATTTAAAACCTAAAATGTTGAAACTTGACAAACAAGTTGAACTATTTTGATTTAAAGGTTTTAAAAAATATTTATAAAATCTATAGAATTATCTAATTACCATATGATTAAGTATCCTGTAAAAAGTCGTAAGTGTGTTAAAAGTGTAAGAAGGAAAAAGTTGATGACATATGTCATTGATTAAAATTTGAGATTAAGGGTAGTAGGGTAATTTCATTCAAAATTTAGTAAACTGCCATCTTGGTTCCTGAGGTTTGGTCACTTTTACCACTTAAGTCCAAAACTCAAATATTTTGAATCTGGGTCTCTGTGATTTCAATTTTGTTGCCATTTTAGTTCAAAAGCAAAGTCAGCTCAAATTTCTAAAAAACTCTGGTTTTTGTCCTTTTTCTCAAAGGCAAAATGGTCATTAAAAACATCTACTCTCTTTCATTCTCTCTTAAAAATTAGAAAATATATTTAAACAAAACATAAGCCCGATCTCACCTCTCTTCCTCCTCTATCTGTCTCTCTCTCTCCAATCAACCCCCACCACCACTGACAGCCACCCCCCGCCACCCCTTTCTTCCCCAAACACCCCTGCAGATTCAACCACCATTTAAGTAACATAAACATTTCGACACCAAACAATTCAAGTTCCATAAACAATTTGACACCAAACAATTCAACCCATCACCAAATCAAAACCTCACCCTTCACCCCTCTCACCAAATCAGATCTGGTGTCCAATGATTAAGGAGAAATGAAAGGCTTTGTATATTTTGATTGCAATTGATGCTTTTTGTCTTATAATTGCTCGCATGTATTTTTTTGACACATAGATTGTCCATGTCAACATTGTATATTTTACTTAAATGCCACATGAGCAATAAATAGGCTATTACAAGTCATTTCATAATACTATTCAAATTTAACAAGTTAAAGGATTTTTATATGCAAAAAAATAAGTTAAAGGAATTTTATGAAAAAAAAAACAGAAAATATATTGGTTTTTTATGGTATTTCTCCTTCTTTATTGTTTACTTGGTATTTGTATAATAATAATAATAATAATAATAATAATAATAATAATAATAATAATAATAATAACATGATGATGATGATGATGATCAACCATAACGATGATTTGAATAATTGTACAGATCCTGTGAACAATAAGATACTGTCTGTGTTTCTTACAACGTGAACTACTGGTAGGTGTGTTAGTTAAATTACATGATTCTTACAATTATCGTTGATAAAAGGTTTTATATTACTTGTGTTTTGTTTGTCTGCAGAGGGAGGGTTTGAATATCGTTCCTCCATTACGAGTTTGATTAAGAGCATTCATATTGGAGCCTTTACCTCCGTCTATATAAAAACACATCTTTCTTTAGATTTTGGTATTTTTTCTAAAACATCTCACATCCAACTCTCTATCTCTATCTATTATCTACTAACAAAAACTTATTTTATTATATTTTTTTCTCTTTCCTACACACTCACAATAATAATATTTTGATGGTTGATTATGACCCTCTAAATATAGAGTTGTACTTTACTTTATTTAAATTTTTCTCTATTTTAGAGATTCCAATGTGATAGTGTTTTTATTGTTTCCTCTGTTATTTTCTCTATAGAATAGAGGCTTCAATGTGAATGCTCGATGATTTCTCATTTAATACTTTTCTCTCTTTAAACAGGCTACTACTGGGGATTTCCGACTTGCCGGGAGAGAAATTGAAAAGGCATTACAAATGGCTGTTGAATCACATGCTATAACTCTTGGTCAAGTCTGGGTCACTTATGAGAATTCTCATCGTAAGAAGAGACGGGCGTTATTAGGCAAACTTAGATCTCATTGTGTTGCTAGTCCCCATGGCGATGATCACATGTCTTTTCTTAAGCGTTTCTATCAACAGCTTTTTGTTCTTCCTTTGAAAAAGGTGGAGCGGGGGCTAGTTGTGAGGACGCTTGAAACTCGTCAAGCATAACTATGCAGAAACATCTTTAAGTTTAGCGATAACAAGGGGTGCTGGGGCAAAATGTACTTCTTTTGCTATATGCTTGAAGAGCTCTCACATGGGAAAGTGTAACTACGTGTTTGAGTTTTTTTGGCCCCAAAGTCGTAACCCCTTGCCCTTGATGGAGGCTTTGATACTGACACTAAGGGAGTATTTGCCAAGTTTTAGGTATGCTGCTTCTGGGGCACAACTTGGTGATGAATTACTTGTTGTAGATGTTGAGAGTTCTTCTTCTGGAGTGGGAGCAACCCTGCCAAGATTTTCCCCCCAAAAAACCGAAGTATCAGAAGCACCTAAAGCATTGGAAGAAACAAGGCCATTGGTGGGTATGAAGAGAAAGTCCATTGCGGATCAAAGTGAGTTGAATGAAGCATATCAATATCCTATTTGACCAACGTCAACGATCCAGAAGGTGATCAGGGGGATGATGATGATGATGATGATCTAGTCATTTTAGCAGTTTATCATAGTTTATTCTTTCTCCCAAGCTCAACTACACCTGAAAGTTTGATGGAGAAAGTTAAGCTGGAGTTTGAGTTGAATCCAGCTGGTGATCCAAGTACCAAGTTCTTCACGGAGAATGGTATTGTCTAACTGATGACACATGCTTAATGAGCTGCATTTCATCGTATGGGACATCAAAGAACATTGATCACATTAAGTTATTGGTGCTCGCGGTGGAGAAGAATAGTTAATCTTCATATTTTGTATGGTATTAGTTGTAGAATGAAGTTAATATGTTTTTATGTTTTAAGACATCACTCGATGCATTCCTGTAGTTGATAATATCTAACCGTTAGAAGATCTTTGGCGATAGTAGTGGTTATGAGATCTAATCCATTCACATCCTAAGTCTAAGGTTGTTATGTAATAATAGATAGATAATTTATGTTTAATTAGATTAGTAACAAGTACGAGAACCAATGCGACCAACAAGTCGATAATACCTAAACTTATGAAAGGCGCCTCTCTTGGAGACACACCTGTTCACAATCGACGGCAACATCACAGGAAGCAAAGGACGCGACTTTTCAGGAAGAGACACACCCGTTCGATCGCACCTCTTGGATTAGTGTAAATAGGCTTACAGTTTCAATTGTATTTGATTCAAATGTACAACATAATCATTCAGACATACAAATATTCTGGTTTGTTTCATCTTGTTTTTCATTATAATCAATATCAGTTGTGAAGATCGGCCCCAACAGGTTAATGGGTCACACATGGAAAAGAGTAGTCGGTTTGGGTTTGTAATGGAACCGTGGCTTGCTCGCATGGGAAACGATGTGCGATAGGTGAGACGATGGGTAAGTTTGGTCTATGACGAGTAGGATTCCAGGATGAATCCTCCTTTAAGGGTGGTAGACTTGTAACATCCAGAAAATTTGGTTGTATGTTCTTGAAGAAGTTTTTGGGTCTAAAGTGTAAATAAAAGGAGAATTGTGACAAGTAACTTTGGAAGAAGTTACAACATGAGTTATCAACGGGTTTTAGAGTAGGATTGATATCATCTTCCATATGAAAAACGCTACCATCGTAAGCCGTCAAACCCCATAATCACTTTCACCAAGGCTTGCGGCACTAATCAGAAAAGAAGGAGAGCACGTCGAGCAATCGGTTCCTCAAATCCAGTGTATAGTGATGATTAGAGCTTGATCGGTTCATTAAATTGTAGGTTGTTACGACACCTTTAATTAGGATGAGCTCGGTACCGGTACCAAAAAATTGCCAAAATTAGGTAGTGCTACAAAAAATGCCCGCTACGATATGGTAGCAGTGCGGTACCGGTATTTGAAGGTAAAAATCAGTAAAATACCAGTACCATATCAAACCAAAAGTACCGATATCGAAAACATCAAAAACTGGGTACCAAACGGTATGAGAAATTCGAGGTACCTAGCACCAAATGCTCATCTCTGGTACCAATCCTTACCCTCTCCGTATTGTTATCATATTAGATTGTTATAAACCCATAATGACCAAGTTCGGTTCACAATAGTCTAAAATAACGTTAACATGGCACATTAACATTAACACTACATGACTCAACATGCTGTCAAAAGAGTTAATGAGTAGGATAAACTGTTCTGGGACATAAAACGGGTAGACACATTATTGACACGACTATAAACATATTTAATTAAGTTCAACCCGCTTATCCCGTTTATGTCACACATAACATATATAACTTATCGCGTTAATTAGGGGTGTTAATGGTTCAATTTTAAACCATCATACCATCTAAACCGATCATCGGTTTAGGTTGTTTTTCTATCTAACTTTCGCTCAGTCCATTTCAATATTTTTTAACCGTAGCAAACGATTTGGTTTACAGTTTAGCCCGAAAAACAACCGTGTAAGACCGGACCGAACTGTTAGAATTATTATATTATTCTTTTAAGTATTTCATATTATATACACATTATTAGACATTCTTAAATTAACTTTTTTTACTCTAATTAAATTTAAATAACTCAAACGTAGACATAATTAAATTAACTTTTTTTTACTCGAATTATAAACGTAGACATAATTAAATTAACTTTTTTTTACTCTAATTAAATTTAAATAACTCAAACGTGGGCTAAGCCCATTTAGAGAGAATAGTGTTGAACAGAGTAAGTTACTAAGCTGACCATATTTAGGGTGCACAAACCGGATATTTTTAATAACCACCGATTTTTTAATAACTTAGGTTGGTTCGGTTCGGTTCGCAAAAATCAAAATCATTACCAACAGGTTTGACCCAAAAACCGTGAAAACCATACCTTGAACACCCATAGTGTTAAATAGGTTAATAAATTGACATGACAAGTTTATTAGCCACATTACAAGGTTACCAACATCGGGTACAACTGTACAACATAAACGACATCGGTAAAGGTGACTTTATCTTGCATAATGTACTAAGAATTGCGTTCATCATGCGACCAACTTCAATTTCAATTGGACTTATGTTAACTACATATATATGACAAAATACTTGTTTGAAAAAGTGAAAATCTAACACCCATACCATAGTTGTGTTGTTGATGCATAAAAGCATTTTTAGTTATTTTACAAGAATTGTATCTTAATGATTTTATTAGTCACAAAGTAAGTAAACTAGTATTAACTCAATACGATATCACTATATGAGTTGAGTGCCAAAGGAATGCTTATGATAGGAGAACCTTTTTAAGTCATGGGGAATGTTTACATCCATATTAGAAGGTCCTCAAGAACTATTAGTTCCAACTAGTATAAGCACGAGTAGATGAATACGAAAGACTGGCCAACAACGAACACAAACGAACACAAAACAGTGGGACCCATCTCAGCTGCCCAACCTTTCTTCCTCTTCTCTATTACAGGCGCAAGAACACTGGGACCCATCTCTCCTCTCACAACATCCTCCTCCTTTGCAAGAGGCACCTCGGTCCCACGCCCTTAGCTTCAGATTTTCCCCTTCTCTCTTATCTATCTCTCTCATCCAAGTCATCTAGCCACATCATTAAGGGCATGAATGGATCTGTGTTTTTCTTCTGCATTGGAGATAGTCTTATAATCTCAAACCAAGCGGGTCAAATAACTTGTGTACACAATTAAAAAAAGCCCAAATAGGCCCGATACCCATCTAATGCAAAACAAAAGGGCCCAACACACAATCAGTAAAACACCACTTTTTTCCTGCTCTCTCTCTTGTCAAATGGATTTCTGCACCTATTTTTTTTTTAACTTTTCTATCATGGTTCTGTAACAAAAGTTGAAATGAGAAAAAATATTGACTACTACATATTAGTCAACTTTGTGAGTTGATTATTATTGTTGTTGTTGGGTAATTTTTTATGGTATTTAATAACGGGCAACAGAGAACTAATATGATATTCGTTTTAGAGTTATTTAAATTATCAAAATGTGGATGCAGAACTAATGCCATGATCTGATCAAAATGAAATATCATATTATAAACTTGTATTTATAAATTCATATAAATCAATTTATTTTGTAATGAATATCATACAACCCTATTACATATTTGGTCTTCTTTTATTTTATTTGTTAACAATTTCAATTGCATTATTCGATAAGAACATCTGTATCCAATGTGGTTTAGATCTATAGTTTAATTCTGAAATGATTTTATAGGTTCTTGGCCAAGCAAAGGTTAGCATCATAGACAAGCTCTTGGCTAAGCAACTGCTAAATATCAGCCTGCTCCAACGTACCACACCCGATCAGCCACTACACATCTTTATTATTTTTTTTTTCAGATTAAAATCCTTGGGAAAGCATGTATCAACGTGGTTGTACCCGTCCAAGCATCGATCCAAAATAGAATAGCGTCCTCATTCTCCACTTTAACACCCCAATCGATGGCGAAATGTGTCGGTGGGTCTAGATACTATTTAATGTCACATTTATTTAATCAAACCATTTTAAAGATTCAAATACAAGGAAATCAAATTGTCTTAACGAATTACATCCAAACATAAGATAGCGTTTTATTAATTGACCTCAAGGGAAGTCCTAATAAGATTGAACCAAGTTCTTATATGATCTATACATTGAATAAGACAAGAACTTTACCCAAACACCCTTCTAACCCCCTTCCAGGTAGTTAATGCGCTTTATATAGACCGTAAAGACACGAATGAGTGAATCATTGAAACATGAAGAAATGTTTAAATAAAGTTCACTTTCAATATAAAGAACTAGTTATTAAAGTCATTAATACATACCCAAATAAAAAGTTGCCAAATATTGGAAATCAAAATTAATATATAAAAGATTTGTCTTCACCAAGTGATGTAAGAGATTTAGCCAAACATGACCTTTGTTTGACAAGAACTCTTATGATCAATCTTGGATCCCTAGACTACTACACATTCTAAAAGATGAAAGATGGATGATAGTGGTGGTGGACTGATGGCAAGTGTGAGAGAATGGTTTGACAAGGGATGTCTTTTTCATGAACCAAACACCTCTATTTATAGCTGAAAACAGAAAGCGACCACGACCCCGTGCCCGCCTAGCATGGCCCCGTGGTGGACTTTTTCTCTCCCTTCATTAATTGCAGATGTCAGATCGTTGTACCAACACGCCCCATGGTGGTAGAGCACGGCCCCGTGGTCAGTGTACTTGTTATACTATCCCAGATTCTACGAATTTTAAAGTTGACCACGGCCCATGTTGACTTGGCACGGCTACGTGTTAATTGTCTATTGTTGTTGTCTTTTTCTATAGAGAATCTTTGACTGGGCACGTCCCGTGTCTAAGCTTCTGTCTTCGTTATTTTTGTTGTTTTTGGATGTGGATTGGGGTTTGGCAGGTCGTGTCAATCATTCTTCTTTGTATTTGTGTTGGTTTCTGCTGTTAATTTGTTTCTTTTATTCGTTTAAGTTCTTTTGATCCTGTAATTTAAAAGTAAACAAAGAAACATGATTTTTCCAACATTAGTACCCGAAAAAGTTGATTTTATACTTTCTTTGATACTAATTTATATGTTACATTTTGCGCACATCATAATTTTTTTGTTATTTACGATATTGTCATTATATCAATCAATTTCAACCATTAAAAAAGGTTTTACTAACGCACTCATAATTAATAAAAGACAAATTTAAAATGGACCTTACATTTTTACCCTATTAAAATATAAATAAAAATGTAGCAATCGATACGTCCATCCAGGTGAGTTAACAAGTGCGCTTTCGGCTCAGATTTTTACTAACAAATATGAATCAAGTCAAACAGTCCCAAGTTTGACTATCATATTTATATTAATGTTTTAGAAGCTACCATTTGTTCTCAAAATGCGCTAACAGGTGCGCTAGTCAAATATAAATAAAGCTAATAAAGTCTATTTAATAAAGCTAATAAAGTCTTAACATCTAATAAACCACTACCCTAACTAGTTACCTTGCACCAATGGCAACACGAAGCTAAAGCCTCACCGTCTGCTCATCCTAAAACCATTGCATACACTTCTCTCACATCACATCCACAAGATTCACATACATCCTTTGATACGCATAAGCCATTTCATAGCTATCGGAATCCAAGTGACACTCTTCTTCCAGACGAGTTAGAAGTTGCTAAAATGCGACTGGCCTATCCATGTGAAACACTGCTTTAAAACCTTGCACATAGTACACCACAACCATCAATGTGTTTGCATTTCCAGGTGCAGGCCAGTGGTTAAACCCAAATGGTGGGTCTTTCGCTTTCAACACCTTTTGGAAAACTGTAAAAATAGAAAAGTTAGTTACACTATAAAAAAGAACAAAGTATAGAATGTAAAAAAAATTTTTACTTCTTGTATGTAATCGAACTTGTGGCTACATCAAGCCAAAATAATCAGATAAATGCTCCAAATCTTCAGGATGCTTCCGGTATGAGGTGTCCACTGCATAAGTAGTTTTGCATTGTGCAGATCTTCAAGAGCATCAACATTTGAAACTTCAATGGTTTCTAAATCAAAATCCAAATCTCATGCATTGTTTATGTTACGCCTGGTAGAATTGTTATCACGTATGGTAGAAATGTTATCATTGATACTGATCCTAATATCATCTTCACTGTGTGCCCCACTCATACCATCTTTTGGTTCAGCCCCAACATATCCCCCAATACCATCTTCACGAGTATTTTTAGACCTAGATCGGACCGGCCGGTCGAACTGGGAACCGGAGGTTGTGTTGGTCTGGGTCAAGGTATCGGACCGAAATAACATTGAACCGGAGGTTAAACCGGTGACCCAGTGGTTGGACCGGGAAACCATTCGGTCGAACCGACTTTTAAATGTGTTGGACCGTTTTTTATATTTTTCATATTTAAGCCTATTAATTTTTATAATATTTGCGACACCTCCTGGTTCTTACGACCGGTCCGACGATTCGATTGGTCGAACCCGTGAACCGGTAAGGAGACTGGTTCGACATCTGGTCCGATTCTGAAAACATTGATTTCAACATGTGCCCCATTCATACCATCTTCTGGTTAAGCCCCTCCTTACCATCTTCTTGTTAAGCCCCTCCCTGAAACAAGTTAATCAAAAACAACAGTTCTTTTGGTTCAACGCTTGAAATTCAAAAGCTACATCATCATCAACCGGTGGTTCATGTGGTTCAGGTGGTGGTTCTTGTACTTCTCCAGCATTTGGTCTGGTGGTTCTCTAGTAAGCATTTACGCATTTACAGGTGGTGGTTCTTGTACTCCTCCGACATTTACTTCATCAGGTGGTGGTTGTTGTACTCCTCTAGCATTTACTTCATCGTGTGGTGGTTGTCGTACTTCTCCAGAATCATTATCTAAATCAGGGTCATTCAGTTGCATCCATCTGTGGTCACTATCACCGTCATCAAAGGCCATCTGTATAACATAGTTAACATTAATAATTAATAATGCTAACATTAAATATACGATTTGTTATGCGATTAAACCATCTTATCGGTTAAAATCCACAATGAATCGAACTAGGCTATAACTCGATAACATCTGTTACATTAAATATACGATTTGTTATGCGATTAAACCATTTTAACTCAAATTTAAATCCCGTAAAACTTTCCATATTATACCGCACATTTTACCATAATGCTTAACCGTTTAAGTTCACTCCAATCAAAGCAACCAAAAATCCTACATTGACGCAATCAAGTGCGTCTTGATTTGCATCTCATTAGGACCTTGATTAGGACCTTCATTAGTAGCTTCTTCATAATTATCTTGCACTGTCACACCCCGGCTTTCCACAGCCAATCAAAACCGGTGGGCCGGGGTGGGGAATATCGTGACGTAAGTTGATAACGTCATAGAAATTAAACACAGCACAATAGTCTTGGATTTAAATTACTATTACAAACCAAATGTTCAAAATACAAAATAATATACAGACTCGTAATAGAAGATCCACAGGCAGATCATAAATGTACAAAGAAATGTAAAACGGACTTTAGGCAAATCTAGGATTTGCAAGATCCTTTTATCACTACCGAGCACTTCCAGCCTATTTCTATTGTATCTGCAAGCTCAGTCTTTTGAAAATACGCCAGCTTTCGCTGGTAAATACACCCAACTGACTCATTTTGCCAACATTTGAAAATATGTTTTAAGTGCATATCAGCACAAAATCTTTTTATAACTTGCGAAAGTTGACGTTGCAACCTTGTTAACAGATTCGCATGTTTGTCCATACATATAGGGCCCAGTGCGAAAACCGAGACATGATTAACTACACACCACTTATGAACTCATGAAGGAGTTATCCCCAACATCTTGGGTAATTGCATTTGAGCGTCTATCGGGTGTATGCCTACACTCCGAGCTAAGGTCGTGGCCATTAACTAATGTAATGAGCCAAGGATATCTAGGACACGGTAGTTAACCCCGATGTTTAAGTTATCAAACAAAACTGATTATAACAGAATATGCGGATTTGCTAGCCACAATCCGGCATTCGATTGATCCCATTTCCGACCAAGCGGTAATAGTTTACCGTAACCCAAGCCCGTATAGGGGAAATAAGTCGAGATTATTTACCTAAGCTAGTCTTCGTTTAAACGCAAGATTTATTAACTCAGCCGTATACAAAAGCACTAAGTGCAGATAGCATTTACCGGAATGTCTCTAGTCTGGATTATGGCATAAGCTAGCTAATTAAATACTAACGGTCTTATTTAAGTCATAGATTTAGACCGACTAGCGTACTTGATCAATACGTATAACGCTAGATTAAACGATGATTAGATAGAATGTAGTTTAATCCCAAAAAGTACTTTGACTTGTGTAATATGGATAAACTATAAACATTCTGGATTTTGAGACTTAAATGACAAGGTTAGACCCGTTTTGGTTAATTTTCGTAAACTAGTTACATATGCTTAACCGCACGCATATGAGCGACATCGGGTAACCGGATAAGTCATGGACAAGTTCTATATGTCATTACACTTTAAATAAGTTGTAATATCAGTGGGATATCAACTTTTATGTGCGTTATGGTTTTAAAGTGAAACTATGCCTCATAAGGGCGTTTCGGTAATTTCATACCGTATAAAAGGAACTTGAATAATTTTTAATGTTATATCTATAAGTATTCTGGAAAATTAACTTATTTATGATATAATAGCAGTAAAATATTAATTATATGTGTAATTTATCTTTTATGACCAAACTAAGCACCGAAGAGGCATTTTGGTCATTTTACACATAATTTATAAATTATTTGGGATTTTGAGTTTGTATCATGTACCTACTATAAATATTTAAAATAAGTTTTAAAATCAGTAGGTAACAAGTCTTGGTTAATATATATGGTTTAAAACCATACTATGCGCCGACGCTTATGTCGTAAAATGACGATTTGTGTGACGTTTAATGAAAACTGGTGTTAAGGTCAGGTTAACGTGTCTTAGATATATTATTTAATATAACATATCAGTAGGTAAAAGATTTATATTGAAAAGATGTGATTAAAGCCATTTTATAAGCCACAAGGGCCTTATCGTCATTTATCGACTTAATACAAGGACTTGCTCATAAACTCAGTTTATAATCTGATTTGGCATCCCAAATAATCCTACTTATAATATTACATCAATTAGAAACTCATTTTCAAGTTCTTTATCATTTAAACCTCATTTTATGCAAAAAGGACATTTTAGTCAAAATGGCATAATTACGGAACTTGTGCATAAACTCAGACTCTGATTATGATCATGTAATATAACCTCATAGGGTTATGCTACATTATATTGCAATCATAATGCAACTTTAGATCAGTAGCTAACTAATTTAATCGGGTTAGAATCGAAAGTCAAAGCAGAAGTCAAACTTCGCGACTTTCGGTTGCGAACCGACCCTAGAACTGAAATTGAAAAGCCGAACATGTTCTTACATGTTCTAATAATTATTACCAACTTGTTTAAGTGTCAAAACATGTTTCATAACATATATAAGATCAATTTATGATTTTTCCGAAAAATAGCATGTTTGACTTTTTAATATCATAACTTTGACCCGTCAATTGGTCTAGCAAACGTGATCTTCAGGAGGTGCTCTTTATAGGGACTAACACCTATCTTATTACGATCACTGTTGGTGCATATTTGTGACAACAGCTTAGATTTGGTCTTTGGATATCTTGTAATTAGTAAAATGATAAACCGTTAGCGGGTTTAGTTTTGTAATAGTTAGTTAGAAGTAATTGGGCTAAACTAGACATCATATAGCATATGGTAGGCGAATTGGGCCTAGACCCAATAGCAGTCCATGTGGTGAAACCCTAGCCCAGTTGCATATCCTGTCTCTATATAAAGGGAGGTTTACATTAGTGTTAAGGTTGCTGCTTTTAGTTGCTCATTCAGTTGCTCGGAGAATTACTTCAGAGAGAGAGAGTTGAGAGAGAGAGAGAGTCTTGAATTGATTTTAAACCATTGTGTTAGATAATCAATAGAAGACAGTTTGAAAGTAATTGTGTTCTAGTTCTTGTTCGGTTTTCTGTGAAATCTGATCTAGGAGATTTCGCACTCTAGATTGGATAGACAATTCTGTGATGATCCATACAGATTAGGGGACCTACAATTGGTATCAGAGCATTCGGCTCTTATTTTTTACTCAGTTTAGAATCGTAACAGTAGAAAAGTTGGGTTTTTGAACGTTTTGGAGGGTGTTTTGAAGTTTGTTACGGCTATTTTAGGGTTTTGGCTGCTGTTCTACGGTTTTGCAGTGATTTCGGATTAACAGCAAAGCATTTTGGATTGAAGACTTGAATTTCGGATTAGAAACCTGCATTTCGAATCATCAGACTTGCAATTCGGATCATCAAACTTGACTTTCGGATCAGAAAAGTGCAATTCGGATCATCAGAGTTGCATTTCGGATTAGAAAAGCCTATCTCGGATTCCATCTCAGATTGAATTTCGGATCAGCAGTGTATTCCGGGTTCCATCTCGGATCAGAATAGTTTATTCCGGATTCCATCTCGGATCAGAATAGTCTATTCCGGATTCCATTTCGGATCAGAATAGTACATTCCGGATTCCATCTCGGATCACCATTCTGAATTACGATCTTGGATAAGCAATTCGGATTACTGTTCCGGGTTTCCATCTCGGATTGACTATCCGAGTTACTGTTCTGGATTTGGTACTGTTCCGAGTTCTATACAAAAAGGTGGAAAGTTAACCAGCTGACGTAACCGGAGTTAAACCTTTTGGGACATAGAATTTGATCCATAAACAATCTTGACAAACCGGTTGCACGGTTAGGCTCATGTGATTTTTAGGACAAAAAAAGGCACGGAAATTCTTAAAATCATAATCAGACAATATACATCATTAGATTCGTATCGTCGAGGCGAGTCTAACAGTATAATTTGGTGATCACTCATTTCGGACAAGTTTTAACATCTTTAACGAGCCGGTTCGGTAAAAATGTCGAATATGTCTAACCTAAATGAACTGTTAAGAATGGAGCACGAGACTGGCACGACTAACAAACCTCCACAAATGCTGAAAGTAGAGAATTATCTTACATGGAAGGACATGTTTTCAATCGTTCATTGAATATCATGACACACGGATGTGGATCTGTATTCAAGATGGGTACGCTAACCCCACTCATGACTTTGAGGGCAGACAACGTGTCATGCTTATGTGAATATGTCTGAAGCTGAAAAGAGAATGTATGAGTCTGAGAAGAAAGCCTTAGCTGCTATAAAGATGTCATTACCTGATGGCATCAAACATACATTCTAACGTTATACTACGTCGAAGGAGATGTGGGATGCCCTAGAGAAGAGGTATGAGGGCAATACTGATGTGAAGAAGAACAAGGTTGATCTGCTGAAGAAACAATTTGTTGTGTTCAAAGGAATGAGAAATGAATCCCTTGAAGATATTATCACAAGATATTATCATCTGATGTCAGAAATGGATAATTATGAAATAGAGGATACACTGATGTGGAGATAAACGACAAGTTGCTGGATGTTTTACCTGCAAAGTGGGATATTTATACTTTGATGATAAAGGGTGAAGCTGACTACGAAACTAAAGACTTGGAAGAGGTTGTTGGGAAATTGAGAGCTTATGAGCTCAATATGAAGAAGAAGGAGACTGGATATGATCAGGTTTAAGATCCAGGGATTTATAAAGGGCTTACACCTTCATCTTCCAACAATGCTTCAAGTGATACAACAACTGCGTTTCTTTCACGTGAAAATGAGTAGATTGTGACAAATGCTGAGGGTGAAGTATGTTTTGTTGCTGCTTCAGGAGGCTCGTCAGGGGCAAAGAGACAACAATCAAGTAATATTAACAACAGTACTAGGTCTATGCCTCTGAGTGTCAGAAGTGCTAAAGATCATCTTGCATTACTTGCTTCTTTCGTTGCTTCCTATGAGAACTACATTTAGGGAAGAATGTAACATTAGTCGTAAAACGGGTTCCAAAACCCGCTCTGTTTAAAATATTAGAATTTATTTAAATATTTGTTACGCATTTATTCATTTTATAAAATATGTTAGATAACCTTCATAATCAATAAATAAATTAGATAATTAATGTATTGATTAAATAAAAGAAAAAAATATAATAATAAATACATACCAATAATTAAGAAATTAAAATATAAAATAAAGAAAACAGGGGCAACCGGGATTCGAACCCGGGTCCCCATACCCACACACACGGACTTCACCACTGAGCTACACACATCAATTGATTTAAACCTATAACAATTAAAATTTATACGCGTGTTAGAATCTAAAACCTGCAAATCGAACCAGTAACCGCCAAAATCCTTAAATTGTGCGATCAATCAATTTAGCTATTCTCTTTTGTTTCAATGGATGAAACGAATGTCAGTTATCAGTTTCATCTGCATTTTCGGAATCAAATTAATCACAATTAAAGCCAATCATTGACCCAAGAATGGAGTCTTGAAACCGAAAACTGTACCAGTATTGCTTCACTATAAATAGCGATCGAATTCATTTCAAAACTCGCCCATTCTCTCAAGATCACTCTCGATTTCTCTCTGTTTCTCACCTCAAGGCGACGGAGTTAAACTTGTTCGCCGGAAACCGCCACCGTTAAACTGGAGTTCTTCACCTAAGTCGGTATAACACCTTTAATTTTGTTAATGTTATTTTTTATGATTTTGCGAAACTAAAGACAGTAATAAAAAAACTGTTACCTTTGATTAAGGGGTAAATCAGGATCTGGGTAATACAGATGTAGAAGATTAAGTCTGATCAGTCTATTAATATAATTAAAATGGTAAGTAAACGGGTTAGTCACCCAGCCCAGTTGGTAGGGCTGGGTGCGTTGCAAGACCAAGGTCGCGGGTTCGAGGCACATCCCTCTCACCGGTTCACTCATTTAAATCCTTTTTAAAAATTAAATAATTTATGATATTCTAACTAGTATATAAGAATAATTAAAACAAGGATTATTCCGGGTTAGACACGTAGCTCAGTTGGAAGAGCTGCGTGCACGCAACCGAGAGGTCACGAGTTCGAGCCTCACCACACGCATCTTATACCACAGCCCGGCCGGTCAGACCTCTCTTGTCAGATCTGACAATTTTTTTTAATTTTTTTTATTTCTTTTCATTTAATTTTTGGTATTTGTTTGTTTGATAAAACAATTAACAATAATTAAGAACAAGATTTGTTCAGCTTTAAAACCTCAATAAATACCACTAAAAACAACCTAAAATTTAATAAAAAGAATGTATTGAATAAAAATATTAAGTTGTTTATATTTATCGAATTATCGCATTATTATTTTAGATTAGTATTCGTTCGTCGATTAAATCCTCTTTTCGTGCGCATTTCATTTTCAAGCAAGGAACGCACTCACTGTGAGTGAATCCTTACAAATTCCCCTATTATATTCATGTTTTGGGGTGTATCATGTGCCGTCTCATTTATTTTCGTTTATTCAAACACTTGTGCTATTACCATTATATGATCTAAACGTGTGATGTAAGTGTTGTTTGTTGTGTTGCGTGTTTACATTTTGTCAAGTTGCGTGCAAATCATTCATTAGGCCCATCAGTTCCTCGTTGGAGACGAGTTGAGCATCAGGTGCCTCATTAGATCGGCTCCGTTTGATTGAGCCTTTATCTCATTGTTCATCATTTGATATGTGTGTGTGCATTAATTGATATTATGTGTTTTGTGGTTAAATTTACATATACGTATACTCATATTTGGTTTATGCACATTTTTATTCAATAACCAATATAAATAATTCTTTCTAATGTTTAATTAAGATTCACTCGTCAACTTTTGTTGACCCAAAACCCGATTTTTACGCATGATATAGGTGGACAGGTTGAAGCAAGGAACACATAGGGATTTGCCTTAGAAGAAAAACAAAGAATTCTTGAATGTTGTGAACATATTGTGCCTGTGTGTTATTGTAATTTGTTTCTTTAAATTTGAAATAATAAATATGAAACTTTATAGTAAATGTCATGAGCTTTGATGAAACCAATCATGCCCCGACTACCATTTCCGCCACGGGTCAGGGTGTGACAAAGAATATCTGATCCTGCAACGTTTGATGAAGATTATGATCAGATTGACCCTGATGACCTAGAGGAGATGGATTTACAATGGCAGATGGCCATGATCTCTAGAAGAGTGAAGAGGTTCATGAACAAAATGGGCAGAAAGTTTGTTGGAAAGAACGTAGGGTTTGACAAATCTAAAGTGAAGTGTTATAATTGTCAAAACTATGGACATTTTGCTAGAGAATGTCAACGACCAAAAACTGAATCTCGTTCTAACTCATCCTTTCAAGATTCTCCTGGTCATGGTTCAAGCAACAGGAGTGCATAAACCAACACTGGATCAAAGGCCCTGATCTCTACTGCTAGAGAGGGTTCTTATGATTGGAGTGTTCATCTGGAGGGTGATAACAATGCCTCACAGGCGTTCATGGCTGAGATTGCCCCAGTTGTTGATGAAGAAGTGAAAGCTAATGCTGAATCAAAACGAGAGACGGTAGCTGAAAAAGCTGATAGAGAACAAAATGCTGCAGAGAAGAAGATGGCTACTGATTTTGCTGCTTTCATGGCTGATCTAAGCAAATCAATAGGAGAGGGACATTCTAACTCTAGTAGTTCTGTTTGTTTAAAATGTCATGAACTGCAAAGTGAAGTTGACAAGTTCACAAAACAAAACCAAAGTCTGGTAAATGAGCTCTCAAACCTAAAAGAATCAAACTTTTTCGTAAAACGAAATGAGTCATTATATTTGAAGAAAATTAAAGGTTATGAAGAAGAAATCAATATTCTAAACTGTAAGCTTAATGAAAAGCTTCAAATTATTGACTTGGCTCATGATACGATGAGTGAGAAAACAAAAGAAATTTCTGAAAAATGCAAAGAGTTGTTTGAAGCACAACTTAAAATTTGTGAACTTGAAAAGAAATTAAATCAATTCAGAGATTCATCTTTTGTTATGAACACATGATGAATAGCCTGAAGAAGAGTAATGACAAGACATGTGTGGGATTCAAAGGTTTAACTAAAGTTCGACCACCTCTTGGTCATGACTATTCTTTCTTGCCAGATGAAGAAGAGCTTACAGATTTTGTGTCAACTACACCTGGTAGTTCCACATCAGGTAATGTTGATGGTTCTGAAAATGACAAGAAGGATAATAACGGAGACACGATTTTGAAAACAAAGAATACACACCCTAAGAACCAAAAGCAATTTTTTGTTAAAAAGGTTGATTTTGTTAAAGGGAGTGATATGAATGAAGAGGTCACTGTTATTATAAAAGAGTCTAATGTGTAGTTTGCTAAGAATAAAAATAAAGAAAAATCAGAAACTAATCAAACTAAACAAGAGTCTTCAAAGGCATCATCATCATCATCACCTGATGAATCTAAGCAAAAGACTTCAATTAAGAAGTCTTCGGCTAGAAAATCATGTTTCAAATGTCACGAAAAGGGACATGTAGCTAGCTGCTGTCCTAACAAAAAGAATGAAGCACAGGTGAGTGAGAGACAGAGAGAAAAATCACCAGAAAAACTTGGTGATGGTGAGAAGAAGGTTACTAACTCACCAAAGATATCTGCTATCAAGCAACAAAGTGTTGTTGCTGGTGTAGAGAAGGCTGAAAAATGGACTCACCAAGTTCCTCGTTTTCAAAAAAATCAACAAAGATTTCAGCTTGCATCTACATCAGGCAGATATGAAAGACCTAGAAGTAGTTCACCAAGAATGAATAACGTTAATGGTCAATCAAGTAGTTTCAGAAGTCAAGGTCAATATCAAACTCGATACCAGAATGTTGGTAGTCGAAATTTTTATAACAATGGCTTTAGAAATTATTATTATCAAAATTCATGGAACCAAAACCATAATTTCCAAAGGTCGCAAAGTCCAAACATCTTTAGGAAATCTCAGGATCAGGGACCTAGTGGAAAACAAAAACCATTTCCATCAACAGGTCTAAAATCCAAGACTCATGTTAGGAGGATATTGGATGAATGTTCCTGTGGTTGATGAATCTGGAAGACCCAAGACCATTAAGACTTGGGTCCCCCAATCTAACTAATTTGTTGGGTTGTACAGAAGCTGCTATGGAGGATTATCAACTTGTGGTATGTTGATAGTGGTTGCTCCAGGCACATGACGGGGGATGCGAGACTGTTAACTGAGTTTGAGAATATAGATGGTGGTTATGTGAATTTTGCAGGTGCTAAAGGAGGGCACATTACAGGTCGAGGGAAAGTGACTAATGGGAAAATCACACTGGACGAAGTGAACTATGTTGAGCAGTTGAAGCACAATTTGATGAGCATGTCTCAAGTCTGCGACAAGGGTCACTCGGTCCACTTTACTAAGTCTGAAGCTTTGGTGCTGAAACCTGGTTTGGTGATACCGGATGATTGGATAGTGATGAGAGCGCCAAGGAGAAATGACACTTATGTCATGGACATGGGTGCTAAGGATTCTTCCACTGTGGTGGCGTGTTTACTATCAAACGCATCTGAGGCTGAGTCATTGTTGTGGCACAGACGCATGGCCCACATCCACTACCGAAAAATAAACTATATTATTAAAAATGGTTTAGTGGAAGGGGTGCCAGTGCAGAGGTTTCACGTGGAAGATAAATGTCTTCCATGTCAAAAGAGAAAACAACATAAGAAACCTTACAAGTCTAAAATAGTAATTCCATAGATGCCCCTTATGAATTACTTCATATGGATCTATTCGGTCCAGTGAACGTAAGGAGCATAGGTGGAAAGTACTATTGTTTAGTTGTCACAGATGATTACTCACGATATTCATGGGTTTTCTTTTTAGGTACAAAAGATGAGACAGCAGAGATGCTAATAGATCTTTTTACAAAATTGGAAAATGTCTATGATGCACAGATCAAGAGGATAAGGAGTGATAATGGCATGGAGTTCAAGAATCAGATTCTGGATCACTATTGTCTTCTCAAGGGAATTGAACATCAATATTCTGCTTCTTATACACCTCAACAGAATGGAGTCGCTGAGAGGAAAAACAGGACGTTGATTGAAGCTGCACGGATTATGCTTTCTGATTCAAAGCTTCCAGTTCTTTTATGGGGAGAAGCTATGAACACAGCTTGTTATGTCCTGAACAAAGTTTTGACGGTTAAACGGTTTAACAAAACATGTCACGAACTATTGTTTAACCGAAAACCAAACTTGAAAGGCTTTGAACCATTTGGATTACCCTGCACCATTGTGCGAAATAAAGATAAGCAAAAATTCGGTGAGGTAGCTGATGAGGGTTACTTTCTAGGCTATATGCCTGGAACACCGAATAAAAGGGTTTTTAATCTAAAAACTGGGAAAATTGAGGTTGTGTTTAACATGGAAAGCACTAGTTATTCACCTCAACAATCAACGAGTGGTCCTCCTATATTATATGATTATGACAGTGTTTTTAAATCATTTAATATTCCTGATGTTTCCAATGCAGATGAGTCTCAATTGATCCAAACTGTGATCAGTGAAGATGTAGAGGGTGACTTCATGCCTAGATCGAGTATATCGATGACAAATGCTCCAGAAACTTCTTCCAGTGCAAACTCTAGAGGACTCTAGTGATAGTGAGTCTGAACCTATTCAGGGGGAGGATTTCACTAATCTGTTTGCTAATACTAACATTCAGGGGGAGGTTGGATCTAATCTGGGAGATCATCTAGTTGTTGACACTATTGCTACCACACGTATACACAGAGATCATCCAGTTGAAAACATCATAGGTGATGCTGCTGCAGGTGTTCAGACAAGAAGAGGTGTGCTCGAAGGTTCCTGTTTGTTTACTTCGATTCAGAAGACTGGGTTGATTCATGAGTGTTTGTATAGCTGCTTTATTTCCCAAGAGGAGCCGAAGAATGTTCACATCGCTCTAAAAGACAATTGTTGGGTTGAAGCTATGCAAGAGGAACTAGCTCAGTTTAAGAAGTTGAAAGTTTGGGAGCTAGTTGACTTGCCTGAAGGAGAGAAGGAAATAGGCACCAAGTGGGTGTTCAAATGCAAGAAAGATGACCGAGGGATCATGATAAGGAATAAGGCTCGGTTGGTAGGAAAAGGGTTCAATCAGCAAGAGAGGATTGATTACAATGAGGTGTTTACACCAGTAGTAAGGTTGGAAACAATTCGTTTGTTCCTAGCTTTTGCTTCATTCAAGGGCTTCAGAGTTTACCAACTTGACGTGAAGAGTGCGTTTCCAAGAAGTGGTGTATGTCTCACAGCCAGATGGGTTTACTGATCCAGACTATCCAGATCGAGTCTATCGACTTGATAAGGCATTGTATGGATTGCATCAGGCACCTAGGGTGTGGTATGAGACACTGTTAGCACATTTGTTAAAGAATGGTTTTGAAAGAGGTCTGATTGACAGTAAACTTTTCATTAAAAGGAAGAAGGAAGACTTTCTGCTGGTACAGGTATACGTAGATGACATCATTTTTGGGTCATCTGATGGAACATGTGTCATGATTTCGAGGAGGTAATGAAGAGCAAGTTTGAAATGAGTGCGATGGGTGAGCTATCTTACTTCCGGGTTTACAAGTTGAACAGAAGAAGGATGGGATGTTTATACATCAGGCGAAGTATGTGTATAACATTTTGTCTCATTTCAAAATGGAAGATTGCGCTACTTTCAATACACCTATATGTGAGAATCACAATCTTGGTCCAGATCATGAGAGTGTGGAGGATGTTGATCCAACTCAATACAGGGCAATGATTGGTTCTCTGATGTACTTGACTGCTTCAAGACCAGACATCATGTTCGCAGTGTGTCTTTGTGCCAGATATCAAGCGAATCCAAAAGAGTCACACATGAAAGTGGTGAAGCGGATTCTTCGTTACTTGAAGGGAAACCTAAACTTGGGTTATGGTATCCTACTGCTAGTGATTTGAAGTTTGTTGCTTTCACTGATTCGGACTTTGGAGGATGTAAATCAACAAGGAAGTCTACCACAGGTGGTTGTCAGTTCTTAGGATGGAGGCTCGTGTCATGGCAATGCAAGAAGCAGTGTTGCGTGTCTACCTCGACGTGTGAAGCTGAATATATTACTGCGGGTAGCTGTTGCTCTCAGGTTCTCTGGATCCAACAGCAGATGCGCGATTACGATTTGAATTTCACTCGTACTCCTATTATGATAGACAATAATGACACTATTTCAAACACCAACAATCCCGTAAAACACAGTCACACAAAACATATTGACATTCGTCATCATTTTATAAGAGATTGTGCTGAAAAGAAATTAACTGAACTGCATCGAGTCGACATACTAGATAACCTAGCAGATCTTTACACAAAAGCTTTTGACAGGGCTCGTTTGGAACATTTAGTCGAACTCAACGGGATGAGGAACCCTGAATAACCATTTTTTTCCATAAAAATATTTTGTAAATAATTTACTGCTTTTCAAAAATCAAAAACATAAAAAATAGAAAATCAAAAAAGAGTTTTCACTCTGTGAAAAAAAAGAAATGATAGTACATCAGCAAGTTAGATTGTCACACTATATTTAAAACTAAATTGCTTAAGTGTGATAGCAGCTTCATCATATGATGTACAAGTAGGCAAAAAACATAAAATAATCAACTTACCTTTGTGATAAAAAAATAATAAATTGTGTATGAGTGGGTAACATACCAGTGGCGTATGGTTTTATAACCTTAAATTTTGCGTTGATAGATTGCCAAAATCTGAGGTTTTAGGTCTTTATATCGTTACTTCATCCGGGGTATCAAGGTTGTCCTTCTGCTACATCCAGATATATGCTGACCTAGGCACAACCAGGATATCTTAAAAGTGCTAAAATGCCAAATCCTAAAAATTGAAGAAGCTCTCCTAGAGAGTCATTCAAATATGCAAATTGCATTATTCGTACCAAAATTTGGTATTTGCCCTAACCTTCGTTGGATATTGGTCTCTTTGTTGTATGGAAGTACTGACTTGATCACCAATTATCTAACGTTGTAATTCAAAAGGATGAATTTCGGTATCTCACCTACTACGAGAAATTTTTGTGCATACCTTGATCGTGGGGGTATGTCCTGAAGTGGGACACACTAGTATATCAGTATAAATTATCTTAATATATCACTAGGTAATGTACGGAATATGGTTGTTCATGGAGGAGTTCTTACCGATAGGGGATACAGTGTTAGAAGATGAGTTCAATTTTTTTTAAATCTTGCAGGTTCATGGTGTTTAAAATTTTTAGTGTGTGGTTTGAATTGAGAAGTGCTTAATCTGGGATACAGTTTTACTGTCACACCCCGACCCGCAGCGGAAAAGGTGATCGGGGCATGATTGGGTTATCATCAAAGCTCATGACATTTATTATGCGTTTCATATTCATTAAATACAATTTAATGGAAATTTACAATAAATGTTACAACATGTTCTAACTATCAATCTAAGCATCTTTGTTCTCTTCTAAGGCATTTCCTATGTTTTCTTTGCTTCAACCTGTTCACCTGTATCATGTGTAAAAAGGTTTTGGATCAACATAAAGTTGGCGAGTGAATCCTATGGAAAAACATTTGAACAAGTTTATTAAATTGATTATGAAATATGTGCACAACCAAACACGAGTAAAAATAGATGTAAGCTTATTCAACAATCATTAGATATTAAATAAAGCACACATGAACAATATTGGAACATTTAGAGGCACGCGTTGCTCTACTCGTCTCTCACGAGGAACTGATGGGCCTAATGAATGAATTGCATAAACATGATAATATGAATGACACAACTACAAACAATATAAACTCAATGATACACACATGAACAATAATGGATTGGTTTTGAGGCACGCGTTGTTCAACTCGTCTCCCACGAGGAACTGATGGGCTTAATGAATGAATTTCATATAATTTGACAAAATGAACTAAGTAATCACAACAATATAAACAATCTAAGTTTAGGTCATGATATGGTATGGCACAAATTTAAATAAACGAGTTAATTATTTGAGACACATGACACATCCCAAAACGTGTAATTAAAAGGGGGAGTTGTAAGATTTACTCACAGTGGGTGCGTTCGGTTGATGATGTTGAATGCACGCGAAGTGGTTTTAACCACGAGTGAAATTAACCTAGATAAATATCATTATGGTTCGGTAAGTAAACGGATTTTATTAATCTATTTTAGTAGGATTGTTGGGTGTATTTTTGTGAGTTTAAGGCTATTTTCTAACCTTAAAAATGTTATTTTTAAGTATTTTTAATTGATTTTTAATTAAAATAAATAAATAAAAATAATAAAAAATTTTGATTTTTTTTGCTACAGTTGACTTTGACTTTGACCGTTGACTTGACCGTTTGACCGGTTCGAATGCGTATTGTTGTGCGCTGAGTGAGGCTCGAACCCGAGACCCTCCCGTACGCGTGCACGCAGCTCTACCAACTGAGCTACGTGTCAACCCGTCATATATCTGTTTTTAATTATATTTATATATTAATTAAGTTAAACAGAAAATCCTTTTATTTTAAAAACGATTTAATTCAATCGGACCGGTGCGCTCCACAGGTCTCGAACCCGGGACCTGTGGCTTATACTAACACACAGTCCACCGCTGGACTGTGTGTCCAACTTGTTAACTTAACTGATTTTTATTATACTTAAACACAAACTGAACATTTCCTTTTCTGTCTTATTTTAAAAAAATAGATAATTGTCCGAGTCGGTGCAGTAGCCCGGACTCGAACTCGTGACCTGTGATATAAACATACACACAGTCCACCACTGGACTGTGTGTCTAACTTGGTTATTATTCTGGTTATTAATATACTTAACATATAACAGTGTGACTTCCGGTTCGGTTAACAAAAAAGGCGTTTTATTAAGGCGGCGTGTGTGGAACAAGATTCGAACTCGAGACCTTTGTGTGTTTAATGTGCACACAGTCCACCGCTGGACTGTGTGTCTAACCCGAGTAATATCTTGCTTTTAATTATACTTATACGTTTACCGCACTTCATCTTCTTCGTCAGATGTTAACCAGAATCGGAAAATCCGACTGGTTCAAAGTTTTAATCGGTTTCTTTAGTGTTTGATGATTAAATACATATGAGATATAAGTAAAAAGAAAGGAAATTAGGCGTGAGGTATACCGACTAGCTTTCCTCTGTTTTCCGGCAGAACTCCGGCGACAGCAACAGGCTCCGGCGACGAGTGTCTTGCAGCAGCGAGCCTTCAAAAAGTTTGAAAAATGTATGGGTGACTTCGGTATAAGCTTAGGGGGTTCAGTAAAGCTCAGGAATGGATAACCCGGTTTTCCGACGACGAACAGAATAATTCCGGCGAGTGAGTTTTCGCCGAGAAAAGGTGCGGTTTTGAGCGAAAAGGTTTGCAGAGGTTCGAGGGGGGTATTTATAGGGCAAATTATCGATGAACTTGGTCCGATTTCCGACTTGATTCGTTGGTTTGAATTTCTCCGGCGGTTATAACTTTGGTCGCGGACTCAGACATCGGTTATAACCGATGTAGCGTTTATGTTTTACGTTATAACTGAAGATGTCGTTAAAACTCGCGAGATTTCCGGGATTTTCGACGACTGAACTTTTGGGCGCCGGTTTTGAATTCTGAAAGTCATGATATGAATTAAATGATCCTAACATTTAACAAGTAACATCCGTGGCGCAGTGGTTTGTGTGTTGTGTGTTAGGTTTGTTGCTGGACCGGTACTGACCCGGGTTCGAAACCCGGCAGAACCAAAGTATTTTTATTTTGCGATTTTTAACAGTTTTTCAAAAACTAATTATATATTCCCGTATAATAATTGATTATGTATCGTTTAAAATTATTTTGGGCATTTAATCCGCAACGAAAATTTTAACTGACTGTTCGGTTGATAAACGGAGCGGATTTGGTAAATCCGTTTTTGACGGATGTTACATTTACTATCTCTTGAATAACAATAATTTGTTTAACTTGTGTTGAAAAATTCTTATGGTTTCTCGAGATGTTTGTTTTATAGTATACAGATTGTAGCAGTGTGTTGCTGAGAAGTTTGGTGAAGAGGAGTTTGATTTGATGCTTGGTAGAACCTCCTTTCTACATTGCAGACAAAGTTGAAAATTTTTGAAGATTGCTATGCAAGGGCTAATCTGGAGTTTACTCAAACACTAATGATTTAGAAGATTTGGTGATTGGATACATCAGCTTAGGGGGAGTCTGTTGCTGACAGAAGCTATCCAAAGACCAACGTTTTTCAAAGATGTTGAAGATTGCAAGATGACTGAAGACTAAGTTATTTTATAAAGCTATTGTCAAGGGGGAGTTTGTTGGTGTATATTTGTGACAACAGCTTAGATTTGGTCTTTGGATATCTTGTAATTAGTAAAATGATAAACGGTTAGCGGGTTTAGTTTTGTAATAGTTAGTTAGAAGTAATTAGGCTAAACTAGACATCATATAGCATATGGTAGGCGAATTGGGCCTAGACCCAATAGCAGTCCATATGGTGAAATCCTAGCCTAGTTGCATAACCTGTCTCTATATAAAGGGAGGTTTGCATTAGGGTTAAGATTGCTGGTTTTAGTTGCTCATTCAGTTGCTCAAAGAATTACTTCAGAGAGAGAGTTGAGAGAGAGTCTTGAATTGACATTGTGTTAGATAATCAATAGAAGACAGTTTGAAAGTAATTGTGTTCTTGTTCTTGTTCGATTTTCTATGAAATCTGATCTAGGGGATTCCGCACTCTAGATTGGATAGACATTCTATGACGATCCATATGGATTAGGGGACCTACAATCACTTAGCCATGTTCGTTACGAACAATGGTTGGACCATAATGTTCTTAACCGAAAGTCAAGGCGTTTTTCATAAAACGCTTGATTTTTGGCTATAAACCTGTAAACGAAAATGCAAGAGCAAGGAACACTTACAAGAGGTTCCTAGAATGCAATGGAGCTAAGTTGGATGCTCCTTTCAGTTAGGAACTTCCAGAGGAGGGAGATAGAGTTGTGAATGAGAAAGGTGCAAGTTCAAACGGTGAACCTTGGCACCTATTTATAGTTGGAGAGCTTGAAGGAGGTGATGCCAGGTGTTAAGGGGTGTAAGAGGAAGCTTACAAGTGTCCTAAAACATGGCATAGCAGTTTGGAAGACCATGGTTTCGAATCAAATGGTTTTTGGCAATTTGTGTGGAGGCCAAGCAAATTTTCTGCAGACACAGGCCTCTCGCGCCCCGCGAGAGGCACAAGCCTTGCCTTTCGCGCCCTGCGAGCGCCCCATGGCCAGTTTCAAATTTTGACACTTTTAGCCCTCAACTTATTAAACCCTCTTAAACCTTCCTAAAACACATTTTTAGCATTTTTAGCCCTCCATAGCCAATACTTGGCGTACCGAGATTATGCTCGGACATTGTCGAGCTCTCGGTTCGTTAAAAGGTCACTTAGAGGTATAAATTAAAATGTTGACACTTTTAATCCCTCTATTATCCAACTTTCACATATTTATCGAATTAACCTCTCTCGTCCAACAAATGGCACGTATGAGAGTTAGGACTTTGTAAAGGATCATTCAGAGGCTCATTATATGCATGTTGACATATCAGTCACTCAGAAGCTAGGCATGTTGACATATCAGTCACTCAGAGGCCAATGTTTAAGCATGTTGACATATCAGTCACTCAGAGGCTAGGCATGTTGACATATCAGTCACTCAGAGGCCAAGTTTAAGCATGTTGACATATCAGTCACTAAGAGGCTAGGCATGTTGACATATCAGTCACTCAGAGGCCAAGTTTTGAGCATGTTGACACCTTTAGTCCTTATTAGTCTTTAATAGACTTTAAAAAAATACAACACGTGTCACTATACTATTGGACACGATTTTACGAGGTGTTACTGCACTCGTTAGGACCTTGATTTGCCAGCTTCGTCCTGATTATCTTGCACCACAATGTAACCACGTTGTGGTTCACTATTAGGTTGCACTTGGTGTCCAATGACTTTATGTCACAGAGTAAATTCCCAAATCACGTGCAACTCTTAGTTACCCACTAAGATCAGCCTTATAAAACCAATAACGCTAGCAATTCAACGCCTTAAAAGGGAACAAAATTGTATAACAAAGGAACACTTGGACAGACGCTAAGATCACCTATTTATACTAGTTGCTAAGTACTATAGATCCTTCCTAATCTAAAGAACTCTTAGTATAAAATATAAAAAAAAATATCCTTTGTATTTAAATGGATGATTCTTGTAACAAGGCATAATATCTTTGATATTTTTTGCTGGATTCCTAGATCACCCTTGATATTTTTAGAGCCTTTTATCCATAATTTTCTAAGTAAAAAGGGGGTTTTGAAGCTGGCCAGAAACCGAGCAAGCCATTTGAATGTAAGCGAGTTATGACAATTGGCATTGTTAGGTGGTTCTCTCCGACACTCGAATCAGAGTCCATATCTAAGTATTGCATCCAATCGTTAGTACCATCATCATCATCATTAAAAGCCATTTGTCATCATAAAAAATTGACAACATTACCATTGAACGAATGGGAACTAATAGCCTAATATCTCATCAGCTATATCCATAGATAAAATATCAACAATAAATTAATAATGAACGAATTAGAAAACCTAATAACTCTCTAATAAAAAATTAAAGTGATGATCTAAATATCTAATACTCTAGTCACTCAATCGATCTAACGTTAGTCATAAGCGAATATGTCCAAAGATAATCTAATAGCCTAGTTCGATAAAAATCTAAGTGAACATATAGATCTAGTTATTAATATAATATTGACGTGCGTAAATAGTAATAAATAAATTATCAACAATGTATAGACTAATTTTAAGGTAAAAGACCTAAAATACTAACTACATATGTAGATAGGCAAGCATACCTATCATTAATATAGTATAGCTTAGGATAGTTATCGAATATCAATCCTAAGACATGATAGCTTCTACTAACAAACCCTTGGTTAATATCCAATAGATGTATTAGTGAGTTTTAATAAAAGAAAACTATTAAGATAAGAATACGTGAAAAAGATGTTTTACGAAATAAATGTGTAAAGCTAACTAATTAGAATCAGAACCCTGCTAGTCATTTGAAAAGTTTATTAGGTTATATATTTATGAAAAGCTCATTTTGACAAAAATCAAAATGAGGTGTGAAGTGCTAAAAGAACCATACCCTACCAGGTTGACCACATAATCTCGAACACTAAAATTATAGACATACTTAGATAATCCGATTTTAAGTAGCTAAGCGATTTGCTAATCTCTTATGATTTAGAGCCTTTTAATTGTTGAACTACATAGATTAAAGAGCAGTGCGAATTACTATTTATACAATTAAATTTAAAACAAACCCCAACTAATTTCTAGATCCGTTTATTTAGATCCTTCTCATAGGTAGCCCATAAGTTTTACCAACCATTGAATCAATTTATTTATTACCAGCTGGGTATGAAGCCCTAAGTTAACAATCGATATACAACTCAGAGATAGAATAATCAAATCAAACATGCATAACCTCATAGAAAGACCTATCGCATCCACACAAACTCATCCAAGAATGAATACTCAACATATAGTCATACATATCACCAGATCAGTAGTAAACACTCCTATAAAATTACAACTTCAAATATAATCATCCAAACCTAACAAAAACAAGAATTCATCCTACCTAATTGGCTATAAGCGAGTTTGTAACGCCTCGTATTTCCAAGATTTATTATTTTTATAAAAATTCACGCTCGTTTTCTATTTCCTGAGTCGCAACTTCAATCGAATCGAAAAACGGTTTAAAATCTGAAAACGACGCGTTTTTACGTGTTTTAACGAAACGACAACTGAACGCGATCATTTTCGAGCGCCGACGTTTAAATCGCGTGTTTAAACCTAAAAATGATACTATACCCTGTTATGTCACGTTCGGGTATGAAACGGGGACTTAAAAAGTGATCGGGCTGCAAACGGGTTTAGGCCCAACTCACTTAAAACCCTAGAAGTATATAAAGACTCATCTTCTTCATTCTTACTCAAACCCTAGCCCCCTTGTCCCTTTCTCTCTGAATTTCCGGCGACCAGAATTGATCTCCGGCGAGCTCCAGCGTTCGTCCGGCGACGACGGTTCACGGCGGCAACCCCTCTGGTAGTTCGTTTTCTGGCACACGCCGGCGAACCACCACCTCCCTCACTCACACTCACCCCTCAACCACCTTCACTCACCTCTCGGCTCTCTCCCTCGGTTCTCTCCCTCGGTTCTCCCCCTAAAACGGCCCAAGCCGTCTCTCCGACCGCAAACCGCACACACCCTTCCTTTTTGTCTCTGGACCCTCTTCTCCGACGAACCACTACTCCAGCACAGCTTCCCTACTCTCATGCGCATCACCACACAACCTCCGCCCTCGCTCTCCTCCATCCGCAACAGCAGCAGTGGTGGCGCAACAGCAGCAGGGCGACGGCAGCGACATTTAGCGATGGCAGCGTGCCGTTAGGGATTCAGGCAATCTCGGTTCAACTCAGGACCGTCATTCCATTCTCAGTTCAGGTTAGATTTCAGTTCGGGTTCGCTCCTTTTGCTTCAGTTTTGATTCTGGTTTTATTTTGTTAAAGTCTCGATCCAAGTTAGATTATCTTGCTGTTTCAGGTTCATGTTTGGTTCAGTTTAAGTCTAGTGTCGGTCAGCGGGCTCGGGTCTCGGTCAAACCAGTCAAACTTGGTCTACATTCCGACATGAGACGGGGTATAGGTTAAACGACTCTTTTGTTTATGTTAATCTAATCGCGGACCGACTTGATGTGTTTATAACCAACTTATACATAAATAAAGATACATTGTTTCGACTATTGTTGAGTTTTGAAAACATTTAATCGACACTTGGCGTTGTCGGGATCGTCCTAAAACAGGGGAAACTCTGCCCGTTTTCTGACAAAAATATACATATATTTATTATACTTCCCGACAAAGATATATTTAGTTAATACGTTTTTCGACAAAATATATTATCTAACGACAAAAGAGATATACTACGGTTTTCGTAAAAGATATATACAATTAACTATTATTCTTTTCGTAAATATATATATACACATATATATTATTCTTTTCTTTCCTTCAAAACATATATAGATCTAGTAATCTTTCCGTCAAAAAATATATATTTTGCTTATTAGTTAAACATCAAAGATCGCGTATCACATCCAATGGATTTTTATATAATAATAAATATATCGATATACGCTTATTTATTATTTTTGACAAACACTTCCATAACACTTTCGACGAAATTAAATTTAGAATCGTTACATGAGCCATGTTTTATATGCATGCGTACATTCAATTCCAATTCAAATCATCGGTCTTAATTCCGAATACTCATACCTTCGTTTGCCATATAAGGTGACCTCGACATCTCATTCTTCAACTCATCAACTCGTCGCGGTATTTCCAAAGAAGACTTAGCAATTTTGTGAGTACACTCGACCCACTTTTGTTTATATCACTTTTTGGGTGTAACATGTTTCCATATACAAAAATCACAAACACTTAAACTTTATGAAACGCACAAACCAATCCTATACACATGACTACTTGAATCGTATATTTGTTGCTTGTCTGGGGATAAACGTTATGCTATGCTTTAGTCATTAACTATTTTTTAGCCTTTGTTTGACATGCTTAGCGCTATAGGAATTCACGCATCCACCTCCATCGTGTTATTCGTGAGGTCATGTTAAAACATCGTGATTGCGTTACGAGTTTGATTATTAGCATTGCATGCCTTGATGTTGCTCTTGTATAGATTTGGTTGCCATGAGGATTGTTCAAACTTTATTCGTATACGTATGCTATGCTTAAACTTGTGTACTCGCCTTTGCTTTTGCATTGACTTTATTTTAAAACATGTTACAGGTTGAAGGAGATGACGCTATGAAAACAATATAGCAAGGACTAGATACACACAAATTAGACGTTAGGTTTAATGTCGACGTATCAATTTTGTTATGACTTTGCAAATGTTAGGTTGTTCTTTGTTTTGTTACATTGATGTATTTGACAATTCTTATGAAATGAAATATGGTTTAATTAATTATTGTCACTTAATAACATTGTGAGCAATGAGCAATCTCGTTTTCGTCTCATCCCGATGTTTCCGCCATCGGTTGGGGTGTTACAGAGTTAGCTAGCTATAATCAAATCAAAACTAATAGAGTTCATTGAATACATGAGATTAAGGGAAACAGAAATAATAAGTATCAAACTCACTAAGAATCGCAAGAACGACCTCTTGTATGTTAGATCTTCGTTTTCTAAGTTCTTTTGATCTTCGGTCGTGTTGCTTGAATCCAAACCACACCTTTTTTGCTTCTACAGTCGCCCAGATTCGTTCTCTAGGGTTCTTAGCCATCATATTCAACTTATAGGCTTTTTAGGGTTTCAAAGTTGGTCCGCCCCGTACCTTCATTTAATAGGTACGACATGTACCTTTAATGGGTACGAACCGTACTCACATGTAAACATGGTTCCACTTGGGTTTTGGATTATATGGTAGCGTTCATCTCTTTTGTCTTCTTCTGGCATGGGTCGTACTCTAGTTTCTACTGTTTTATCCGGTTTCTCCGGTCTTTCCAACTACTCGTCTTTAACCTTGAGAATCCTTCATTTGAACCTCATGCAAAACACCAAAATACAAACAAATAACCAATTCTAGGAGAACTTGAAATAAACAAATATATATATATATATATATATATGAGGATGTTAGACATTAAAATCTATGTTCTATTCCAGATACATCAAATTCACATACGATGTTATAGAATATGATTTTTTACGAAGGTTAAAATGCTTAAATTTAGTTGCTAATGGTTATTAAATAAGGGGACATTTTGATATAATCTTTCACATATAAATATATAATAAACTAGTATTTAACCCCCGCGTTGCCGAGTGGTAAAATCGTGTTATGTAGTAGGTAAGCGACGGTCAAAATCGATAACAATCTTAAAGAAAACACACAAATATATACCGCAATGTGACGTAAAACACAGGCAAAGACAAACATGAACTTATAGTAAGACCCGACATAAAGCATTGGCAAACTCGAACTTATATGGACACATATTATATAGTCGAGTAGGTCGACGTGTTTTTTTAAACATTTTTCTTATGGATTTTAGAAAGTGGGGACAAAACCAGTGTTGCGGGCGCGGGTAGTAAGCAAAAGACAACCAAAACTGAGAAAATTGTAAAATAAAAACGTGATGATTATGACTTAGATTGCAAAGAAAACCTGGTCGGAAATATCTGAGATTGCGAAAAAAATGAAATCACAAACTGATAAGATTGTGACACATGGCGGTGCATATTAGATAGGGAGACAGTCTTTTAATGTACAATTAAAATCATAGAAAGAAATAGAAATTGATGTGTTAATCTGTATATAGATTACTTTCGTCATCAAAACTCATCTTCTTTTTAATCTCCATATGCATCTTTTTGTTTTTTATATTGCACGCATGTTAATCAATAATGAGTACATAAAACATCTAAATTTGTCATACATACTTGATACTTCTATTGCAAATGGTTTTAAATATAAGTAATACTCCCAACATGTATTCGTATTGCAATATTCACTACCATTTGGAGCGTACCATAGGAACATAGGTGTTAAATAGTAACCAATCCCAACACAATTTTAGGTAAGACAAATGGTTTCAAGCAGACTAAGTTGATCATCATAGAAATGAATATGGCAGTCACATGTTTTGCTAAGGTGGAAAGTCTTGCCCATGAGTTTTCCAGGTTGGAATATGTACTCCCTTTTAATGCTTAAATTTTGACATTTTAGGTGGGTTGTAAGTTATATTTGTCGACCGAAACCATACAAGCGAGCTCATGTTGTAAAACTCTGCTTGAAAGGTCGAACTTTACTAAATCAAGTGGCTCGCTCAATTTAGCAAAAGCAAGTTGCGAACTCACATAATACACAAACCAACCGCATAAAATAATATTAGTTCTAAAATAAACAAAATCGAAGCTATCAACCAAGCTAGATTTTTAAAAATGTCACAAAAAGAGAACACAATAATTTTTGTGACCTTGTGACTCAGCTGTGAAGTCATTCACATAACCATCTCGGTTGCCCCGCCAAGCGTCTAACAGATCTCATCTTTGATCATATTAAAACTCATCATCACAGCCTCCTCCAAACATTATGACATAAATAACAAAGTAACATGTACCTTAGTATCAGCCACGTATTCGTATGAGGCTCGGACATGAAAAAATCTACAAACTCACAGCAGCAAAACATTTTCACTAGCAAGTCTGTTATTAAATAATCAAATAGTACAATCCAGTCTTCAGCAGCAAAACATTTTAAGCTCAACCTTTGAACATGCATAAACTTCAACGGTTAACGCTAAATAAACATGAATCACAACCAATTTCACACAGTCCATATGAAAAAAAAAAAACAATTGCAGGTATAAAACTAAATCAAATTGCAGGTTTTTACAGGAACATGAAACTAAGCATATTACATAAACATGATCATTTACAAAAGGTTAGATATATAGTTATACCAAGTATTAATAAGACTGATATGCAACCTTTGCATTACAAAAAAGCTTTACATTTGATGTTGTTTGTGTCTGGAACATATCAACTTATTGCCAACAAAACAAAATGAAGCCTTAATCGTCTTCCCATGGCCTTATGCGTAGGAATGTGCAGGTGAATAACCTGCTGTGTTCGTTGTGTGGGGATTGTCTAGAGAGTGTCGACCATATTTTTATTGCCTGCCACTTCTCGCAAACGGTGTGGCAAGTGATTTCTTTATGGTGTAATGTTCCAGATATTTACGCGTGTCACAACCAAGATCTTCTCAGCATTCATGAGTCGCTGGATGGTTCCAAGAGTCGAAAGAAAAGCTTCACTGCGGTTGTTCAGACAGTTTTTTTTGGAGCATTTGGCGGGCCTGAAACAACGTTGTTTTCTGCTCTAAAACTCCTTCGGTTACGCAGGTGACTGATGAGACGAAAGCAATGCTGTTTCTGTGGGTAAGCAACCGGGTCAGAAGGGGAGGCTTTGGAGG
The DNA here is from genome assembly GCA_947069175.1 of Scalesia atractyloides. Classification (NCBI taxonomy): domain Eukaryota; kingdom Viridiplantae; phylum Streptophyta; class Magnoliopsida; order Asterales; family Asteraceae; genus Scalesia; species Scalesia atractyloides. The sequence goes on along the minus strand of CAMTDV010000013.1, from coordinate 77,153,537 downwards.
CAATGTTACAGCCACTATATGTGTGGTTCAAAGAAAATTATCAAACAGACCATTTTTCTTGATATGATGATTTTGTTCAAAGAAAATTATCAAAACAGACCATTTTTCTTTGACAACATTATTTCTATATTGTGAATTTACAGCAAAAAAAAAGTGTGTTTATTTTCACGTATTATTAATTATAAGAACACATACTTTACAAAGCAAATCACCAAAATTACATAGAAAAAGATAAAATAACTTATGAAGTTAATGCATGTCAGACCCACAAATTACTTGCAGAATGGAGTTAGAGCAAATAGTGGCAATCCAAGCAAACCAATGTTAACTTACATTAAACCATCTCCATAAAGTGTATGAAAGCTAAAAGTGGCTAGAAATACATAGACCAGGCTTGATATATTAATTAGTGGGACACATATAAAAAGTAATAAGCTTCTTTAGCGAAGACTTATTACCAGCAACGTATTAGTGTGTGGCAATAGTGGCGACATGTGGCCCTTTACAGGCTAACCTTTAGCGGTGACCCTTTAGCGGCAACATTTGTCGCGGCTATTGCCCCGTTTTCTTGTAGTGTTACTTATTCATATCTTATACACAAAATTGGCATAGCACGTGTTCAAAAAACGAAAACAAATCATTTCATTTTGTTTATTTTTAACTCGTTCAAACATTTTTCATCCTCATAGCTAAGAAGACCAAAACCATGGGTCAAATCTTATCCGAGCTCAAAATGTCACAATCACGAACCAGTAACATATGTTATCAAAGGTGTAGGAAGACCAACACAAAAACCTGATGTATATATGTTGTCTTTTTTTTTTATCTTTTATCTTTTTACCCGGTTTTTTAAGGTTTTGTCTCAATATAAAAGATAAAAAGCGTTTATATATCAACCCGGATTGTGGTTGGATCGGGTTAGGCAAAACTGGGCTTTATTGATATAAACGGACCAATTTGAAGCCAAAAGTGAAATTGAGAAGCTCTAATATTGCGCCACATCAGTCCAAATTATTTTTAGTTATTATATATAAAATAGAAATAGATATATAATAGATATAGAAGTTAATTTCATTCGTTACATTTTTCTCAAGAAATATAAAATTAGTTAAAAGAACGATTCTGTTAAGTTCTAATATCTCTACTCTTTAACCTTGCAGGATCAAAATTTCTATTTATATCTCACATTCAGTTTTAAAATATAAATATATAATAATTTTTTTTAAAAACTACTTTGTAAACAACTAAAATATAAATATATAATATTTTTTTAAACTTCTTTGTAAACAACATTTGATGTCTTATTCGAAAAAAATATTATTGTTATCAATAATTATAAGTTTGAGTCCATATTTACTTTTGACTCTAGAGAAAGTTATCAACAAACCATGTCAAACACTTGTAAAAATAAACCCAAACGATGGTATTTGAACTTTATTTATTGTTATCGCGAAATATACAACGAGAAAAAATGTCTTTTTTTAATCTCCTGGGGGCTAAATAAATGATACAATATGTAATTGAAAAGTAAACATGTTAATTTTTAAAATTGAAAAGTATACAATGTGAAATAAAAATGTGAATTTTTGTTAAATTTTTTAAAATTCAACCTAAATTGTCTAGACAATAACATCATAAATTTCACCGTGTTCCCGGGTACTCATAGAGTCAAATATCCTCTCCATCCTCCGACGGCGTAACCGTCATCAACCGCCGTGATGGACGGCCCTGCAACTGCGTCGAATAACCCTAACGGCGCTTCAAAGTTCCTCCTCGATCTCCCCTCCAAAGGCCTCTTCTCTTCCCCCGTCATTTCTTCCAATTTGGTATTTCTTCATAAACCCTAATTTTCCCAATCTTTTCTTTTAATAAAATCTTGATTCAATCGGCTTTTTATAACTTCTCGAATATGTAAATTGCGTATTGAACTTAGGCTTTGACCAATGACGTTAGGGCAAATTGAATTTGGTGAAATGTAAGTGTGTTGTTGAATTATGGCTTGTTGAGTACGGTTTTTGGTGTTAATTTAGCTGAAATTGGTGGATTATTAATTTTTTCGTTGGTAAGGATTGAATTTTATGAAATGTAACTTTAGTGTTTTGTAATTAGGGTTTGTTGATTACGATTCTTGGTGTTAATTCTGCTGAAATTGGTGGATTGTTAGGTTTTTGCTTTAAAAGGATTAAATTTGATGAAATGTAACTCAATGCTGTTAAATTAGGGTTTGTTGATTATGATTTTTGGTGCTAAGTCTGATGAAATTGGTGCATTTTTAGGTTTTTGTTTGAAAAGGATTGAACTTGATGGAATGTAACTATGTGATTCTTAATTAGGGTTTGATGATTACAATTGCTATGCGTTAATTCTGCCTTAATTGGTAGATCATTAGGTGCTTATTTGGAAATGGTTGAATTTGATGAAATGTAAGTCTGTGCTCTTCCGTTAGGGTTTGTTGATTACGATTTTCATTGCTAATTTCTGCTTCACTTGGTAGATTATTAAGTTTTTTCATTGACAAGGATTGAATTTTATGGTGTTTGTCGTTGATAATCCTGCTTCAATTGTAGTAGAATATTTTGTTTTTGGTTGATAAGGAATTAAGGATTGTATTTGATGAATGTAACTCTACATTCTTCATTCAGGGTTTGTTATCACATTGCCATTTCTATTTCTTCTTCAATTGGTAGATTATTAAGTTTACGTTTGACAAGGGTTGAACCTCATTGGCTTTTGCAAATTATAGATCAATCATTTCAAACTTTTGATTAGTCATAAACACCTTCCAAATTAATACACCATAATGTAACATGTGTATAGAGATAAAACTCATGGAATACGTTACAAAGAGTGCGTTTTTCCATCTTTGATATGATTTACTTTTGTGGTTGTAATATACACGATTACGCAGGGTGGAATGCGGGTCTATGTTACTGATCACGACACATCACCTCCAGGTCAGCTTCAACAATCTATCCTTCAACGTTTTACCATATTCAAACGACACAATAAAGACTCTCATTTCATTTACCATGTTAGCATTGCAAATTTGCTATACACTTTTACATCATGGTTGACGGTGATCGTCTGTAATTTTCTAAAAGCTGTATACTTGTATGGAAATATGATAATAATGGTAAAGGAATATCGAAGGTGGTGTGCTCACCTGTAAGAGTTGACTCGACTTTTTTTTCTCAGAAAGTCAACATATAAAAACTGATCAAGTGAACATACTGATTAGATCTCTTCTGCTTAAGCAACAGCAGAAGGGTGGACCAAGTTCAAAGGGGACAAAGAGTGTAGGGACAAATGAGAACTCAAGAAAGAGGTATTTAATACTTGTTATACCTACTTTTTTTTGTTTTAACCTTTAGACATATGCTTTTAAGGTGTTCGGTGTTTGTTGATTCTTGTTTGTTACATCAATGTATTATTGTTTGATCTATAGGGCCCCGGAAAGAGCAACGGATGGTAGGGCTTCTGCTAAGAGGGCGACATCATCCACCCAAAACGGTATCTGCCAAGATTAGATCTGCAGTGCAGTTATATGATTGTAGTTTAGAGATGGGAAAATGGGTGGGTTGGGTAATGAGATAAAACGAGTTCGGGTCAAAATGAGTAGCTTTATAAGGTGTGGGTCAAAGCTGGTTCAGTGTTTAGCTTGGTTCAGGGATGGGATTGGTATAGTACCCGTACCAGTACTGAAAATACATACATGTACCTAATCTGAACAAATTGGGTACTAAATATCGTATCGAATATTATGGTATGGTACAGGAACTGCATCGGTGTGGTACCCGCTTTGATACCACTTTGTTTTTTCGAGCACTCATATGGGTACCAAATAGGCAAGACCAGTACAAGTACCAGTACCGCATGGGTACGGAATAAGGTACGAGTAGTAATACATTGTATTACTACAATACGGGTACCAAATAGGTAAAGTTGATACGAGTGTCATAATACCATAATATGAACCAGTCACATAATACAAACTAGTACTATATAAAATTCGGTACTAGTACCCTTTTTACCCATACTGATACCGAAATCAATAAATATGGGTACCGATACGTGTACTGAATATCCAAAATCGGTACGGGCACAATATGGGTACATGTACGGGTATTTGGGAAAAAAATCTCATCCCTCGTCTGGTTGAGCTGAACTATATTTTAGGAAAAAAAGATGAATTTTTTTTCAAATAATTAGTGTTAGCAATATCTTGTAGGAAGTATACATTAACATCATACTTTGAGTGGTTTGTGACATGCTTGACCTGTTTTTCTCAAGCTAGATTTCATTTTTCCCTTTTAACGCACTAATTGGAGTTGACCCATTCACAAGTAAATGGGTTGAATTTGCCACCTCTACTTTAAATCCTTTTATACCGTGGCAAAAAAATTCATTATGACGCGTTTAGTGACATGTTTAATTGGTTATAATTGCTTGCATTTCTCAACCATCTAGTGACATTATTTTTTTTCATAATGTAGAGGGTTCAAAAACTAAGTTACCTGAAAATCTCCAAAGTTTGACCGTTGAGAGACTTCGTGCACTTTTGAAGGATAGAGGTCTTTCTGTAAGAGGGAAGAAGGTATGTAACTTGCATTACATAACAATGTTGAATAATTAGGTTTATTATTGCGTTAAACAATCATGTATACGAAACTGTGATAATTTTAGGTGATTTAGTTTAAGGTCAGAAAATGACTTTGACCCTTAATTACACATGAGTCAAATATTCTGATTCAGTAAGTTCATGAATTAAAACACACACACACACACACACACACATATATATAGAGAGAGAGGCCAGTTAATGTACAAGACCACCTTCTTGTGCTGCGTACACGAGCATGTCAACCGCACATCTGATCTAATCTAGGCCTTCAATTGAATGTGGTTGCACGATAGTAATTAACTTTGCATAATTACGCACGTTATAACTTATAATACATCATTACGCACGTTATTTGTTAATTATGCATGGGTTGGGTTAAACTCTAATTGCACGTTATTTGCATAATTACGCATGGTTGGGTTAACCCTAATTACGCACATTATTTGCATAATTACACATGTTATATTGGTGGTCGCAACGTCGCGTATCGTTGCACGTTAAGAGCCTTTTGTATTTAAACCTTTCACTATATATATATGGTAAAAAGATAGATTATTGAACATCAATAAAAATTCTCATTATGGTCAATATATGTATATATATTGTTTCAAATTAGAAAAAAAACAAGTATAAATTCGGTTCACGGTCTGGATTTTGGTTCCATCATCTCCTTTTTTTTATTTTTATCGTGATGTTCACCCATAGTTAATACCAACTGATCTATATGGGGTTTGTGGTGATAGGATGAACTGATTGGACGGTTGAGATCTACTACTGGTTCCGCAAGCTCATCTGGAGCCAACCCATTGTAAGGTCCTGCCATTAATATATGTTGTAAGATCACCCTTAAGACTATTACTGGTCCCAAATTGCTATAAATGCTTATGCTTTTGGCTGCATCAGTGAAATGGGTTGTCTCTTAACTGTTATTTAATTAGAGTTCTTGTAGCATGTGGATTCTGAATTTGTTACCTACTACCTGCACATGGGTCTGTACTGTTCTCTTTGATTCTTGTTTAATATTATCACATTTAAAGCATTATTTTCCACATGAACCACAAACATCTCTGATGGAATGTTGGCCCGGCCCGACCTGACCCGACCCACCATAAGGGGAGCAAAACAAGTATCTTATAAAATGGGAGACTATCAGTTTGTTTGACTTGTCAGTACTTTTTTTTGGGAGAAAATGTATGTGGGGTGACTTAACTATGCAATTTTTTTCTTCAAAATCAGTCATATACTGAAACAGTGAAACTACTATACAGTTCAATATTGATTGGTTCTGTACATATACATTACAGAATACTGTAAAATAAAGAAAACTAGAGCTCTGGCAATGGGTCGGGTTCGGATCAGGTATTGGTGATCCCATACCCATACCCGGTTATAAAATCGTGTCCCATACCCGACCCAATATCCGTCGGGTATTTATCGGGTAATTACCATCGGGTATCGGGTATATCCGCGGGTATCGGGTATACCCATTAGTTTGTTGAAAGATATACGTTGAGATTTCTAAATACATTTTTTTCTATTATAATTATTATATAATTTTATTTATACAACAACTATTATAAATTAAAAATGTACATTACATAATTATAAGTTTTATTATAAATTAATAATAACTTTATAATACTTATACACTTACATGTATATACTTTACAACATACAAAACGTAAATACTATTATCAAATGCATATACTAAAAGAAAAATTATTTTTTATTCACATTATGAACATACATAAATAAATCACCAATAGACAAGAGTTAATGGAAAATAAAAATATAAATTAAAAAAATTGGGTATATAGTTTGGGTAAACGGGTATGTGATTTCGGGTAATCGGGTCGGGTGTCACCTAATCCCATACCCGACCCATACCCGCGAATATTTTTAGAACTAATCCCATACCCGGCCCAATACCCATCGGATAACGGGCATACCCGTCCCATTTGTGTCGGGTTTCGGGTATACCCGTCGGACTTGGGTATTTTTGCCATCTCTATTGGTAATTTGAACTTGTTTAAAAATGGGTTGTGTTTGGACGACTTGTTTAAAACGTTTAGTTTAAGTATGTCTACCTGTCAACCTGTTTATCTAAGCAATTTCACCCACTAACCCATTTTAACCATTTTTTTTAAACTTATCAATCTGATTACCATGTTTATAGATTTTATTATTCATCAACCTCTTTCAACCCCTTTGAATGATTAGATAAATGGGTTAAATGGATCATGTTTCAGATAATATAATTTTAAGTGTGTTCAGGCTATGATTGATGTTTTTGACACAAATCTTATAAAGAGTGGATTGTGTTCTAATTTAGCAATATAACCACCTAACCGACTCGATAGGCGTTGAATACTAAAGAAACAATAAGATATTATTAGTCAATATTTGTGGCTAAATTTTAAGGGAAAGATGGATGCATAACTGGGTTACCAATAAAGTAGCTTTAATGTATTTGAGTTAAATATAAAAATAGTTTGAACATGTGTCACTTACACGTATATTATCTTATCGTCTACATTTATAATCTGTTGTATAATGCGTTAGGCATGATTCAAAAAATCAAAACAAATACTTTTCAATTTATAACCTAGTTCATAGAGTATTAGGTAGTGTGTCTTTGGTATAGTAAGTTTCAAAATATAATTAATGAGTACATATTTTTTTTCTTTAAAGTAATAAAATTTTATTATAATGGTTTTTGAGATGTTCTCAATCTTCTATTTTATTTATCTTCCACATATGCAAATATAAAATTTCTGTCTTTTTAAATATTGTACTAACTAAAGGTAAAAGTGTATTCACAATAATTAAACAAACTATGAAAATTGATATATGCACAAATATTTATGTAATAAAAAATCAAATAAGTGGTTTATTTTTTTAAAGCATGTCATTCTAATGTAATAATTTAAATGGATTATGAAAAAAAATGCTAAACAAAAGCAAAGTAATTTTGGTGGATTCAGCATGTTTTAAGATTCCAGTTTCCACTTTACAGTTTAAGAATTTGTGTTTTAACTATTTAGGTTATGGTTTTAAACTTTGTATAAGCTATGTAAACCAAATCTACCATTTAATATTTATTCTTTGCTTTCTTTTGAAATATAGTTACATGTATGCATAATATATATTAGCCACCATACTTAAAAATTACTTGTTTACTATACTTTATACAGAAAATAAATGGTTTTTTTTTAGAGTTGGAGGTCTAATTTCTAAGAGTATTCACACCATTTCCATCAAATATACTCTATAGTTACACTAAAAAAACTATATTTTTCTCTCTTTTTAGTTAAATAATACCTTTTATACATGTCTCACTCATCCACTCACAATCACTTTCAAAATATATTAAAAGATTAGAGGGTAAACAATCTCCCCCAAATATAAAAATGAACAGTAATATTTTCTCTCATAACCACTTATAACCATTTTTTTAAATATAAGAACCACTTTCACATAATATGATGAAAGAGATGTGAATGCTCTAAGTGACACTTCTTTATCTATGGGAGTCGAGGAAAGCTTTGCCCTCATCCTATCATTCCCAGACACTACCGTTTGTTTATTATATCAAAAATACATTATGTGAAGTTTGGGCTCGAGCTCATTTATTAAATAAGCTGAGTTCCCTATCTATGCATTATGTGAAGTTTGGGTTTGAGCTCGTTTATTAAATGAAGTTCAATAAAAGCTCAAGGTCAAGATTGGGCTCAAGCTCATTTAAGCTTAACTCGATTTGAGGTTTTACATGCTAATCTCGAGTAGTTCAAGAGCGGCCCAGCTCATTTATACCCCTATCTATCCTCACATATACCCCTATCTATCCTCACATATAAAAGACTTTCCTTAAATTTGAATTAGGGGTTGGAACTTAAATATCAAAAGACAGATCTTTTGTTGGTTGCTTTTAGTGTTTGGCATCTCTCCAACACTTCCACTTTGAAGACTTTAAAACCCACAACGTCACCGTGTTTGCAACTTGTGGATGAGGTTGGTCTAATTTGTATGGACACATAGCCAAGGCATCGGACTTGGCCCCTCTTTATGGACGGTGTCCATTCACGAGTCATGACCAAAGTGCACGTTTCAACATGTCAAAATCGTTATCGACATCATTATTTTTAAATCTTGAACACGATGCCAATAAATATCATCCTAGAATACACGTATCACATTAAATAAATATTCAAGAAATTGACGGGCCAAACAAGTTGGATGATAAATCAAATATGAGTTCAAGTTTGAATGAGTAAAGTTCTATGGCAGGTTGCTTTTGATCCACATACATGTGTCATATACGGGTAAAACACATACACGTATACATAGCATGAGATATATATGGGACAAGTTTATTTCAGAACAAATAATACGTTGAGAATAGGGGCGGATCCACTTAGAGCGGGTTAGGGTTCCCGGAATCCAATGTTAAAAAATAGTAGATCGGGTATATTATTTTTTTTAAAAAACCCAATAAAAATAATTAGGTGGACAACATAATAAGAAAAGAAAAGCTGGCATAGTAGTAAACCCCTTTGTTTACTAACAAAAGTCATAAGTTCCATCCTTATAGAGCCAATTTTTCTTTTTAAATCTAATTAGAAAATTGGGGTTTCTTAAACAAACAAAAAAGTGAAAAACAAATGGAGACACAAACATAAATAACACATAAGCAAAACTAATTAACTTTTTTTAAGTTTTATAGCTTGAATTTTGTTATATGCCTTGTTGTTTAAGGATTTATTAGTAAAAATGTTGACTTTAGAAATAAGAATAACATGTAAATTTGCATGCTATGAATTTAAATTTTGAATTTATGACCTAGTTTTTAAAAACTTGAATTTTAGGGTTAATGATGCAAGGATCATTGAAAACTTTGTATGCTATGAATATGAACTTTAAAATTGCAATGTTTTCTGTTTCGTTTCGAATGACATCATATTTTATCGTGTGTTTTTCAATGAGTAATGATTATACATTTTTGTTATATGTTCCTTGCTCTGACATGACACAAATGGTAGAGGTCTACAAATCGGTTTTTTCTTGAAAAAAACCGGTTTTTTTATAACCGATTCCGGTTACTAACCGGTTTTTTCAACTCAAAACAATAACCGGTCCAACCGGTTAGAACCGGTTTTTAACCGGTTTATTCCAAAAAAATCGGTTTTTTTTACCGGTTAAACTGGTTTTTTTATATCTGGTTTCGGTTTTAAAACCGGTTTCGAAGCTCAGGATCTCTAACCAATTTACAACCGCCGGTTCGGTTCGGTTATAAAACCGGTTAAAAAACCGGTTTCGGTTTTAAAACCGGTTTTTTTTACACATCTAACAAACGGTGACTGACCCAAAATTTTAATGTTTTGTTATGAAAATTTTGAACACCGAGAAAGTGGAACTCATTAAAAAAATCATAAATTCACTACTGATTAAAAAACACATAATGTACTTTTACATAGTACACGGAAGATAATTAAAGTAGAGAGAGATTGAAAAACTGAATGATTACATCAATAACTATTTTATATATCACATTCAAAATATTATTTAGTTTCTGTAGTTTTCAACATTATTTAGTTCTTATAGTTTTCTAACATGTTTTTGATTTCGAATCGAAAGTGCTATACATACATGCACATAGCATGCATATTTAAGTTGGGAGATATGAATCACTAAAGACTAAATCATTGCATGAAAAAAAGAACAAACTCAAATTGTTTAGTTTTTTTTCTTTTCTGACAATAGTTCATAGTTTTCAAAACTTACTACTTATTACAACAAACGTTCTAACTAATTTATTCATATGTTTTTTTTTCATTTTATAAATGTTTACCTACACATGTATTAGTTGTGTGTAAAACGGTATATCCACACATGATTTATAGTTATGTAGATTCTATAAATAAACGAATTTAGTTTACATATCTTTTAAAAGATTAGAAAAGATGAATAAACATTGCATTTTAATAATTTTCTTACATTTTTCAAATTAAAGAAAATAATGATTTGTTTTGTTATTTCTGCAAAAATGCATTCAACATACAAACCTATCATATCCAAGTAATACAATTACTATGACTTATGTAATTAGTATGCACCACAAAGTAAGATAACAAAATCTTGACTTTAGGCGACACTATTTAATGAACAAATGGACATTGCCTATCACTAAATTCACGTTTCTAAATAGATTGGTCCCAACTGTTCGACGGAATATTATTTAAACATAAAAAAACAAAAAACATTTTTAAATTTATTATTCATACTCATTCTTTAATACCAATGGGTGAAGGTCTATTGGCAAATACAAAATCTTTAAAACATTTGAGTTGGGAAGAATTAGAGAAATTAGCCATTAAAAAATACTTGTTTTTTAATTACTAGTATATTATTATTTTAATATTTATAATTAACTTTACACGTATTTTATTTTTCTCTTGTAGCTTTCAAAATATTTTTTTTTCTTCTGAATATACTGTTACGATACACTTATTTTTACCTATATTTTGGTATAAACTTTATGCAATACCGGACCGGTCTATGTTTCGTTGTAAATCTTAAATAGAACCGAGTCGGGTTAATCATGATACATTTGTAGTTCTATAATTAAATATGTTTTGTGTCTCTTAACGCCCATTGTTACAATGACGTGACTTTTATACTATTGCACCGTGCTTTTATATCTATGTTTTGATATTCAGAATCGAGTCATTGCATAACCGTCCACTGAGAAAAGAAAAAAAAACTATACAAGTGACCAAGTTACGAGGTAGCAATCATAAGTGATTATGATAAAGACAATACATTACGAAGTGGTAGCTTGTGTTGGACGGAGAGTGACTACAATATGTTTTTCCCAAATTTATTAGTGAGCAAGTAACTAGTCCACATCAAATTTTTTGTTTTCATTTATATTTTATTGGACGGTTTATTCAAAAAAGTATTAAAATCCTAAAATATATGAGAAGTCATCAAGACAACATATGTATGATATAAATGCGACTGATAAAGTAGACACCTCATGTATCGAAAGGGGGCTTGAATTAAACACACCATTGTTAAAGGTTTGGATGCATTGTTATATGCACGATATATTAACACTTCAAAATATCGTTATACGCGCACATATATACACACAAATGGAAGAGAATAAAATTCACGATTTTTAATATAATTTTTTTATATTAAAGTTCTAAGTGTGTCTTTGTCTCTTTTTGCTTTTCACATCCATAACCAACCTTGGTTACCGTGTTATTTTAGGAATTAGTTTAGTTTTGTTTTTCCACTTTTTAGGATTCTCGTAATTTTTATCATTAATTGATTCTAATCTAAAGACTTTTTTTAATAATTTTTTAACATTTAAGTGAAAGAAACGGGAAACAATTTGTATTTCTATGTTTTTTTAATGAAAGGAAGTGAAAATAAAAAGAAAAGAAGAATTTTTATCTCGTAATTTTCCTCCAAATGAATTGATTTGAAAATAACGTAATCAAATATAAATATAAGGTTCTGCAATTTACCGATTTCACACTTCCACTTAAACTCTAAAATACAAATTATATTATATCTTTTCTTGTCCCTCTTCTTTTTTTTTTTCTTTCATCGATGAAACTCATGATGTAGTATATCAAATTGCATTTCAAACTTGTCACTAACTCATCATTCAAAAAACTAATCAAACTAAAAAAAATAACTACTATATTGCTTTAAATATATATATATATATATAGTTAGAAGTTCATGTGAGAAATTTAAAAGTGTGAAAAGGATAAGAAAGATTATGGAGGTGAGATGTGTCTCTTTTTATTTTGGTAGTTTAAGGGTATAAGTGTAATTTAACTAATAAAATCTAATTATGGAATGAATGTATGCAACCGATTTTGGCAGTTATTGTAAGGATTTTCGAATTTGAAATAACACTTTAACTTATAAAAACACCACAGCATGTATATTGAAGGCATACATCTTATAAATAACAGAAATATAACTCATAAAAACATCCTAACTCATAAAAACACCACAGCATGTATATGCATACATCTTATAAAGAACAGAAATATAACAAAAATAACACGATAATTCATAAAAACACCACAACTGTTATATTGAAGAAACACATCTTATAAAGAACACTCTAACATTGAATATAACAGAAATAACACCCTAATATAACACCAGTTAACACTTTAATCAGAATCAAAACAGAATTAACATCCTAAATATATAAAAAACAGAAATAACTCTACATAAGTATATCAATATGGTACTCATATTAAAGATAAAGAAACACTCGTTATTATGGTGTAATTGTTTTTAAAAAAAAAAGTTATGTATAAAAAGTTATTGATGTTTAAAAAAGAAGGGAAGAACTTTGCATGTGTATTAATTTTAGTTTCTTAATTTAAAAATATTAAATTTATCTTTATACCCTTAATCTAGAAAATTAGTTAGTTTAATAGTCAACATTATTTACAGAATTGTCACTATGATCTCAACCATTAGATTAAATATCTAATGATTTAGATTATTTCTTATCCTTCTCACAATAACCTCACCCTATATATATATATATATATATATATATATATATATATATCAAATTGCATTTCATCAAATCCTAACCATTGATTTACACATATGTATTAATAATCAAGAGCTATGATTAGTTCACACAGTTCACTATTAAGGGGTTGTTCACAAATGAACATAATCCTATATATATATATATATATATATATATATATAGCATATCTGATAATAAAACAATAAAAAGGACAAAATTATATATACTAAAATTGTAGGTTGACGGCTACTATGCCACCGATGAAAACTCAATTTAAAACTAAATGGGGTTAACAACATGGTATGCCTTTGTTGGGTCATGTTTTTCTCTTTATAATATAAGTAACGAGTAGATAAAACCAGCATGTTGTGACAACGGTTTTGAAATTTGTAATTGTTACATTAAAGAATTGTATCATAATGTAAAAACTGAAAATCAAAATACTGAGGGATCTGATACTTACAAGGTACAATTACTATTCTATCAACGTTTATTGCGACGCATGAAATCACGAAAAAAATAGTTATCTTGAAAGATAAAATTATGTAAAAAAACAAAAAATAAACATTTATGTAAACCCATTCGTTACTTATAACATGTTCGCCACAACATTCGGTCTAATACTGACAAATAATAAAAAAAAGACGACCCTTAAAATATATAAATGTAGATGTAAAAAAGAAAAAAAAAGAATATAACGACTTGCGCATGTGTGTTTTGCTAACTTGTATATAATCACGCAAAACTCGGTTTTGAATATATAGAAACATAGATAAAAATAAGCATGACATGCAGAGATTTATAAAAATATTATATTCTATAAGTTTATAAACAAAAAAAAAGCTCATGAGCGTGTTACATGTCAGTATGTGATTGGCAAATTAAAAAAACGTCATATGAAAAAATCTAAAGTTTAAATAATAAGCTTAAGTAAAGTGATGGGTCGTCTTATAACTTTTTGAAAGGTATGATGTGTAACTTTCAAAAACATAATTGAACTAATTGCACTAGTACTTCAACAATCTTAAAAGTTGAACAACGAAGTTCTCTCACAAACAAACTTTGCATTTTAAAATATCTATACTATATTATGGTACCAAGAACACTACCATCAATGCACTAAGTACCCTCAATTCCTCATTGCGTTTTAATATATTTATACTATATTTATGTAGCCAAATAATTTTTTACGTGATTACTAGTGTATGTGTTTTTACCACATCATATGAGCACCCCTCTACTATATAATAATATATGTAAATACGGAAAGATTAAACAAAACACTTCCTCTATGATATAAGTATATGTGGAAATAAAGATTACGATGATCGATGTGAAAATCAATTAGTTTTTTTATATAAAAGGATATTTTTTACCTCTTTAGTCATTCTAATAATATACCAATTAAAAAATATAAGTGATTGAATAATAAATGTACATCTCATCAAAGCGACCTTACGTCCATCCTTTTTTGCCATTTTAACAATATAATTTAATTTGTTGTAAAATTCGAATTTACTGTGGCGAAGGGCTCAAATGGGTCAAGTATAATTGATGCGGGTGCTTGTACCTTGCCGTTACCCTTAGAACCAAACCAAATCAATTCTGACAGAAGAACATCGGTATCGATATTTGTTTTTATTGATTTTGCTCGATGTAAAACACGTGGTGATATCCTTTTAGGCATATCTCGACTTACTTTTTAGTTTCTTTTCCGACTACTATATCAAATATCATTACTGTAACAAACGGAATCAATACCGATCAAATTCTCTCCGCGTAACGCCAATGAATCTCACCCGTTAAGTCATAAAAGGAATGTTTTTTCTCTGTAAATGGAAACATCACTGTTGTTGTGCAAGTTCACATCTGAACATGGTTGGTTCACACTCATAACTAAAACCTTAATTATTTATGGATATTGGATTTAAATAATCTTAACTTTTACCAATTGGTCGATAACACTCTTAACTTTCGATTTGTACACCAGCACTCCCAACTTTCAACTTATTGACCGATAACACTCCCTTACTGATTAAACTCTAACCCAGTTAGCTGATGTTAGCTGCCACGTCATCAAAATGCCATCTCAGCTGCCACGTCATCGAAAAATGTCATGTCAGCTACCAAATCCTCTGTCACGTCATCAAAGATGCTACATCAGCTGCCATGTCATATGTCACGTCAGCAAAAAGAGCCACATCAGATGCCACATCAGCAAAAACTAGTTGGGTCAGGGTTCAGTCAGTTAGGGAGTGTTATCAGCAAAAAAGTTGAAAATTAAGAGTGCTGGTGTACAAATCGAAAGTTGAGAGTGTTATCAATCAATTGGTAAAAGTTAAGATTCTTTAAATCTAATATCCCAATTATTTATTATGTCAACATTTTTCACTAATATAACATATGGTTTCTCCAATGAAAAAGTTGTTGAACTTATCATAATAAAGATAAAATACAAGTTAACCTAACAAACATAAATATATTTTTTATTTTGACACATGAAAAGACCATTATATTTTTTAATAGCGGTACGAAATTAATTCAACGGACAAATTGTTTATCAAAACAAAAGTTAACCTAACAAACATAATAAATTTTCATAATCTCCATGTGTTTTTTATTTTGGTATATTTTGTTGATGCTTTCAAAACACTACTTTTTCAAAGTTCGTTATTTGTCATTTGTCATTTAATACTTAATAAAAGATACCTGGTCACCTATATGTAAGTTATTCATGATGATATACAACTCAATGATGTAGTCTTAAATCGGATAATATACACGTTAACCTTAATGCATTTTATTTTGTATTATACATTTTTATTTTAGATATGGTTTGATTTATTTCGATACTTTTTTTAAATACTTAAGGTTTAGAGCAATTTTATATCTTAAAACTATAACTATAATTAGTGGCGGACACAAGAATTTTTTCTGAGGGTACGGACGAAGGATTTAATCATATTTTCAAGAAGTAAGATCGAGTTTTTAGTCTAAAAAATACACTAATATTTTTTAAAGGGTGCGTCCACCCGCCTATCAAGGTGGGTCCACCCCTGATTATAATAATGTTTTTAAACGTATCTAGTGAACCAACAGGAGGTTACACAGGGTTCAAATATGAACATGTGATGCATCGCTAATTCAAATATTAATCAGCACCAGGCTCATGTATGAAGATAGTGGGTCAGATGGAACTAATCTTGATTATGTAACATTGGTTAGAATATGAAAAAAAGTTGTATTTTACTGTTCACATGTGAAAATATTTAAGTTACATGTGAATATATATTAAGTTTTAATCAAACGCAAATATAAAAAAAAAACTAGCTGCTTTTACTGTGTTGGTTCACGTCTAAATCAAACTTTTATTGCTAAAATTTTCTTATCAAGTATCCCTTTGACTGTCCCTTTCTATATATAGATAAACAAAGAAAACAAAGTGGGATAATGAGATAAAAAAGTGACTTTTGTGGAATGAAATTTCGGCCGTTGGCCATTGGTTACATAAATTATTATTTATTAAAAGAAATATATGTTTTGCACTAATCATTTGGTTGCTATCCTTGTTTGGGTGTAGCTGATGTGTTCTATTTAGGGTTATTTAATATCAGATTATTCGGTTTACGCAAATTTAAAATTTCGAATAGTGAATATTGATATCCGAATCCTTATTCGAAATTTTGGAATTCGATTTTCAGATTTTCGAAATTTCGGATATCTGACTTTACAAGAGAAATAAAAAAATTCCGTTTCGTGCATAGATTATAATTAAACTTATATTCGATTTTTCAGTGTTCCAACATTGAAAACTAAAAACATCATAAATCAACATTCGAATCCGATTATTTGTTATTTTCTTTACTATATTTCAAACTATATATAATCTCATATGCTATATATATCTATAAAAAAGTTATTTTTCGAATAATTGGATTATCCGAAATTTTGAATTCATATCCGAATCCGAATCTGAAAATTCGGATAATCGGTTTTCTGATATCCGAAAATTCGGATATATCGGATACGGATTTTCGGATATTTCGAATTCGATTTCGAATACGGATTTTTTTGAACGCCCCTAGTTCTATTTTAATAAACTTCACTGTACGAAAAAAAAACATTTGGTTGAGAGAGATTAAACAGGGACCAAATGCTCTTGACAGTCACATCAAATTTATGGCTAAGACTTATTTTTTGATAAAAGAGTAAAATGCCCGGATAGTCCTTGTGGTTTTGTAAAATAACACCTCTAGTCTTCAACTTTTGGAAATTACATCGGTGCGCCCTGTTGTTTGACAGTTTGTTAGTCAGATAGTCTCAAAAGTGGATGTTTGTTAGTTTTCTTAGTTAAATCCACGTAAAATGACAAAATTACCCCTTCCTTTTATTAAAATTTAAGAAAAAATTAATTATCATTTAAAATATCAATTGGCCCCACAATTAATTATTAATTACAATATATAACACCCTACCTCACTTCTCTAAATCTATGCATCCCTCTCCAAAACCACTACTACCACCACCATGCTACACAAAACCACCGGTCACCACCACCATACCCCACCACATCTACCAAAGACCACCAAGCAACCACTGTAACAACCACAATCACAAAGCCATCGTCACTATGCCATCATTACCCCACCACCTAAAAAGCCCCAATCTGCAAACCCTAAACCACCATCGTTGCACCACCTCCTCCCTGAACCACCACCGCTGCACCACCTCCACTCTAAACCCTCTACCGCTACACCAACTCCTCCTGAACCCCCGACCACCGCAACACCTCCACCCTAACCCACCACCGCTGCACCACCTCCTCCCTGAACCCCCACGATATGGGTAAATGTAAGATCAGCATACTCCGATGCGACGAGTTGGGGTCTCCTGATTTGGGGTTGTTGGAGAAACAGTCGCAGCTGACGAATAGTTACATATATGGCAGCCATACCCATGTAATTGAATGATGATTTTGAATATTTCATAGTGCTTGAAGAGATAATGCTTGACAAAACTGGGATTTTGAGAACTGCATTAGCCATTGCCCCAAGGGTTTTCGATAGCAATAAGTGATAACTTATAAATAACTTCATTTTCAAAATTGTTTCGATTTAAGGGTTCTAGATGGTTGGGTTTCGATGATGGTTGTTGTTGATTGTGTTGGTGAAGGTGGGTGGTTATGGGGTGGGGTGGGGGTGGGGGTGGGTGGTGGTGGAGGTGTTTGGCTATGGTGATGGTGGCTGGTTAACGGTTGTTTATAAGGGAGGGGTAAATAAAGTGAAGCCCCACATTTTTAATAATCCATATTTGTTTTTTTTATTTTTAAAAAGAGGGTAAACAAGTAATTTCAGATGGACTTAATGGAGAAAACTGACAGACATCCACTCCAGAGACTATGTGAGTAACAAACCGTCAAATCACAAGGAGCACCAGTGTAATTTTCAAAGTTGAGGACTATAGGTGTTATTTTTACAAAACCACAGAGACTAACCGGTATTTTACTCTTGATAAATTACAATTAAAGGGAAATTAGATATGGTTGAAAAGGTAAAATATGAAATTACTCATTACAATTGTGTGCCTAAATTTTTAGTTTTAATTCGTTTTGTGCACTTTTAAATACAATAATATACTAATATGTCTTTTTTTACGTCTTAACATAATATAACAATGTGTTCAATTTTTCATCTTTAAATCGCTCTTATTGTGAGTTTATATTATCAAATAGCATTCCTCCATTACATGATGGGTCAAACCCATTGTAAAATGGTCCATCCAACGTTGCATATATTGTTGCAAAAAATATGTAGTAAACTGACACAAGTTCTGTATCTATTACGATTTCGGTACACGACCAACAAAGATATATCCTAATGAAAAATCTGAGTTTTTTAACTTCACAAGGGCTTAAATGTGATCAAATTCTTTTTAACTATTGTCAAAAATCTGTGTAGCTTTTGATTCCTTGCATGTATGTTTTGATAAACAAGAAAAAGTAAGTCACTTTCAAATATAAAAAAAAATATTATTTGAGGGATCGTAAAGCTTCCAAATATGTTAAAACAAACTGAATTCGTTTTAATAGTCGGAATCAATTTAGTTTTCTTTGAATATAATTTAATGTTTTCATACACTACATTCTTATATATAACTCGGTTAGCTAACAATACAATAGTGTTGGATGAGAGGCGAGATTTTACCGATTATTCTACTGTTGTCGTGCCTTCGGTCGGGTGGAGGTCGGGTTTCCGCGCATCTGGGAGAGCCAAGGGGTTGGCAGCGGTCAAGTAGTCGATCTTGGCTACAGCGCCCAGTGTCACGGTGGTTCACAAGTTGTTCCTTGGCGTTCAAAAAAAACAATACAATAGTGTTATCTATATATATATATATATATATATATATTGTTGGACTGACAATAGGTAAACCTGTATAAGATACGATTAGAAATGTTTACTGAAAGTAAATCATGTGATTTTTTATTTTTTTAATAAAATAATTAAAAGTGGAAGATTAGAATCCATCATTTCTCCTTCTTGTTACATAAAACTATGTTATAGACATTAGATATAATGTAGTTAAATGATCGTATTTGTGTTTAAAACTTGTGTCGTTCGCGTCATCAAATACATATTAAGATACGATTAGCCAACCCTACTATTTTGTGCTACAACATTTGGTATATCATTATAATCTCTAAATGATTTAGGTTAGCAAACTACATATGTTTTGTTTATTTGAAAACAAAATAGAGGATTGATTCCTGTGGTCAATAGTTTCTTATAACAATTTATACACAATGATTTTTTTTATGATTATTACTGTTTTGTTTTGGATTCTTGACTTAGTGAGACAAGTATACCAATCAAAAAGTTTATTGGAATTATAAACGAACAAACTTAAAAGGTAAATATTCATGTCTTTCAGCACGTGTTTCTATTGACATAATTAATTGTACAATACATATTACGGCATGTATGGAAAACGTGCGTTTATAATTAACTACTTATGCTATAAAGAGTAATCAATAAGTCTCTCAAATCGTATCACACTTCACTTCACTTCACCACCGTGTTACACCACCATCAACCACCATGTTTTCTCTCTCTCTCCTCCACTTTCTCTCACTACTTTTTGTAGTTCTCTACTTATTTTCCTTGCTTAGAACCTTAATAATGTCTACCTCCACCACCACCACCGTCGCCGTCACCCATAACGGGCTTATTTCATACCCGATCATTGGTTCATTTATATCGTTGTACCGGAATAGCCATCGGCTCATCCATTGGTTCACCGACCTCCTATCAATGTCATCGTCCCAAACGATCGTTTTGGCTCGATTTGGAGGCTGGAAGAACCGAATGATCGTGACCGCGAACCCTAGGAACATTGAACACATTCTAAAAACGAAATTCGACAACTACCCGAAAGGAAAACCGTTCACGGACCTCCTAGGAAATTTTCTAGGAATGGGGATATTTAATGTCAATGGTGAGTTATGGAGCACACAAAGAAAGTTAGCGAGCCACGAGTTTAGCGCGAAGTCGTTGCGCGAGTTTGTGGTTAGTGTTCTTGAAGAAGAAGTGACAAAGAGGCTGATTCCACTACTCGAAAACACGGTCCAAAACGATGACGTGTTGGACATGCAAGACGTGCTTAGAAGGTTAGCTTTTGATACTATTTGTAAAATATCACTAGGGTGGGACCCCTGCTGTTTGGATTACAGCATGTCTGTCCCACCTTTGGCACCAGCTTTTGATGCAGCGGCGAGAGCCAGCGCCATGCGTGGCAGGGCGCTGGCAACCTGGGTGTGGAAGGCAAAAAGATTTTTTAACGTGGGAAGTGAACGGAAACTGAAAGAAGCTGTTGGAGTTGTCCACCGAGCCGTTAACGAGATAATCCGCGAAAGGCGGGAACAAATGGACGGAAGCGATAACCATAGAGATTTGTTATCAAGATTTATAACCGCGGGTCATGGTGACGACCTAGTTCGTGACATGGTAATAAGCTTTTTGATGGCCGGGAGAGACACGACATCCGCAGCGATGACTTGGCTCTTTTGGCTGTTGCAACGCCACCCGGCTATCGAGAAAGAAGTTTTAAAAGATGTTGTCTTTGTAAACAAAGACGACAATAAACTAAACTTTGATGATTTGAAACAAATGGACTATTTGAAAGCATGTTTATGCGAATCGATGCGGTTGTACCCCCCGTGGTGTGGGACTCGAAGCATGCGGTCAACGACGATGTATTACCCGACGGGACCCCGGTCTACAAGGGGAACCGGGTGATGTACTTCCCATATGGTATGGGAAGAATGGAAGCATTGTGGGGAAAAGATTGTTTAGAGTTTAGACCGGACCGGTGGTTTGTTGAACCGGGTGTGCTAAAAATAGAAAGTCCCTACAAATTTCCGGTTTTTCAAGGTGGTCCAAGGGTCTGTTTAGGGAAAGAAATGGCTTTTATCCAGATGAAGTATG
The DNA here is from genome assembly GCA_947069175.1 of Scalesia atractyloides. Classification (NCBI taxonomy): domain Eukaryota; kingdom Viridiplantae; phylum Streptophyta; class Magnoliopsida; order Asterales; family Asteraceae; genus Scalesia; species Scalesia atractyloides. The sequence continues at coordinate 77,131,858 of CAMTDV010000013.1, read as the reverse complement.
TGATGGCGTCTGTTTTGAGCCGATTCGAGCTTGAACGGTCGGTTTGGAAGAACCGGTTTTTGTGCCGTTGCTTACGGCTCACATGGATGGTGGGTTCAAAGTTAGGGTTCGTAGGAGGAGTGGCTATTCTGAGCCATAAAAAATATAAAGATTGTTTTTGCGGTTGGATGATAATCACCTTTGAAAATCCAACGGTTTGTAGTATTTTTATTTTTTGCTACTTGATATCTGTAAGTCTTTTATCCAATATTATATTATATTGGGTATTTTTTTTTTATTGTACTTGATATATGTAAGTTTTTATCCAATATTATATTATATTGGGTATTTTTTAACGATTTTTTATTAAGTAAACGTTGTAGTATTTTATATTTTTCTACTTTATAAATGTAAGTTTTTTTATCCAATTTTATATTGGGTATTTTTTTTATAAATTGTTTATATTGTTAAAGGTTAACATATAAATAGATTTTATTGTAGTGATTCAATATTTTCATTACCATCATCTAAGTGTCACTCAAAACTCTACAAGGTCACGTACGAATAATAGCACGTGTTTATTTTTTTTGAAAGTCAATAGTAGGCGATTCTTAGTTTTTATTCCCAGTAGCCAATAGGATGTCCAATTAATTGGGTATGTAAAAATTAGGGGTGACCATAAAACTGAAATCATTGAACTGTAATCTAAATAATTGATAAAATTGAATGGAAAGAATAACTAACGGTTCGGTTTTCGAATTTTTAATTACCGAAAATTTTGGTTTAGTTTTCGGATAATCATTTTTAATAACCGAAAAAAACCGAACCAAACCGATAAGTTACAATCGATATATTTTATGTTTAAGTGTTTATAATAAAAACACTACATGTTTATTTATTATTGAAATGATTTATTTATTACCTATAAAAAATAACAAATTTCAATATTAAATTTAAATGATCTTCAAATTATTATAAAAGAAAAGTCTTAATAAAACCTTTGCAGAAACATTTTAATAAATTAGAAAGTTAGGTTTACGTAAGCAATGTCAATTAAACAATTTAGCTATAATAACTTACATATAAACATATAAGAAAGATTCTTATATTTTAAATTATACTTTTTATTTTTTAAATCTTACATAATTTTATTTTAAAACCCGAAATAACGGAAAAACCGAACCAAACCAGCATAAAAACCAAAAACCGACATTTTGTTTCGGTTTTCGTTTGCTCAAAACCGAACCAAACCGTGCATACCCCTAATAAAAACTTAAAAGTACAAAAGGTGGGAGAATTATAAACACGAAAATTGGCAAAAATAATAGGGAAAAACCTTTTTGGGCGAAGTGCAAAATTTTGTTTATTTTCTGGACGTTTTTGTATTTTCGCGAACCCTGAAATAATATTATGCTTACCCTCCTCAATATATCAAGGTACTAAAAACAGAATTTCAAAACTAGAAAACAAATGAAAGAACTTCAAGTCCAAACATGAGAATGAATGGAAGAAGATGGTGGAGTAGAGAGACAGATAGTGGCGGATCTAGAAAATTTCAGTTAAGGACATGAGAATGAATGGAAGAAGATGGTGGAGTAGAGAGACAGATAGTGGCGGATCTAGAAAATATTTGTAGAGGTAACGTTTTATAAAAAAGGTAACGAAATCGAAAAAACGTCAAAAAAGGTCATATTTTTCCAAAATTTACACTACCGTCGGAGCGCCAAGGGGTAGTGAAGGTTACCCCTATGCCTAAGGTATGTCCGCCCCTGAAGACAGAGGGTGATCTTTAGCGGCAGCATAGTTAAGCTCCGGCAGCTACAGGTTGAAGAATGAACGGAAGAATAGGCGTACGTGACTATGGTGAGTTAAGTTTAGGGCAACTTCAATATTAAGTCTAGGTTGATGGGCTATAAATAGTCCCTCATCTTTTACTTTTAATTTCGTAGATTCACTATGTGGCCTAATACTTTGGAATTTTTTTTATGGCTATACTACAAATAATTATTAAAATTTTCAGAAATATATTTTCAACCGGGCTAAACCTTTTTTATGGCTAATAGTTACGACAAATAATTATTAAGTTTATGGTAAATATTATTTCAATACTAACTCTTTTTTTAACATGAACTGATCCCAACAATCCGGTCGAACTGAAAAAATATAATATAGCAATGAGCAAACGAGTTATAAAAATTTCCACCCTCATAAAAAAAGTTCCTGCGTCTGCCACTATGTATTTTAAACAAATCTTGTTTGTTACTCTCATCCTCAAAACCCATGAAGCATGTTGGAGTCGATCTTCTCTAAAACTAGAAAAGAGAATGGAAATTTGAAAAGAAGGCGTAGAAAGAGAATGAAGTAATATTTTAGAGTTCATAATTGAAATTGAAGTTTGAGAACTTAAAAAGTGGTAATGACGTATAAAGAAGCAGAGCCTTGAGGATTACAAGTCTTATTACTTTTTCATTATTAGTACATTTTATTTTATTTAATGATTTTTTTCAAAATTGATTATATATATCTTCGGTTCATTATTAAATATGTAATATGGTTCCTAAATCCGATTAGTGCGGCCAAACGGATCATAAAGTAAAAGAAAAGGATATAATGTTTCTATTTCAAGCTTTCTAAAACCGAAAAGGAGAAAGCTATTAGGTATATATTTAACTTTATATATTATCATGTTTTTATTTATTCGTTTACAATGAATGAAGGACGGTAAAAAAAATGAACGTTGCCTTTGAAATGTTGATCTAAATCCATCACTTGGGAAAATGAGAGTCTAATTTAAAATAAAGATGATATGAAATGTAATGAAAGTTTGATTTTGTATAAACATGATATTTTGGTCTAGGCCAAAGCATGATTCCCGAAATCAAAAGAAACTTTGATTACTTTAGATTAGCCTTAAATCTGATCTAAAACATTTCAAGCATTAATCGAATATCTTTTACACTTGTACCCATTTATGTAATTTATGTCTTAACCATTCTCCTTGTCAAATTCATATTTTATGTTAGTTTATATAACAAAATGGGAATATTCAAATTAGTTATGGAAGTATTACCTCAACCCACTCTATGTTAACCATCTGATTCAATCCCTTTTCCTTTTTCTTAGCCATTCACGATCGTTTTTCGAATTCTTAAACCTTGTAATCAATCACCATCCTACTTTCTTAGTTTATTGTTTATATTTTTAGACCTACGAGTTGTGTACACAATTACAATTACAATCTATCTTGAATATGTTAATGATTCGACTTTAATCCAAAATCTCATCAATTTCTAGAAAGTCCTAGATCCGGCTTTGTTCTTTTCTTTTAACTCCAATACGCTATATAACACGACGTGTGTTAATTCCTTTCATGCATTAATTATTTTCACTTGCAAGCCTCTTCTTAATTTTATAATACGCTACCTATCGATTTCCTCGACCTAGTGAATTCTTGCCCACAAACTTTTGTAATTAATTGAATTACTAATAATCACTCGCGTTACTCCATTTTGGTCACCTTGTTTTAAACAAAGCCACAAATCTTTTTCTCATATACGTATGATTCTTATAGACGCCTCTTTGTTTTCACAAATGTCGACCTCACCTAATTAGTGAACCGTAATTGACTAGTAGTCGCCCAAATCAAGTAACACAAGCGAGTCAACCTACACGTCCTAGAAGCACCAACCGAAATGATAACCTTCAACTTAGTGTTAGCTCTCCCACCGATGACCCTACTAAACACCTTAGGACGAGGGTGAACAACCTAAAACTCGAGACTACCAATCGAAAACTTTCACAACCCCAACTATACTCATTGACTAGAAAACCATGACAAAAGCCATATCTATGAAACCTCCCATTATATATAACTTGTAACTCCCAGATTCCCACTCATACACCATGTCGTTGAACACCAAGCGTCCTAGCTTTAATCATTTAGCCGGAACCATCACAATACCACCAAACTACCACTCAACCAACCTACTACAATCATCCCACCGGTCAACCGTAACATGTATGCATACCCTTGGCTTAATGAATCAAACCATGCACGGCAATGCTAACGAAGTTTGACTATCTATAAGTTCGCTTCCCTTAATTTTTTTCCAAAACCTAATTTTCTATAAAAGCTATGGGCACAAACTTTTTTTCCTACCTTGTGTAAAATACTCTCAAGAAAACATACTCATTGTCTAATTTGCTTTTCAAATACTCAACAATGCTAACGCCTAGTTTGGGTCTAAACATGTGGGTAGAAATTCATGAGACCGGGCAACCTAGACGCATATGAATCAAATTTTCTCCGCCATCTTCAAATATTCGTCGTTGACACAGCCCTTAAAGCAGAGAGATGCAAATTGCATTTTACTTTATGTAATGATTAGAGATCCTTGCCCTGGTGCAACAAGGCCATCTTGGACTTGAGCCAGAGACCTCGCACGTGAACTCGTGAAGTGTTGTAGGGAGATTTTGATGTTATATTTCTAGATATATAAATTAAATACACTCCAGATTTATTTAATCACTTTTATATTTAAAAAGTTCTTAGTTATTTTTTTTATATTTTGTTACATTTTATTTTTCAATTTAATATATATTTATATTTTATGGAAATATTAAAATATTTTAAAAAATTAAATATGGCGTTATCTAGATTTTAAATTCGGTCAAACTGATAAATCAGTGAGAGGATCGTCCGCTGCCAGTCCGATTTGAAGAATCAACATTAAAGTCATTAACTCTACATTAGTTAAGTAGGAATCAAATACTTTAAACACGTGTGAATTTGAAAGGGGCATAAAAAAGGACACATAAAGGATATACAATGAATAAACATAGAAAAGAGAGAAAAATGTCTAATAGTCCCTATGATTTGCTCTGATTTCATCTTTAGTCCTTACATTTTAAAATTCTAGTAGTCTCCAACTTTGAATAAATTCGTTCTCAAATAGCTTCTGCATAAATGAAGATTAGTTTTTCTAGTTAATCAGGTGTAAAATGATCTAAAACCCTTACTAATTAAAAATACAATTAAAATTAGAAGATATAATGAATAATTAAATGTTTAGTGGGACCCATGTATTTATTTAAAACATAACTCACCCTCACCCTACCCACCCCACCCTTCTTCCCAGAACTCTTCTCCATCTTTTGTCTGCATTCTTGAACAACAAACAACTTCCACCACCATAACAGTTCCATCCCACCATCGCCGGAAAAACGCCCCACCAAAACAACTCCACCACGCCGCCACCACCTCACCCCGACATCACCGGAAAACTCACCACCGTAACACCTCCACCCCGCTTCCATCACCTGCAAATCTCCATCAGTTTCCTTTAATTTTACGAATTATGGCTCGGTAACAGAATGATTAATCAATGTCGAACAACAGGTGGAACTGGGACGTCAGTGGCTTTGAACCGAGGAAATCTCCGGCGGAGCAACCACCGTCAGCTCCGGCTCCACTCCTCCGGCGGTACGTGTGGTACATTCTGGTTCACACCAATCCACTCACATCATTCAAGAAAAAGTTTCTGCAGCTTCTCCGTGGAGTGTTTTACGGCGCCTATCGTTCGATTTTGTTGGCTATCGTTGGGTGTTTTATGGCGGCTATGGTTCGATTGTCATCGGTATTAACATCATTCAATTGCGTTCAACAAAGTCAATTTGTATGTAAAAACAACAGCAAGAAGGTTCTATCATTCTCTGTTTAGGTTGTATTTGATTTGATTTTGGTTATTATGTTGATGAATTGTTTGTTTACTCAATTGGTATTTAGGTTACTGTTAGATTTAGGAATGTACTTTATTTGAATTGAATTATAGGATACCTATTACAGTTTACAATTTCTTTGGAATAATCAGTGTGAAATTAGCAGGACCACTGGTTTCCCATCTCAATTTCATACATCTCCGCTTTAGAAAGAGATGGTGGTTGAAGGGGTAGATGTGTTAGTGGCGGAGATGGTGGTTGAAGGTTGGAGTAGTGTTAATGGTGGAGATGGTGGATGGTGGACGTACGGCGGAGGTGGTGGTAGTTCTCCGGTGAACGAGAGAGAAGGAATATATTAATGATTTACACGTCAAACTATGTGGGCCCACCTGAATGAATATATTAAACCATGTGGTCTACCTGAATGAATATTTTAGTGATTTAGTTGATTCATACTAATTTAACATCAAAAACTAACCCTCAACTACATCAGGTATTATCTGAGAACGAACTTGCTAAAGTTGGGATATAGCTGTAATTTTAAAAATGTAAGGACTAAAGATGAAATCAGAGTAAACCTCAGGGACTATCCAGACACTTTTTTCTATACAAAATGGAAGCATAATTTACGTAAAACTATCGCTAGCTAGTTGTTGGCTTACTATAATAAAAACTTTTCGCCATTGCAGCACCGCCATAAGTCAACCGCCATCACAAAGTTCATACTCTCGCCAGTTTCTCCGTTTGGAGAAAACAAAAGTGCAAAAAACATTAGGTTATTGCTATCGGTGATTCATATTCAATTGTTTATTTCATAGACCACTAAGGAAAACAATCTTACGCCAACATAGATCTGTTACATGTAATTCCTTACATATGTAATGGTCTCTCCGATGGTGTCACTATCACAACGATTATTGTGAGCGTTTCATGGTTAGTTGCTCAACCGATCTCACAAGTATCAAAATCCTTACAAGGTTGTAAAAGGTTGGAATCACAACTAAATCTAGAATTTTTTTACGAATATTATCATCAAATTCATAATATAGACATATCACATGAACCATGCATATAATTTAGACTATTTACTCTATATATAAAGATATTGAGTAAACTGCCATTTTGGTCTCTCAGGTTTGGACAGTTTTACCACTTTAGTCCAAATCTCAAACCTTTTGTATTTGAGTCCCTGTGGTTTCAGTTTATTGCCATTTTGATCAAAAATGAAATCATATCAGATTTAAAAAAAACCCTGGTTTTTTGTCTTTTTACTCAGGGGCAAAATGGTCATTTTATTGCAAAATGGCAGTTTACTCTTAATAATGAGTTATAATAAAACGAAAATGACAAAATTACCCCTGTGAAAAAAGGACAAAACTTGAGGGTTTAATTATGGAAATCTGGCCTGATTTCACTTATGGACCAAAATAGCAACAAAAATGAAACCACATGGACCCAGATACAAAAGGTTTGAGATTTAGACTAAAGTGACAAAACTGGTCAAACCTCAGGAACCAAAATGACAGTTTACTCAAAGATATTTTACATCATCAATATTAAAATATAAACAGTGTCACATGATATACGTGTTTGGTGGTGGATATACTAATTTAGGTGGAGTTAATGGCATGGAAGTACGAAGTTGATTAATTTCATATTTTTTAATCTCAAGAATGTTTGTTTATCTATTAAAATACTGGATACGGATAAACATATTTCTTAGTGAATGAACATGAAATAAAATTCGTTCACTTAATTGTATGTGTTTGTTTATTTGTTGATTACTTAAACTTAAACATACGAACATAAACAATCTTTATCATTATTTGTTCTGTTCGTTTACAACCCTGTAGAAAATTAATCCTCTTTGTTTTTGCTCATCCTTTGCATATCATTCATCAGAGTTCCATCACAGTAATTCCTCACCAGTCGCTTTTCTCGAGTAGGCCCTCACATTTACATTTGATCTCCACTTTTATAAGTTCAGGTTTGGCAACCAGCTTTGATTATGTGGTGATTTGTTGTTGTTTTGGCGCATTAGGGTTTGTTAGTTTTCCGGTGTAAGCTAACAAGAGGTTTTCGAGCGAAGCATGAAGAGATTTTGTTCAGCTCTATTCACTTAACTAACAACCCGACACACCCTAATAAAAGAGAATGAAGAAATACCAAAGAGAAAACATTAGGGAAATTGTTAGGTGTCTGTTTTTGTCAGAATAGCAAATATCACATAAAATTAACCAATCTAACTCTTTTTTTCTTATAAAGGTCCCACAACGTAAAACGAATGTGAATAGAACGGTTAGTATACTCTCAGATTGACATAATAAAAAAGATGTACTTTCTCCCTATTATCCAAACAGTGTAGATAAAAAAAATTGTAATTGTTTCATGTTTATATTTGTTATTTTTCGCCTTTTGATTTTATATTGTTTTATCTATTCTTTTTTATCTTTAGATTTATATTAATTTCATTTGTACTTTTATAATTGATTTTTATCTAATATTAGTTATAGAATTACAAGGATGGTCGTGTAGTATACTTATTTTACGGATTTGGTCTCTTAATATGACAAATTATAGATTATGTTTTCCGGATTCAATAAAGGGATTTGATCCTTAGCCTTAACATGCATAAAAATAATGTGTGTGTATATATTTTTTATATATAAAACGACTAAAATAAACTTACTGTTAGAAGCAATACACTTACTATTAGAAACAAGAAAAAAAAACAAATATTATTTTAAACAAGAATAAACAAATTAAATAAACAAAAAAAAAATTATTCAACCAACACAACCCCCTCGCAGTTTTGTTGATGGACATTGAAGAGAAAACTCGTGTTTTTAAGGACATATTTTTTTAATTTAATGGGTAATTTGAAGAGATATCGGTTTTAATTCGCATGGGGTTAGTACCAAAGAGCTAGTCTCAACAGGAGGTTAATCCTTAATCTATTCTAAACAATAACCGATGATGTCTTGAGAGCAATATGCAAAACAATAAATACCGTAAGCTCATCACAAGGACAAAGATGTGGGTTCTCCTCATAACCACAATCCGGCGTGAGAATAAGTATCGCTTTAAGAACTAAAACGAGTGTGTGTTAATTGTGAGAGTGAGAGAGAGGAGATCCTTAAACCTGTGGTTGAAGGTAGGTATTTATAGCCAAAGAGAATGGAGAAGGAGATGGGCTGATGGGCCTTTGGCTGGACGTCGCCAACAAGGAATATCCGGTATGTTCCCTCTGACACGACATATAATGTTTCAGAGGTAGAGGGACGTTGGCGCACGGTGGTTGGTGCCACGTGGCATTGTCCTTTCGCACTTATGCATGATTGATCCTTTTGGGGAATGTATGAGCAAAGTCTGGCGCACGTTGATTGGCTACAAGTTCCTACCACTTGTATTTTTTATACTTGCACCAGCTGTCATTGTTGTGTGCGCATGGATGAAGTCCACGCATGAGATCTGGAAATAGTGAAGTGTTATAATGATTAAGTTTGAGCATGGTTTTCTACGCACATGACTAATAAGACCTTGCACCGAACTTGGGACCACACTCCTTCATGACTGAACATGTTTTTAAACGTTTGTGTGGTCTCCCATTGAAGATAAGCTTACTAAAGTATTTCACTACCTTACCGCTTTGGTGATATACTAATAAGTGGTGGTGTAATTCTCTCTAGTCATGTCTTACATAAAACGTACATGTTTTTTTTTTCAGATGTCCCACATTAGTTATTACACATAGAATTAGTCTAACAAAAAGTTGTTGAAAGTCAGATTTTTCCCTTTGGACTAGTTTGGTAGCTTGATGCTTAATTTCATTTGATAATATAATGATGGCAACTTTTTTAAATAAGCTTAACTCTAGCAAGCGAAAATTATTCGAGGTTAGTTTGAGAAAGTGTTTTATGTCATATTTTCTTGTCATTGTACTTCTGATTACTTTTAGCTTTTATACATTTAATATTTACTAGAATTAATTTTCCGTGTTGTGGGTCAGTCTTATTTAATGTGATTTGAGCAATTGTTTTTTTTTGCAATTATTTTTAAAGAGAAAATAATGAGGGGTTGTATTTCCAACCCTTTATATACTTTCAAAGTTGTTCAAGAAATTATTGTAATCAAATCTCATGGTGTTTAATATAGTTGAACCCACATCTTAGCACAATTTTGTATTTATTAATCATAGTTGGATTTTATAAGCGTTTCAAGCCGAATTTTTCAATTAATTATATAACTTTTAGTAAATATATACACGGCACAAATACTAAACCTTTATGACTTATAAAAAGAATTCCATTTATTATTCATTTTAGTTATAAAATAATGATGTTACCTCAAAAATAAAATTAATTAAGAGCTTTCTCGGCATCTAAACTTCTAAACTAACTGAATTCCTAACCAAGTTATAACAATGAATGTATTTCCTCTGAAACTTCTAAACTAACTAAATCCTAACCATGTTAGCTGACGTCAGATGTCACGTTACTAAATAAGTGCCACATCAAATGTCACGTCATCAAAAAGCCACATCGGATGCCGCGTCACTAAATAAGTGCCACATCAAATGTCACGTCTTCAAAAAGCCACATCAGATTCCATGTTACCAAATAAGTGCCTCAAAAGATGTCACGTCAACAAAATGCCACGTCAAATGCGACAACACTAAACAAGTGTCACATCAGCAAAAAAAAACTAACTAGCTTAGGGTTTAGTTAATTTGGGGCGCATAAGAGGAAAATAAGTTGAAAGTTAGGATTCAGTTAATTTGGGCGTATCAGATGAAAATAAGTAAAAATTGAGAGTGGCGTGGTACAACTCATAAATTAGGGATACTATCGATCAAATAATAAAAGTTGAGTTTATTTAAATCCTATATCCCAAATATAACATCTTTTGTTATGTATGTCTTCTGCTTCATCATCCAAATATGATCTCAATCTATGTACGAGAGGTGAGGTTGGGTTTTCATGTGAATATTTTAATAGTTTATTTTGTTTAATAGTTTGTTTTCTTAAAACAGTGAGAATGCTATAGAAGTTGTTAGAAATGAAGTCTTCTTCAATATAGTTGAACAATAGAATTATCAAGAAATTTTTTTTTATTAAAATTAAAGGTATATAAACTCTAGACTATAACTCCTATATATACTAACAAATTTTGATACCCAAGAAAATACCTAGACTAGAATTAGAAAACAAAATAATAACAAAAAAAAGTACCAAAATATCAAATCTTCCGCCTAAAATAAACCAAACCATTTAGCATCCTCTAATTTTTGGATACTGACAAGATTAGTCTAACAATCACCCCTAATCTTGTCAAGTTTCCCCTATGTCTTGAATACCAAGTAATAATACTAGGTCTCTCGAATTTGCTTTGTATCAACACCTTTGCTATAGGCACACCCTCTGTTTTCTAACTCCTTTAGGATCATACCCAAAATTTTTCGAAACACTTAAGCCATTAACCACAAACAAACATGGCAACATCATTTCTTTTTCACCTTGATCAAAATTGCTACTTCACCACCTTTTCTACTGTTGATCTGATTTAACATTGTACTACACCTGAGTTTTCTCCTTTGATCAAGCCTACAATCATTGTTCCTTGATTGCTAGGTTTGGTTGTTGTTGATCACCTGCAACTCCACTAATATCAACATCTCCGACACCTTAACTCCTCCCTCCCTCCCAGATCCCTTCATCCACCTGGTAAAGACACCAGTTTCTACCGCCAAGCCTCTGGATATGCCCCCGCCAAGATACTATAAGTCTCAACCTTCGTTCCATTCACTCAGACAACAACGACAAATTCATCATCATCATCATCCATCATCATCATCTCTAATGATTGTTGTTGTAACTCACAATGTTGATGAAAAAAGAAAGAGGGGTGTTTGGAATTGAGTATGTCGCAGCCGATGCTACCACTACGAAGAAGAACATCAGAAGAAGCAGTACCGATATAATTAATAATTTCATTGTACTCGGTAAAACAGACAAGATTGTAGAAGAAACAGAGCAGTCCATCAACAAGAAAAGATCAGAAGATCCGAGTACAATCCCAGATGTAAGGGCTGTTGAATTCCGAGGGGAAATCGAAGATCGTGGGCTGCAGAGGGGGACAACACCCAACCCTTCCCTTTGCTGCCTCCTCACTTCTCTCTCGTTGGGGTGGCTGTTGTTGTGGCCGTGGTGACTGTGGTGGTGTTTTGTAATGGGTTAGGGGTTGTAGGGGTTAGGTGGCGGTGGTGGGTGTGGTGGAGCTAGAGGTGGAGGTGGGTGGCTGGTTGTTTTGTGAAGGAGTGTGTGTGTGTGTGTGAGTGAGAGAGAGAGAGAGAGAGAGAGGGGAAGGGAGAAACAAGGGCTTAAAAGGGTGAATAAGAGATGGGTAAATAAGTAATTTCATATGGAGTTAACGGTGAAAACTAACGGACATCCACTCCAAGGGACCATCCGAGTAACAAAAGTAAACTACAAGGAGCACCGGTGTAATTTCCAAAAGTTGAGGACTATAGGTAATACTTTACAAATCACAGGGACTATCTGAGCATTTTACTCTATATATATTAAACAAATCTTGATACCCAAAAAACATATCTAGACTAGAATTAGAAAACTAAATAATAATAAAACAAAACTATCATAATTACCATCCTTTAACTTTTGAATGTTGATAAGATTAGTTTAAAGGGAACCTATGTCACATACATTCAAAACGATGTGAAGGTTTGTCAAATACACTCAATATAGTTTCCAACTTTCACATCGAAGACTTTTAATGATTTGTAAGCCTTTGATTACATAACTTACTTTATTATTATTATTAATTAATAATTAATAATATGAAATTAAAATAATAAACAGTTTATCGTAATAAACAATTTGGGTATAAAAAATAAATTTGAAAGTAGTAATAAACTAGAAATGCAATAATGTTTGTGAATGATGACCCATTGAAAATAGAATATATGTTTATAAAAGATTGATAAATTTCTGATTAACTTCTAATTGAACGTGTTCTTAAACGTTTTTGTGGCTCAGCCATTGTAGATGAGTTACTAAAGTATTCTCCCTCGTCATGTCTTACGCAAAATTACATAAAAATACATGTTTTTTAATTTCTTTTTCGGGTGTCCCACGTTAGTCATTGCACATAGAAATAGTCTAACACGAGTTGTTGAAAGTTAGATTTATCCATTTCAACTACTTTGGTAGATTGGTGATTGATTGATTTGGTAAATGATGATGTGACACTTAAATGCGCTATTTTATTTCAATAAATTGGATATTTATTTTGTAAAAGAAGAACTAATGAAAGCTATTTTCAAGTTAGCTAGAGAGTGTGTTTTATGTCGTATTTGTCATTTTACTTCTACTTTAATTTTTGGCCTTTTGTTTTATTTACAGCTTTGTTGTCGGAGATATTTTTATTGTATTTTCCGTTTTGTCAGGTGTCGTAACTATCTAAGGATGTGATGTATGAATCCAAATTCCCTTAAAACAAAAGAAAAGAAATTTGGTTTTTTTACAAGGATGTGCTCTTAACCTTGTGGTCGTGGGTTCGAGCCCCATGGTAGGCGTTAACTTGTTGCTATAAGACCAAGGATAGTGACATGACGTGTTAGGCAAAAGGGTTCAAGGGTTCCGGTATGCCTAACGCAGGTCGTGGGGTCCCCCCACGTTTGCAACACGTGGAGAGAAATCACCGTTGTTAGTAGTTCGCTTGTGATTTCTGGGTTGAGAAGTGTTCAACCCAGAATGTTAATATCGAAACGTGATTGTGTAATGTCAAGTGAAGAATAGAACAAGCATAAAGCAAGTTCTAGAGAAGAAATAAGATCAGAGATCAAGTGTGACTTGAACTGATCCGCCGTCTCTCCTGAATGACAAGAGGTTGTGCTTTATAAGAAAGGGATTCCCTATAAGAAGAAACCTTTGACTGATGATCACTGGTTGTAGTGGCGGGCTTGCCCTTTTTGGTAGGTTAAAGGGTTTGGACATGCGGGTAAAAGGGTGTACCCTTGTACATGTGTTGTTGTGGCTTGTGCAGGAGAGTATACACGTAAAGTGTTGATGTGACAAAGCACTGTTCTCATTCTTTTTGCTGTTCACGACAGCTTGTTGATTCTAAACCCTTTTGCCTTTCAACCCTTTAAGCTATATTGTGCTTAAATCATTTTATTAAGTCTTGAGCTATCCACGTCATCAATATACTTATGTTTAGTTCGTTATCCTCTAACTTATCACACGTTATTATTAATTTAATTGATATAATATAAATTATGCAGGTCTAATACATTAAAATCACTTAATTTCTATATACACATTATATATACATATGTGTATGTGTGTATACATGGAGCACCAACATGAGTTTCTGCCAAGAAAGTTTCTGGTTTTCTTACTTCCGTGTCACAGACTTTGTTGAAATCTCACAGTTTTACCCTTTGTTGAATATAGTAATTGCAATTGTACCTTTTACCTAAATATAATAACACCCTTTATCCTTGATTTAGAAAGAGAGGCACCTGGTACATTAGTAAATGCAAAGCCTTTAAATAGCTCAGTTTTGAAGGCAGGTGTTGGGTTTAAGTTCCATACATGACATCGTTGATTAGGTGATGGCGGTGATACGTCATTTTCATCTTATTTGACGAGTTTCAGAATGAAAGTTTCTTTTTCCAGATCTGAGCTTCGAAAAAATCGTCTGTTGAAACGAAGACATCGTTGGTTAGGTGATGTGGCTAGGTGGTGGTGGCAGCTAGGTAGTTTGTTGTGATAGGTTAGTGGCGATGTCAGTGACGGTTTGGGGTTGCTGATGGTGGATGGTGGTTGTGGCAGTTAACAGAATAAAAAGTTGATAGAAAAAGAAAATTATATCAAAGTACTAAAGTAAACCGAATAACAAGAAAACCGAAGCAAACCAAATAAAACACGAAAAAATAATAAAATAAAACAAAGAGGCTCAGATTTTTCATCGATGAAGATGAAGTACAGTTGAAACCAATTATAGGGGCCCACTTAAGAAGTCTGTTGGAGGTGCATGGTCCGAACTTGGCAAGGACCGGACTATGGCTACAATGTTACCGAACGAGAGAGATGGTCCGCAGACCATCACACGTAGGAGTCGGACGAGTTAAATGCTCCCACATTATGGATGCTCTTATATTTATTTATTTATTTATTTATAATAAGGATAGAAAATTAGTGGGCGTTTTGATAATGCAAAGGGATTTGGAAGCATAAAAATTGAATTCTGGACTATTTTTCTGGGCTTTTCTATTCCCCATGATATTTTAAAGCCCAAATTTTCATAAATAATTTTTTTGTATTGCAAAATCCATTATATAATTCTTTTTATTTAAAACAATATATCTTTAGTTATATATGATTCATAATTTTCGTAATTTGAATTGAAGAACTTTGTATCCAATAACCTATACTTGTTCAAAATCATTCACTAACATTTATATCACCAGTAAGTACCCACATTGAAACAAACAAAATATTGGCTCCTCTTAGGTTGTGTTCGTATAACTACACAAATTTTATTATCTTATTGACTATAACGGCACATTATATTTTGTGTAAACGAATTATGGTACTTTATGGTATGAAATAGGTTTTTCTGATGTATACTACTCGTGTAAACAAATTTTCTACTAAGACACACCGACTTGCTTATCTATAATTTTTTCGCAGCATGTGGTAATAAAACAATATAATATAATATATATATATATATATATATATATATATATATATATATATATAGGTTTATGTGAGAAAATTTAAAAGTGTGAGAAGGGTAAGAAGGAATATGATTGTGCCACGTGTCATCTTTTTTTTTAAGAGATTTTGGGTATAATAGTAATTTCATTAATATAAATCTATTCTTGGTAATTATTCTATATAACCGCAAATCAGTTATATTTGGAGATAATCAATTCGATTTTGCGGAACATGTTGATATTTCGCAGGATCATATTTGTTTCAAAAGGCAGCAATATTCGTTTTCAATTTATACGTGATTGTCGATCCATCATCGATAACACATACCCGGTTAGATCGATTTGCTACGATTTCTATTGAAAAACGCTGCATTCATATGGAGAATCTTGGATCAAGTATGTTTTCGTATGGTGATCGTCTGTATTAGATTGCGGGTTGTTACATAATTTTTTGTAGTGCAGGGCGTTATTTGTTCATGTATCGTATTTTGTTTTGTTATTCATTAATATGCATAAACAATCTTGTTGAAACCGTGTGTGTATGTGCTTACAGGAGGTGGTGTCATTTCTTTTGTAGGAATTCATGTTGTATTTTTTTATATCATCTGGTATTATTTATGTTATATCCAATTTTTCGTGCATGGTGTTTTTTTAACGGTAAACATGCTCATATAGTTCTTGCATGGTGTTATTAAAATACGCTTCTGTTCTGTTCATGGTGTTTTTAAATACAATTGTTCCTTCATGGTGTTTTTATCTAGTATATGTGGTGTGTCTACAATACAGGACTGGTACTGCATGGTGCTTTTAAAATACAGGTCTGTTGTATTTTCTGCGTAGCTATGGTGTTATTTAATGGGTAAATGTGCTGATATAGTTGGGTTCATTTGTAGTGTTTTTTAATACAGTTCTATTATGTTCATGGTGTTTTTGAAATACAGTTGCGTCCCGTCATGGTGTTTTTTATCTGGTATACATGGTTTTATACAATACAGTACTGTTCCTGCGTGGTGTTTTTAAATACAGTTCTGTTTTGTTCATGGTGTTTTTAAATACAGTTGTTCCTTTATGGTGTTTTTATCTAGTATGTGGTGTTTTTACAGTACAGGACTGGTCTGTTGTTTTTTTCCGCGTAGCTATGGTGTTATTTATGTTAGATGTGGTGTTATTTTATAGGGTCTAATAATTACCAGCCTGTTGGGCGTCCACGTTTGTCTCTTAATTCTGGTAAGAGGACTTTTTTACCTGAGGTGGAAGATTCGCTTAGGCCGAGAGATAAGATGACGTTCGACACACTGAATAATGCATTTCTCTTTTATCAAAAGTACGCGATGGCTGCAGGATTTACCGCCAGAAAGTCTTCCCAATATAAGCAGCATGATGTTGTTAAATCCAAATACTTTGTTTGCTCAAAGGAAGGGACCAAACCTTTTAAGTTGATCGATTCTTCTAAAGTGGTCGACACATCAAATATAGGCTCAAAAAGGAAATCTACTCGCCGGGTCCCTTCTATTAGGACTAGCTGCGAGGCACGTATGTGCCTAAAGCTTAATGGGATGAATTTATATGAGGTATACTATTTCAAGGAGGAACATAACCACTTTTTTGTTGCTGACGAGGACAGGTATTTACTCTCAGTTAACCGAGGATTGAATTATACCCAAGAGCAAGCGGTTAATGCTTTGAGTGCGATAAATATTGGACCCGTGAAAGCATTTAATATAATGAGGACATTGTATGGTGGTTTTGACAAGGTTGGGGCAACCAAATCCGATTTCAAGAATTTTAAGCGAGATATAAACAGGTACATATCTGAGTTGATGCTGACATGATGATTAAAAGGTTGTTGGGAAAGAAAGAGTACATGCCAAACTTTTCAATGGAGTATACAACTTCTGAAGATGGCATACTAAGGGCTTTGTTCTGGGTAGACGAGGAGGCCAAGCGGAATTTTTCAGTTTTCGGTGACGTTGTGTCATTTGATGCAACATATCGGCGTAACAAGTTTGTTTACTAATCAATATTGTTGATTTTTTTATAAAATTCGTTTTTGGATTTATATAAAAGTTTTTTTATATGGTGTTTTCTTTTTGTGTTAGGTACAAGATGATGTTCGTACCATTTACCGGTATCGACAACCATAATCGTAACGTTACACTTGGAGCCGTTATAATAGGGAACGAAACCGCTGAAACGTATAGTTGGTTGCTTAGGGTTTTTCGTGAATCTTTTGGTCGTGCTCCTCCGGTGGTTGTGACCGACTAAGACCCAGCTATGAAGAAGACTATTGAAGATACATGGCCTGAGAGTAGGCATAGGTTATGCATGTGGCATATAATGGACAAGCTTACTGTTAAGGTGTTTTTGCTTATTCAATCTATTATTTTTGCTTCATTTTTGTTGAGGTTGTATTTATTTTGTTTTCAATTTTTTTTCAATTGTGTTTTTAGGTTGGCTCTACGATTTGCAATAGTACATATTTTAAGAGGAGGTTGTGTTCCATTGTGTGGACCGATTCTATATTGCCCGAGAAGTTTGAAAGCGAATGGGGCACCATAATGAATGATTTTAATCTTTCCGAGCATGAAGGGTTACAGTCAATTTATCATATAAGGGGTAGTTGGATACCGGCGTATTAGCGTGATCAGTACATGTCTGGGCTCATGCGTACATCATCTCGTTCAGAGAGTGAGAACCATTTTTCGGACAGTTTTGCAACCCGGAGTGCACCCTTGTTGAATTTTTGGGCCATTTTGACTCTGCAATTGAAGCTCAAAGACATGAGCATATGAAGAACGACCACGACACTGGAAACACGGTTGCTGATATATGGGCTGTAGATTTTGCGTTGGAGGAGGAAGCTACGAGGTTATACACACGCACTATTTTTTTATGTCCAATTGTAGATACAAAACGATATTCATAGGTGTGCTATTGGAAAGTGGGAAAATATCGATGACTTCGTTAAATTTTTAGTGAAGGATTGGGAACAACCATGCACCACTTTCTTTGAGGTATACAATAGACTATTTATTTCTTCGTTTTGTTTACATTTTTCTTTAAATATATTTTTTGACCCGGTGCATGAATTAGTATGGTGTCATTTGTTTAATAGATTTTTATTTTTTTGTAACAATTTATATTTTTTTGTTGCGACCTTTAGGTAATGGTGCGGGAGGCCGACATAAATATATATTGTACATGCAAAAGATTTGAACAGTTTGGGTTGTTGTGCTCACACATATTCTGCGTGCTTAGGATGCTGTGACGGAATTCCCTCAACGATATAAACTTAGACGTTGGATGAGGGAGGTTGTTACCAATAGTTCTCCTGGTGTTATTTTAGGTATGAATGAGGACGAAGATCGGTATAACGAAGTAAATCGGGTTGTACGTGAGATAATACAATGTACAGAGTCGGTTATTAACAAACTTGTTAACAATTTCGATGCATTGTGCTCATTTAGGGATCATGTGGTTAAGTTTTTTTATTCAGCTGACGAGGCAGGCGGGAGTGCACCTCGCAAGAGTCGTAGGGAAAGATTTGCTGAAATAACCGGAAATACCCAATCATCTACAGTTACTGTTCGTGTCCCCGTTGGAACTAGATTTAAAGGTATGGGTAAGCCGAAACGGATGAAGTCTAAACGTGAAATTGCAAGAAGCCAAACTGGTAATAAGAGACGTCGGTGTCAAAATTGCTTTAGGTACGGTCACAACAGACGTACATGTAAACACCCTACAAGGAAACAAGAAGACGTTAGTTCCGAGGAAGACCGGGGTGAAGAGGTGGTTGAATCTGACGAGGATGAAGCAGACGACGATGAAGTAGACGAGGATGAAGCAGACGGGGACGAAGCTGATGATTAGGGATTTTCGGATAAGTCATTTTTATTTTTTGTGTTTGTTCAAAGTAGTTTTTGGTTGAATGACTATACTTCAATTTTTAAGTTGAAACGTTATACACTAGTTTTTTGGTTATGCAGTGATGAATTTTTTTATTACGGCTGAATATTTAAAAGGGTACGTATTGCATGTTGGTATAACAATTTTTTTTGTTAATGTATATAAATGATTTTGTGTTTTTTTATATATCGTATGGTGTTTTTGTCGTTTTGGTTATTGTGTTACTTTTTTTTAAAGTGAGGTTTTTAGCCAACTGAATAGGGTTATGACATGAGTTATAACAATTTGTATGGTTTTTATTTTTTTGTCGTATGTCTAACGGTGTTTTTGTTTTCAAGCATATATTTTTCGTGACATTCGTTAATTCCGTTTGACATGAACGAGATGAAACTAGTTTACTGTTGCAAAATATTAGACAAAGTAATTAAAAAGAAAAATAACAACAAAACACAAAAGAAATGATCAAATTTCACATCATTTTGTTCTAGTCCGAAAATACCCCATGAAATGTTCATACTTCACACGATTGTTTAGAGTAACCAAATTGAAAATGGACCAATTGGATTAACTTGTTTGAAATCTACATGATACCATCCAACCTGCGACAAATTCTTTGTAGTGCGTTTTCCTCGAGCTTCAATTTTTCGTCCTCGTCCAAACAAGCAAACTCTCTAACCTCTGCCTCTACAACCCCTCGTACTGAGTTCACCTCACAAGAGCATTTCGATACATACTTCCTCGTAGATCGTGTTTCCCTCCTTTGATTATACAATACTTCCCCCTTTGCGTTTCTCTCTGACAATAGTCCACATTTCCAATCTTTCACGTTTGTTCCTATATAAGTCAGAAGACATGTGTTCGCGTAAGCAGACAAAATCATACGCATATACATATATGTTTTCTAAATTTTACCGGGAATCGTTTAGCTTACCGTTATAGGTCTCCATATGCCGCATTAAGAAAATTCCGCAGTCGGTACCGTTAAACAGGGTCTGCCATGGGAAGACTCATTTTAGCCAGGAGCTTACTTTCACTACTTATTTAGCTACTTTAGGTCGTTGTAGTCCATAAATCAAAATAAAATTTTATCAGAGCTTGCATTCGATGCCGTTGATTCAATTTCTTCACCACCGGTAGCAATCAATTCTAGAAAGAAGCTTCTGGAAAGATATTCTAGTAAATAGAAAACTCGCCATTCATTCATGAACTGTCTTGCCCGTGCCATCAAGAGCTACAGCTATATCTCTCGAAGGTGTCTTAGCTCCACCGATAGGAACTGCCCACCTATCCAGGTAGCCTCACCCGTGAACCACGAACTACACTACAGACAACCTAAGAAGAAACGGAGTCTCACCCATCATAAGCATAAGAAGCAAAAACTAGAAGAATAAACAAGAGATAACGCGATACAAAGAGGATTCTTAACCATTCGCGAAGAGAAGATAGTTGTTTTAGGCAAGGAAAAAAGCCAACCATAGCAGAATGCAATCAAAGTTTTCGTCCTTGGCCACTCCTTCAACTGATTTCATTCATTCATAAACTCGCTTGAACGTGCCATCAAGATCTCCAGCTGCAAGAGGATAGGATCTTTTTAGGCTGGGCACGAAAGCTGCATTGATTTGACTTCTTTGCTTCTGCTATTGAAGTGAAAAACCCCAAGAAAACTTTATCAATTCTCATTCTTCTTTGGCGACAAGGAAGGCTACCCCTGGGTAAAAGTACTAATCCGCCTATCTACTTACTACCTAACTAAGAGAATGGTATTTACTGAGAGAAGTAGTACGAGGAGCTAGATTGTTGATGTCTTCTTTTTGGTAGTGGGATAGGGAAACTATGAGGACTGAACTTTCACTTTCTTTCTTGAACTCATAGCTCTTTCTCTTTTTATCTTTTGAGAGATGTATGTAACTACAATTCTTTATGGACTAGGGAAATCTCATAAATTACAAGAGAGGAAGATAGAGTTAGCATTGATTGGGAAGGAAGGAATTATTCCAATCTCACGGGTTTGGTAACCTTTAGTTTATCAGCTACCGTTGGCTGTATACGACTTAGGAAACCACAAAAGGCACTTATCGAAATAATACATTTATTGTTCTTTGTTTGATATATAAATATAGTTTTGTATAGTTTTGAAATGTACATACCATTTTTTCGACCGTCCCACCGTACCTTTCTTCTAAACCAGCGTCACCCTCTATGTTGTCAATGATTATTATTTGGGTTGTTGACAAGTTCAAAAAAAAGTAGAAAGTAGTGCTCCCCATTCAAGATAGGGATGTACACCCTCTGGAAACCTTTAAACGCCTTTAGTTCCGTACTGTCGAGTACATACTTCATGTTCTCGGCAAACCTTGTTATGCGGTCCTTTTCTGGTAAGTCGAACTCCTTTTCAAGCTGCATATGTTTAATTTTTTAAAAGAAAAAAAAAGTTAAGTTAGAAGATATGGTGTTATTTCAGAACCAATATCCGAGTTATCATACCGTTATGACAGAATAACACCTATAGTTCATTTAGGCTTTATCTATAGGGATTCATATAGTTTATACAGCATGCAGGTATCACGACTGTCTTAACAATGATGTAACTATTTTCATGTTAATTTTTCATATAAATATGATAATATGTTTTCACTTGTTAAATCCCTTTAACAACATGGTGTTATTTTAGCTCCAAAACAAATGTTATTTTAGTTTACAATAACCTAGTTTTACATACTCTTATAACTGTACAATAATCCGTTTAACGACATGGTGTTAAATCCGTTTCAAGACATGGTGTTATTTCAAGATAATTCATTCGCACTTTTAATTACACCGTACAATAATCAATAAAGAACACATACCAACATTCGAGCTTTGCAGAACAACTTTGGGGCCGTTCCCATCTTCCTCAATCTCTCCTCGTAGTACAATACCACAGCCCATGCGCTGATCACATCAATATGTACCGTGACGCCCGGTACCATCGATTCGAACGGTGACCTCATCACCGAAACTTGACCATTATTGCTGAAAATCACATCCCTACAACACGAGATAATTATTTTAAATAAATAATTTAATGAAAAAATTTAACGGTACGATGAATACGTACCGCGTTACGCACTCCGTAGAAAATACATCGTGGTACGACTTCTTCTGACTTCTCCCGTCCAGCCCGCAACGAAACTATGCGGGTGACATACGGGGACCGTAGTGTTGGTGGCAAAATTATTGTCCTCTTTAGGCGTGGTGTTTTTTCGTACATCGCAGATCGACCCCTCTCAACAGTTTTTTCATGAAACCAACCCTGTCAAGTTTTTTTGACAGGTTAACTGCCTCAAGGCCTGATACATTGAACCTTGGTTGGGGTGTCTTTGTTGTATCCACTGCGTCCATCGCTGCCTCTACCTCTGCCACAAATGATGACGTCATTGGTGAAAAGGGAGATTTTTTTGTGACATAGGTTCATGTTTTCTCGTATTTGGAGTAGTGTTATTACTGGTTAATGTTACACTACCTTCACGATGCTTGACATCTTGCGTTCTCGCCTCATCCGCTTGTAGATATTTCAACTTCATTTTATTCCATGTCAATGCCTTTTCCTTCAACATCTCACTATTGGGATACAATGTACATGATTATGTAATCGTATCATTTATGCTACGAACGCATTCTTCAAAATCACGGAACAACTTATCCAAAATATTGCATTTATCCTGTTTCAAAATCCATTTTAAACAACATAATTTTGTAAAACAATATATATTGTATCATTATTATTTTGTCAACATATTGTTTTTTTTACCTCATCAGACTCTTTTGCAGATACGGATGGGGGCGATTGTGTGTCTCCGTACTGCGACACCATCGGCACATGAAATGATCCATCTGGACCTACAAGCATGGCACACGTTTGGGTGTCAGTTTGCGTCAGAAAGTAGTCCGCACAATGCTTGTATATTCCAAGGTGTTCGTCATCATCTTCAATAGGTGTAGTATCTTTAACCATCTTTTTATTTTTCCTTCCACTGATCTCGTCCGATTCATGTTTCCTTTTCTCTCCCTTTATTGCTGAATCAACATCCTCGATTGATATTTCAGTACGCTCCATCTCTGAAGCCAACTCCTCAAACATGTCATCCGTTGCTAACCTAATCAGAGCCGAACCATGTGTTGCAGGTATCCTTTTTTTCTCTATTGCATAGGCCCTCTGCAAAGTTTTATTGAAATATGTTTAGTACAGTTTCCACAATTATCAAATTCATGATTTTTCTTGTTTATGTTTTATTTAGTATTAACTTACCATCAACAAAAGCAGTGGGCCCTGAAATGATCCTCGT
This sequence comes from Scalesia atractyloides, assembly GCA_947069175.1. Taxonomy (NCBI): domain Eukaryota; kingdom Viridiplantae; phylum Streptophyta; class Magnoliopsida; order Asterales; family Asteraceae; genus Scalesia; species Scalesia atractyloides. The sequence goes on along the minus strand of CAMTDV010000013.1, from coordinate 77,108,185 downwards.
CTCCGTGCCACGATCTCTTCATTCAATTGAGGCATGTAACCATGTAAGCATACCAATCAAAACTTGATATTTCAACTTCAGGTTTTAGGCACGGAAGATACCGGACATTAACTGAGTTATTGCTTGTCGTTTCACCTAGAAATGAAAAGTATAAAACAATAAAATTCAGAACAAATAACCGTTCGTAGTCGTCTATGCTTAATATGTGCATCATTAGTTGCAATCGAGACAATCTTTTTCCTTGTACATCCTTAAATTGACCCCTAAACTCCTTCATAACTTCATCACTCCTCTTGTTTGCCTTCATTTGTTCAACTAGCACATTTTCGCCACGAGGCAGCTTGAATATGCGGTATACAAGGTCTGCATTAATGGGTATCAGACTGTTGTTTCCTATATTCAAGACGCACGCATCTGGGTCGTAATTTGTGACCAACCAGCGCGCGATACTGGTGGGGACACCAGTAACTTGATGGCTGAAAATTGATCCAAACCCGATCTTGTAAACCCTTTCTCTTTGTTTCGCACTCAAACCACTTGTTAGATTTAACAAATTGTCGATAGAAACCTTTGGCCTGATTCTTGTCCCCGTATAGGCTTTGTAAGGTTGTGACTGTTTTTGTCGCTTGGTATGAATCGGCGATTTCTTGGCTAGCGACTTCCTTCGTTTACCTGGTGGGGTGTCAACAAAGTCATCGTTCGGGTCGGACGATGACTTTGAAATCACCTTCTCTGGCTTCTTTATTGTTAGTGTCGATTCTACATTAAACAAATAAAATATTAGCGAGAACCGCACATCCTAGATATTTAGCTCATTATAATGTTCAATGATAAAATGCATACCATTTGTGGTAGTCCCTGTAACCAGCCATCTCGCAGTCGACTTGAACTGCTTCCCTGGTGGTGGCAATATTTTCGTTGTTTTTTGTTCTGCTTGACGTGGCATTTCCCTGGCGGGGGCTTCTTGTTTATCATTTCCCTCTCCGTCTGAATCCGAACACACGATAGCAGTATCTTGGGTGTTTTTGTATTTTGAGTGGTACAATTTGGTTCTTAGCCGATTGCTTTTCCTAACTGCATAGTACACGCGTGCGACAAAATGTATTATAACCATAGTTTTTATGTGACGACTGTTTCATACCAAATGTCATATAACACCAGGTTAGATAGCAAATCACTATTAAATACAAAAACAAAAAACAATTTGAAGACAACCAGGGTACTGTTGTATGAACTGCTGTATGAATGGAGGATCATCAACAAAAATCAGACAAATCACTAACTAACACCCCTTAAATGCATATAAAGAAATACAGACCAAATCACGATTTCAAAAATAAAATTTCTACGATAGTATAACACCACATTTTTCCAGTTATTGGACAAATAACACCCTTCACTCATATGAAAGACAATTTCAACTCTTATAAAGAAATAACATCATAATGCAGTTAATGGACAAATAACACCAGTCAGACAAATCCTAAGTTTTTGTGATGTTTGTTCTATAGAAGGCATACATATACTGGGTAAATAACACCCTGCACTACTATCAAAATTCATATGATGGATAAACAACACCCTGCACTCCTATAAAACTTCAGATAATGGACACGTAACACCCTGCACTCCTTTAAAATCTCAAATAATGTTCAAATATCACCCTACACTCCTATAAAATCTCAAATAATATTCAAATAACAGCCTGTGCTAATATAAAGTTTCATACACTGTTTCATATATGGACAAATATCACTCTGCACTCCTATAAAATCTCAAATAATGTTCAAATAACACCCTGCACTACTATAAAGTTTCATACACTGGACAAATAACACCCTACACTACTATAAAATCTAAAATAATGTTCAAATAACACCCTTCACTAATATAAAGTTTCATACACTGTTTCATATAAAGGACAAATAACACCCTGCACTCCTATAAAACTTCAGATAATGGACAATTAACACCCTACACTCCTTTAAAATCTCAAATAATGTTCAAATATCACACCGCACTCCTATAAAATCTCAATTAATGTTCAAACAACACCCTTCACTAATATAAAGTTTCATACACTGTTTCATATACTGGACAAATAACACCCTGCACTACTGTAAAATCTCAAATAATGTTCAGATATCAACCTGCACTACTATAAAATCTCAAAGAATGTTCAAATAACACCCTGCACTACTATAAAGTTTCATACACTGGACAAATAACACCCTACACTGATATAAAGTTTCATTCACTTGACAAATAACATCCCTGCACTACTATAAAGTTTCATACACAGGACAAATAACACCATGAACTACTATAAAGTTTCATATAATGGACAAATAACACCATTCTCTCCTACAAATATTTCAAATAATGGATAAATAACACCCTTCACTCATTTAAAATGCAGACAATGTACTTTTAAACAACCTGCACTCCTACAAAATTTCAGATAATAGACAAATAACACCGTAAAATTCTAAAAGACACCATAACATTCTTAAAGCCACCATAAAGCAGAAACACTAAATCACACAATGCAGATTTGTTATTTTAATGAATATGGATTAAATCGAACTCCGTTGATAAAAAGGAAAACCAAAACCTTAACAACTAACTGGAAAACACCATACAAGCTTCATTAGGTTGAAATTCAACAACTTTTCAAACACCCTAATCCTAACAGCTAAAGGAATAAGCAATACCTCAATACAATGTTCGAATACGACTAAAAGACACTCTGATTCGTAGCACATTACTTACCTGAAGTTGATTTTGAAGTTTTCCCCATCGACGCAGTGTTCTTCGTCTTCTCCTTCTCCCGATCGACAATAAAGGGAACTTTAATTTTCCTCATTCCATGGACTGTGATCTTTTGCGATTACAAATGATTTGAAGATTGATGATGAAGATTGTTATCCCTGAAAAATTTCCGTAATTTTCGAAGAATGATTGTGATTGTTGGAGGTTTTGATTCGGTTTCTCTTTGAAAGGTGGCAAAAAGTCTAAAACACCCCTGAATGATCAAATTGGGTTTAATGTCTTGACACTATATTTACAATAATGCCACTATGATCTCAACCATTATATTTTTAATCTAATGGTTGATAATTTTTCTTACCATTCTCACACTTTTAAATTTTCTCACAATAACCTCACCCTATATATAATATATTATATAATATATTAGGGTGAGGTTATTGTGAGAAAATTTAAAAGTGTGAGAAGGATAAAAAAGAATCTAACCATTAGATATTTAATTAATGGTTGAGATCATTGTGGCAATTCTATAAAAATATTGACTATTAAACTAACTAATTTTTCTAGATTAAGGGTATAAAGGTAAATTTGATATTTTTAAATTAAGAAACTAACATTAATACACATGCAAAGTTCCCCCTTCTTTTTTAAACATCAATAACTTTTTATACGTAACTTTTTTTTAAAAACAAATTACACCATAATAACGAGTGTTTTTTTATCTTTAATATGAGTACCATATTGATATACTTATGTAGAGTTATTTATGTTTTTATATATTTTAGGGTGTTATTTATGTTTTGATTCTGATTAAAGTGTTGACTGGTGTTATATTAGGGTTTTAATTCTGTTATATTTAATGTTAGGGTGTTCTTTATAAGATGTGTGCCTTCAATATAACTGTTGTGGTGTTTTTATGAGTTATGGTGTTATTTTTGTTATATTTCTGTTCTTTATAAGATGTATGCCTTCAATATACATGTTGGGGTGTTTGTATGAGTTAGGGTGTTTTTATTAGTTAGGGTGTTTTTATGAGTTATATTTCTGTTCTTTATAAGATGTATGCCTTCAATATAGATGTTGTGGTGTTTTGATGAGTTAGGGTGTTATTTCAAATTCGAAAATCCCTACAATAACTGCAAAAAAATCAGTTGCATATATTCATTCCATATTTAGATTTTATTAGTTAAATTACACTTATACCCTTAAACTACCAAAATAAAAAGGGACACATGTCACCTCCATAATCTTTCTTATCCTTCTCACACTTGTAAATTTTCTCACACGAACATCTACATATATATATATATATATATATATATATATATATATATATATATATATATATAGGTAGATGTTCGTGTGAGAAAATTTAAAAGTGTGAGAAGGATAAGAAAGATTATGATGAATAATAATTTTATTTTCTTAATGATATAAGTTTTTTTTATAATTTTAATATTATAATACTTTATTATTATATTTACTATGAATCTACAACATATTTTTATTTCAACTTTTAATATTTTTTTAATATTCTTGATACCTCCGATCGACATCGGTATTAGTACCAATAATATCGGTTTTGTCTTGTCTTGTTTTGTTTTTGTTTTTCAATAAAAGGATGTCGATTACCCTTTTCGTTTTTTATTAATATGATATAAATTTTTTATAAAATTTCAATTCCAAATATACCGTAGAGATGTGCTTATTATTATCCACGATTTGATAAAAGTTTTATTCAAGCGAGTCACATATAGTTGATTTTTTATCGTCACAAATCGAGAAAATAGCAACCAAACAACATCAGTACTAGTGTCGTATTCGTTTTTATAATTTTCTTGACATGGCGATAGAAAATTCGTAGAACACAAAGTTATACTCACAATAAAGTATTTTTTCTAGTATCGTAAGCTATACCAAGTGTCGTTACCATACCAGTACCGTAACGAACCAATCTGATACCGGCCAACAAAACCGATACCAATACGAGTACTCGTTTTTATGGTTTTCAATAGATGTAAAACACTATTCGATTGCTATGTTGAGTGTCAATATTATACTAGTACTGTAATGAACCGAACCGATACTGGCTGAAAGGTATCATACTAGACTTACCGGTGAAACTATAATTTTCCATTCCATTACTTTTTCATATCTTATTACTTTTAAAATATGATGTTTATAAAAATTCTGAATATATTGTTGGCGATCGTATTTAGTTTTATCTACGTTTTGGTGTAAATTTCATTTAAAACGTAGTTGTGCCTAATAATATACAAGCTATCAAAACTACTACAAGGTTTCATTTTTTACTGTTTTTCGGTTGTTTTGCTATTACACCTTATCTCCGGATTGATTGTTGTGACGTGCTTGTTTTAAATTATTTCATAGACCATTTTTTTGTACATTGTGATATTTTAAGAAGGAAGTCACAACTTGTTGATATGATTCTCTTTTCATATGATTCATTTTAAGTAGTATATGCGTCAATGTCACCCTCGCAATGCACATTTACCACCACCTAATTATTATTATCATTATTATTATAACAGAAAAAAGAAAAGCCATTAAGTTATGATCAACTTACCCAATGACTCAAAATTCAAAAATGGATTAATGGCTTTTTAGTCTTTCTAGTTTCTTATACATGTATCTAGGAAAAATTAATATGGTTGGGCTCCATCTGATAAGAAGTGCATTTTAGGATAGGATCTTTATCTTGGCCAATCTTGCAGTGTTATATTAAATATATTTTAAACTATTCTAGAACTACAAAACACTAGTGACATCTACCTACAAGTACTCTAGAATCATAAACCTCACTCTTTTATTCCACACACTCTAAACCTTAAACTCTCCAACATCCCAACCCTCAACCCCTTATCCTGACGGCAAACAATATCTAATAAGCACGGAAACCACAAGGCCTACCCGTGGGGTGGTGGTGATGTTACCGTGTGGGTTTGAACCCTCGCTTCCAACCTGTGCCACTGCCCTGTCCTGCCTAAGAGCTGATCAACTAAACTTGTATGTTCACGAATATCAAATACAAGTGGTTAGAAAACAGTTACTATATGCATAATCCATAATTCATTCTGTGAGCGTTTTTTTTTTATCTTTTTGCCAAGATGCACCGTTGGTTCATCGTGGCAAGATCCAACTTGCAGATCATGCGTAATTGACTTGTATTGGTGGATATATATTGGGATCTTAAAGGCGATGACATTATTAATGAGTGGGATCCAACGGTAAAGAATGGTGATTATCAGAACTGGTGGTGGTTGTCACACCTCGTTACTTCACCAACCCTTTTTACACTTGCAAAAGGGACTTGTGTTACCCAAAAAAAATTTAGTTTCTAATAGATAAAATATTAAGTTAAATGCAATTTGCGTCCCTGAACATTCCAGCGGGAAGCATGTTAAGCACCCAAAAGTTTTTTTTTTTTTGCTTCTTGAGACACCATAAGGTGAAAAACGCTGCCATATGAGTCCCTCCACCCAACTTCTCTTAGTTTGACTAAGTTTGACCGTCAATGAGGATAAATTAGTAATTTCATCCTTTAAATGGCTGATTTAGAAGAACAAACAAACTAAGACCTTCATTTCATTACTTCGGTTGTTAGTCCACACACTGTATAAAGTCCTAAATTGTCTCAATCTTCATGCGACATTCGATCATACTCGAGATGGCAGATACGTATTGGTGAATTCGTGCAAGGGACGTATATTGCGATCCTGAAGACCTACACGGTAAGTGTTTGATTGTTGGATTCCGAAAATTGAGTGGGTTATAGGTTTTAAATTCGCTGATCACATGTTTTGATATACGTTAAAATATATATAATTTAATTCCCCATTTTGCCCCCGTTTCGTGCATTTTTAGCTAAAATATCGTCGTATAGGTACTTAATCGTTCCATTTTATATTTTCAGGTCCTAAACAACGTACCTCAGACAAAGTTGGAGAAAAAGGGAGATAAACGAGCATTCGGACAAATTCTGCAGATTCTGCTGAAGTTACAGATGCCGCACGACCGTGCAACCCATTGGCACGGCCGTGCGAGACTGCGATCTCGAAAGCACTGACCGTGCGGAAGGCAGTGCGACTAATTTCTCGGCACGCGCGGCCGTGCGGCCCATTGGCACGGCCGTGCGCGACTTGATTGCTGATCACAATGTGACCTGAAGCCTTGGCACGGTCGTGCAAATCATTGGCACGGCCGTGCACATCTGAAGATTTTGCCGCTCAAACATCCACTCGTCTGCCCATTCCCTGCAGTGACATAATGCTGATGCGCATGGCCGTGCGTATAAAGTGCACAGCCGTGCGGATATGAAAATTGTCTATAAAACAGAGCATTCGCGACTGATCAAAATATTGGGTATTTTTCCAAGTTTCTGGGCGATTTTGAGGTGCGGGAGCTCTCTGATCAGGACGGTTTCAAGCCTCAAGGTTGCAAGAAGCTTATCATTCATCCAATCCATCAAATCCTTGCTTGTTTATGGTTTGATTTCTTGTTCTTAATGCAAATTCTGATTACATTTGCAAGCATTGAGATGATGTTTATGTAATATTGTTATGAATACTATGAAAAACACTTGTTTTATGAACAATATTTAGTTTGTTATCAAGTTAAAATGAAGCTCAGTCAACTGTTCATGTTTGAATCTTGATGATCATATGGCAATCTTGTTTCATTGATGTTGGATTCTTGATTATGATTGTTTATCTTGGATGATTAGTAAATGGTTAGTTAGGATAAGTTGAATAAACCCCATAATTAATCATTTATTAGTGAACTGTTAACTTGATTAATATGTTTACGCCATGAAACTAGAAATGGGTATTGGTTTAATAAAAGATAATCTGATTTTGATCAAGAATGCTTTCTTACACGGAATGGCTCTAACGGGTTAGATGGTGTTATTACGGGTTCTTAATATATGTCATAATCTTTGTTGAGTATTTGTGGCTAAAATAACCAACTTGGTAGATTTATATTTAACACTTGCAAAATGAATGAGTTTGTGATATGATCTACGTTATGCTTGTCTCGGTGGTTGTATTGTGTTTATAGGTATTGCTTTCCTTGATAAAGTGAGGTTAAAAAACTCTTAACGGATGACTAACTTATTTTTAAAGATTCACATGAAAATATATCAATAGCTCGTTAAAGAATAATTTTAGGTGGTTAAAGTGTGTTTATCGCGTTAACTTTCCGAAGAATTATCATATTAGGAGTCCCAAAAGAGATACTAGTTGTCTTTATAATTGAAAAATTGATCAAGTGCCTTTGTGACATTTTTGATAACATGCTTATTTTGCTTATAAAACAAGACAAAAGAAAAAGAAATTGTATCTTTGTACTTAAAGTCTTTTATGTCTTAAAATATATTTTTAGATAATTTTAGAAAACTATTTCATATGTCCTTTCTACCGGTAAATAAATGACGACGGTTTAGTACACAGGCACCTGCCCGCGTCCTTGGATCGACAGCTGGTTCTTACCCATACTTTACTACATATACGACAGGTGCACTTGTCCTTTTGTGTGTGTTTTAATTTAAGGTAGAAATCATTTTATCAATATTAAAACCGAGTTCGTGTGTAAAGTTCATTGTAAAAATGTGTATATATTCGCACACGTCATGTTTGTTCTTCATTGCAGCAAATCGACCAAAATTTTGTACCCTCAAGGTTTATCATGGTGGTGAATTTTCGGATTATCCAGGAAAGGAGTACAACAATGGTAATATATGATGTCAGACGATCTAGATTAGCTTTGCTCCCTAAGTACCTGAAGCAAGTAGAAACACCACACGAACATATGATGTCAGACGGCTTTGTCCTACGATTCGGTATTTTTGATGACTTCGCGTCTGAATAGGAGTTATGAGATATCGATCTTTGAGACATTGTTGGATTGCACCGTAGTTGGAATTCAGAGGTCAAAGAAGAAGAAGAACGAGACCAAAGTCGCACAATGAAGAACTAGGGCTTAAATTATAACAATTATTGTTTAAAAGGGAAAAATAGGCATTTTATCCACAGAGTAACTTACTCTGGTCAAACATAGTCAAACTAATAGAAGTTGGATGGAGGGACTCGTATGACAGCGCTTTTCATCTTGCGACATCTCAAGAAGAAAAAAAAAACTTTGGTTGACTCAACATACTTTCGGCTGAAACGTTCAGTGACGCAAATTGCATTTAACTCTAAAAGGTAAGAAGGAATCAAATAAGTATTATATTAATAAATATATAATTTAACTTTTAAGGTGCTTAAGTGATTAATAGATAAAATCTAAGATGGAATCAAATCAAATAAGTATCATATAAATAAATATATAACTTAAAGTTATTGCTGCTTAAATAAAGGATAAAAAATCATGCTCTTTTAGATGGAAAGAACTAAAGTATAAAAAGTCATGCTCTTTTAGATGGAAAGAACATGTCCAGACATATTTTTTTAAATTAAATTATAAATGCTATTTAGAGAATAAAAAGGAGTGATAGATAATTTAAATTTGCATTTTAATCATGTATCACGGGTAATTTTATTATATATATATATATATATATATATATATATATTATGAAAGATCATGAATAATACTTTTTATAATAATATAGTTTTTAATATTTTATTATTTAATATTTAATATTATAATATTTTACTATTATATATTCACTTTCAAGTTTTAACATATTTTATTTTTATTTTATTTTTTAAACTATATTTTTTTATTTTTTTATTTGTTTTTACTAATTTTTTTATTTGTTTCTTTTCGTATTAACTATATATAATTAATTGCTAAGAGATTTGAATAGAGCATTAATTGATAAATGGTGATGTTTGGCCAATCAACGGATATTATATATGACATTCATTAAATTCTTTTTTTACATAATATTTAAGACATATACTTATAGAAGTGTTTATATGTACAAAATTAAAGATTGGTTGAATAGTGTGTGCAATTTCTTCCAATTTTATTCAACTCGACACCTTCTCACAACATCTTTTTAATGTTTATTCTTCAAGTTTGTTTTTTTATTTTTCTAATTTGTTCTCTTTTTTCTTCCTTCCATTTCTTAATTTTGTTTTATAACTAATAATTCTTTTATTACCTTTTTTTAATGGCTAAATTTACATATCACGTGGATTGAACCTATGACCTCCTACTATCCCAAATCTTATTTAATTTACTAACACCACTAGGCTACTCCTAAGTGGATAATTCTTTATTACTTAACTATATAGTTTTACAAATCCAAAACTTAATAATTTAACTAATTTTATTCTTTAGTTTATTTAGTATAGTTTATAAACAATTGATGTATAAGTGGTTGTTATTCTTTTATTAAATTTTTATTTGTATAAATTTTGTTATCGATACAATCAAAACCGTTAGCCCGTTAGCGATATTCGTTTTCGTTCGATGTAAACCACGTATCATCATCCCTTTGTGAATATCACGACTTTATTTTTGAGTTTTCTATTTCAGTTGACTCAACTGATTCAATCAATGTAAAATATGTATCATCATCCTTTTGGACATTTTACAACTGTATTATTGAGTTTTCTTTTTCAATTGAACTAAACCAATACCAATCAAATCCCCGCCGCAACGTGCGAAGGAATTTTCCTGATATAGTTAATCTTTCAATATTAATAAATTAAAAAGTATATAAGCAAATTACGTATAATACACATACACTAAATAATTAAAAGAGTAAAATGCACGGATAGTCCCTGTGATTTTGTAAAATAACATGTATAGTCCCCAACTTTTGAATATTACACTCTTGCTCCCTATAGTTTGCTCAGTTGTTACTCGGATAGTCCTTAGATAACCATTAGAGAGCAAGAGTATAATTTTCAAAAGTTGAAGACTATACATGTTATTTTACAACACCACAAGAACTATCTGTGCATTTTACTTTAATTAAAAAGTATATAAACAAATTACTTATAATACACATACACTAAATATGAATCCCACAATCCAATCTTAAATTACAAAACACTAGTAAACATCATAAGAAATTACATTCAGTTCATACTTTAGTTTTTAACATTTTAATTCTTACTGGTATTTTTTTATCATTTTCGATCAATGTAAAACACGTCTTATCATCCTTTAGGGCATATTACAGCTTTATTATTCATATACCGGCCGTCAGTAACGTATCGATACGATCACGAACCGAACTAATGCTGACTGAATTCCCGCCACAACGGAGAATTTTACTAGATATTTTTACAATATTTAAGTCGGTCCGAGCCTTCTCTCTTTCACTTGAAACTAACATCAAGATTCAAGAACAATTAGCAGAAAATAGTATTCGAATTAGTCCATTAAATGGGTGAATTATTACATAGGAGAAGTTGTTAGCTACAATATAAACTATTGTGATATGTAGTTGACTCAAACACAATCCCCGACAATCCTTGATTTTAAATCTATTTACAAGGATGCCATTATAATATTGTGAATGTGGTCCAAAGGATTTATGTGAGCCATCCTTTTTTCTTTCTTTCTTTTGCTTTTTTTTTTATTTACTTCACTCTCTCAATTTTTTATTATTGATATTTACATCACTTTAGTTTTGATACCTCGAGTTTTACACGCTTATTCTTATGTATGTGTTGTTATAAATTTAAATTGGTTTAACGTAGTTTATTTTTGCGAAATGAGTCAGGTCAAATATAATATTTTTCTTGCTAATTTTTATAGAACACTATCTAATATCTTCCTGTTCTCGGAATGTAAGCGTGGAAAGTAAATCTTTCGCCATTTCTGGTGTTTTGGCTTCGATGCAAAGACATGCTTACCACAAACATAAACTGAGTGACTTCCTAAATTTCGATTTTCTCCCATTCTTTTGAATCATTCATCTTGAATACCTCGACGCATTCTCCAAACTCGCCAACCTTGACTAGTTGCAATTGTTGATGACATTTCATTAAGAAATTTTGTTTGGGAGAGTTGTAACTACTACTTGGGCATGTCTGCCAAGTGTAATCTTGTTTGTGTGTATCTCTTAAACCAAGTCTTCCATTGTAATAAAAAGCATAAAGGTTATGGCCATAGTGTGTTGGAAAATGAAAGGAGCGTAAGTCATCACCCGCAAAAGTTTAGATGGAATCTACGCTAAGATGATTCTCGAGCTACAAAGTGAATGTAAAATGTTCGCTAAGTGTGGTAAATCCAACAACCATACAATCTTAAGAAGTAGGTGGTGTTGAGAAGTAATAGGTGTCGAAATGAAGCGAGGGTGGAAGTACACGGATAGTCACTTGTGAAGGGGTTAAAGAACATTAGTTGTCCGTCAGGTCTACTTATAAACAACCAACCACACACGGAACCATGCATTGCGAAATCACCAATCAATTCTTGAGGTGGCTTTATAAAGTACTGGTCACCAGACTTAGGATCAGTAAAAGAGATGACGGTCCTAAGAATTTGGTTCAGTGGTTAATTGCCTTGCCCTCCCTAGTGGGATTGACAAACCTCTGACGTGCGCTTGTTTTATATTTCAGCATGAAAATTTCATATTTCAATGCGTTTGATTTCTGCCTTTTAATTTGGACTACTTATCTTAGTTTTTTTGTAATAATTTGATATAAAAAGATGTTTTTTTTGGTTATAGAAAATGTTTATTAAGTCTGAACAAAGCAAGTTGCTATCAGATTCTTGTTTATAAATGACACGAACAAGACAAATGTTCATCTTTTGAACGAAAAGTTCACAAGATTGCATCATGAACAAGTAGAAGAGAGATCATCTTGAGCTTCTTGATTTTCTGAATGACGTTGGTAATCAAGATCATGAATGCATTTATCTGCATTACCATTCCGCTATATCTCTTTGTTCTAGGCGAGACTTACCCTCAACCACTTGTTTGAGGAGCAGCATAAATGCATCTGATACCGTGAAGCCAATGACTCGACTTACACTACGCAGTTACTACTTTGTGTAAAAAAAGTGCATGTAGCAAATATTGCTAAAAATATAAACGTGCCACAAGAATGTTGCTATTGTGGGCATCTAACCTTTTTCTGTATCAAACCCTGAGAGTTGATGATACCGATCACGGGTCAGGACCCGACCCAGTTGACTCGGATGGTGACCCAGGGGATCCGAATAAGTAGTTGCAAGGAGACGGTTTGGATTGAGAAGATCATGCAGCTGGATAATGCTATTTTATCTATTTCGTTATTTGAATTTCGTATTTGAATTCATATGGTTTATCTTTATCCGTTTGTACTCTGGAGGAACTTTAGTACCCGGAGGGCTTGTTTCATGGGAGTAGAGTAGTGATAATAAAGAACTTTCAGTTCACGTATTTCTCTTTCTGTTCTTCGCTCTTTTGTTTTTCGTTTCTCAGCAGATCCATATCAGTTGAAAAAAAGATGGCCTTTGGAATCAGTCACAAATCTTTATGATTAGAGTGGTTAACTGGTTATATTCTGTTATAATGATTCTTCATTTGTTTATGGGCGTGGAGAAAGCTACTGATCCGCACCAAATGAAAACAAGAAAAGAAATGTGTAGATAACAAAAAAAAAACCGCCGATTGCAGATATACAAAAAAATCTGATTAAAAAAAGAAAAAAAGAAACTATATTAGATGAATTCAGTTCGAGCCAAATGAGAATGACAAAGAAAATGGTATGATGCACTTGTTAGCGAAAGAAAAAAGAAAAAGAAGAAGCTGCAGAGTGAAGAAATTTTGATAGATTGATTTGTAATCTAAATATGGTTATAGTGGTGTTGTTGCCTAGCCAATAACATATTAGGTGGCTTCATCTCAAATTCTATTGAGCTTTTAAGTTTGATAATTTTGTGTTTTCTAATACACCATCGCGGACGTGTTTTTTAATCTACTTTTAAACCTACCTGCTTTATTGCGCAGCCATCGTGTTTATTTTGTTCCAATAATTTGGCTTTTGTATACAACAAAACTTTTCCGTAACTTTTAAATATACCTTTGCGACTTGGTTTTCTGTGGTCATGTTCACGTTTGCTTATTTTTATCTACATTTCATAACCAACGTGCAGCGTGAGTAGTAATCTACTAGTTTACATTTAACAAGGTATGAAGAATAGTACTTTTTTAAAATTAAAGTTTATAACATAGATGCTTTGTTGGAGCCCTTCAATGATAGAAGAGGCAGTCTTTAGTAAAAGGCGAAACGCTTTGTGCTCACTACATGGCTGCATATCTTTCAACTATACCAACTGTGTCTTTTATAGCTATCTTCCCCCATCTCTCCTTCTCTAACCCAGAAGTTGTGGGATCAATAAACTTCTGATGTGCAAGTGTGCAACTGTCCCAACTTGTTTTTTATTTTTCAATACGAAAATTATATATTTTAATAAACCTCTGAATCTCTGATGTGTTTGATTTCTGCTTTATAATTTGGACAATATACCTTAGTTTTTGTAATAATTTGATATAAACAATGTTTTTTCTTTGTAAAAAAAGTATGAAAAAAGCAAGTTGCTATCAGGTTCTTGTTTGTAAATCACACGAACGAGACAAATGTTCATCTTTTGAACGGCAGGTCAGAAGATTGCTTCATGAACAAGTAGAAGAGAGCTCATTTTGAGTTTCTTGGTCTCCTGAATGACGATTATAATCGAGATCATGAATGCATTTATTTGCATAACCATTCCACTATGCCTCTTTGTACTAGGCGAGACTTACCCTCAACCACTTGTTTGAGGATTTGATAACGGGAAGCCAATGACTTGACTTACACTGCACCATTGCCATTTTGTGTAAATCGCACTTTTTTTCTATTGTGGGAATCTCACTTTTTTTATGTATCAAAATCTGAAATTTGAAAAAAAAAAGATGGTTTTTAGGATCAGTCACAAATCTTTATGATTAGGGTGGTTAACAGGTTATATTCTGTGATAATGATTCTCCATTTGTTTAATTGGAATGGAGAAAGCTATTGATCCCACACCAAATGAAAACAAGAAACAGAAATGTGCAGATAAATAAAAAAAATGTCGGTTGCAAATATAGAGCCAAAATCTGAAAGAAAGAAAAAGAAATGATATTAGATGAATATTTCAAGCAGAATGAGAATGACAAAGAAAATGATATGAATACACTTGTTGTTAGTGAAGGAAAAAAGAAAAAGAAGCTGTAGTGTTAAGAAATTTTAATAGATTAATTTGTAATGGTGTTGTTGCCTGGCCACGAGCAAATTAGGTGACTTCATCTCAAATTCAGTTGAACTTTCAAGTTTGATGAATGTGTGATTTTCGATCCATTATGGGTATTTTTGAAATACAAGGTTGCGTTGTAACCGAGTGTGTTTGAACCGCAACAAAAAGATCGTTCTAAAAGTACTAAACAAGTGCAAAGAAAGTTATAAATATAAGTTATCAGTTTTAAACTAAAACATTTGATGCAAAAAAGAAAAAAATATATAATTCAAAGATTCGTTTTCAAAAAATTTATAACTTAACATTGTATTTTTAGATATCAGTAATCAGTTTTAAACTAGAAGATTGGTTGGAACCCTTCAATAATAGAAGTGGTTCTCTAAAAATAAATGTATGCCATTTAATGTAACGAGCACACCGTATTCTTTAGTAAAAGGCGAAAGAATAGTTCGTTTTGTGCTCACTACATGGCTACATACCTTCCAACCATACTAACTACATGTTTTGAAGATTTGAAGACATGTTCGTGAGAATGAAATGCTCCTTAATACGTTGTATTTTTTTTAAATAATATTATCGTATGGAAAAGTTATAGCCATTTGAAAATTGGGATGAAGCAGGTTCAGGATAGAAGATAGAATGATCATAATACCCTTCACTCCTTAAATCGAAAAGACCACTTGTACAACCACAACGACAACAATAATAATTATAATAATAATAATAGTGATGATGATGATGATGATAGCATTAACCATAATCTAGCTTAGATATATATTGAATATGTAGATCTCTGATATTTTAATGGGCCTTCAAGAGACGTACACAGTTGGTGATGATAATGTATGAGACTGAAATAAGGAGGAACGATCAGGACATAATAAGCTTCCAAAAGAGGGTGTTTAATTTACCATTTTGATCTTCTCCAGTATTATTAAAAATTGTGATGCTTAACTTCTTTTCTTGTTAGTATTATTAAAGATTGTAATACATAACATCTTTTCTTGTTTGTGTTTTTCGCTTAGCGAAATATATATTTAAGGGGCAAATATATCTTCTAATGAAGTGAATGAATCAGAATCCTTCATAGCAGATATATCTTCTAATGAACTGAAATTTGTAAATGAAATTGTAAACCTTATCGTGTTTACTTACCAAATAATCATATTTTGTTACTAAAGTTGATGAAAGTTATACGTTGCGGATCCCTCTCCAGATAGATTTACGACTTTGGGCTAATGGTTTTCAACTTACTAATTACTTTGATAATCCAATATGTAGACTGGTTATATATTGATATGGGCCAAACACATATGATCAACAAAAGTAAGTGATAATTAGAAATTGGTTATGGTGAGGTCTAATGCATTACTACCGCTACACAGGATGCTACGAACAACGATTATTACCGATCACTTTAATATTAACCCTGAACTTTCATTCGACTTGATTATTCTAATGTTCTTTCATTAGTACCGCTGCCCATTAAACAATCAAAGATAGTTTACAGAGAATTGATCCTAATAAGATGGTATACAAATATCTTGCTTGATGCCACTAATGCAAAATAAACAGTATAGAAAATCACTATGGTAAGTTGCAATACAAACAATATTGTCCACTTTATCTATGAGGGATTTTAATATATATATATATATGTGGTCAGCTGAATTGGAGATCATCCATCTTTGCACTCAACAATGCATGCTTAATAGTGGAGTCTTTCTCTTCTTAACAACCAATGAGTGACTTTTATAACATCCACTCCTCATATCAACCAATATTTACATATTGTCCATTTTGTCGTACAGGAGCTAGCTATCTGATTGCTTATAATTACCTACGTGGAATGTTATTAGAGGGACAGCGATCTTCCAAGCACACTTAAATGTGGAGTTCGCATACTCACATCTAATATGTCTGAAACAGGTCAGTAGTTGAGGTAGGACATTACTTCTGACACAATATCTCTATTGTGGATGGGATTATGTTTGTTGAGGCTTGACTCAACATCATAACATAGGACAGGATTCCTTTTGATATCATTTTTAATATTGCCCCTCATTCTAGCCAACCACTAGTGGCTTAGATCATGTTAGAAATCAGGCCCTTCAATCAGAAACAAAAATAGGCCCTTCAATCAGAAACAAAATATTGGATGAACGAACTCGTTCGACTGTTTTATTTATTTATCAATGAAAGCATACTAATTACAATAACCCTAAACCTCTATTTATACTAAAACTCATTCTAGTCCTAACCCGACTCAAACTCTATTAATATAAACCTATCTAATAAACAAATAATTCAAAGTAATTTTATCTTAACTAACTTGAATTATCACACATACTAACTTTATGGATAATCATTCAAATCAGAATATCTCTTCATCACCCCCTTAGTTCTGATTTGGACCCGCTTCTCATCCAGTCTTGTCCGAAAATCTGATCGCAACAACCATGTTGTGATTTAACTGAGTCGAATGATCAAACTACACAAGTTGATCTGCTATTCATCGACTATGAACTCTTCCTTGACGTTGATATAAACTGTTTTGTGGTAACAACAGGTTTCTATAACGGTAGAAACTTTCCACAAAATACCAACTAATGTGTAACTAATCTTGTCGGATTCGATTACTCCTTAATCGAATTACAAGATTTCACACCATCCTTATTACTCGCACAAATCTTGTCAGATTCAATCACACCTTGATCGAATTACAAGATTTTGTGCCTCCTTCGATTTCTTGGCCTTGATCTTGATGGATCCGATCACATCTTCATCGGATACAGATTGCCACATCTCTTCTGATCACTTAAACGAAGTGATTAAACTTCTTCAATTTCGACGAGATTGGCTGCTTCCACACAACCTAAAACGATCTCATCTTCTCGGTACTTTCCTACTCTTGATCGTTGATCTTCTCCTTGTCTTCACACTGATTTTTCGACTTAGCTATTAACGGATTCAGTCTTCTCGTTGATCGAATTACAGCTTCGTGTGGACACAACCTAACTGGTTACGGATTCGACCACCGCCTTTGATCGAATTGACTTCTCTCTTTATGGAGTTCCACATAGACCTGGTTCGTCTTATTTCTTGTTCTTCATTCCCGGTTGGTTCGTTTCAAGAAGCCGAACACCCTTGTTAGTTTTTTTAAAGCCTCACATGACCACCACCTCTCTTCGCCCCATGTGCTTGCATTTTGCCGCCACCGAAACGTACTAATCACCTGTCACTACCATTTTTCCAACTATACTCCCCGTGACATCAGCTAACCCGAACCACCGTTAGCTTTATATGTAAAACATTTTAACCCTTCTTTGATTGTAGTTTTACCATCATGTCAGACTCCTCCTTAATATGCCTCTCACAAATATCAACCACCAACAAAAACAACAACCACCTGTTGTTAAATCCCTCGATCGTCAAACGAATTCCTTACATTGATCAAAAAGGTAAAAAAAACCCAATTCCCCTATGAATACTTTAACCTATGTTCCTTGAAAACATAATCCACCCATAGACTAACTTTTAAAAACCATGCACACGTACATACCACCTGTGTTTTAGGCTTTCAACAATAATTAAATTCATGCAACCATACACCAATGGCCAACCGTCATCTTCTTGAAGATTCTTATCCATGTTAATTACAACTTGAATTAATACGGTTTGATCACACAATTCGTACCAGAAAAATTGTCTTTGACGACACGTTGTCTACGCAAATCACTTCAACAACCGCCGGTTTCACCTCCGTAACGTTGTAGCACCCTCGCTAGGGATGCTCCCCCTTTTGAAAACGACTCTCAAAACGGCAAAGCTCTGATACCAATTGTTGGAAATCAGGCCCTTCAATCAGAAACAAAAATAATGGATGAACAAACTCGTTCGACTCTTTTATTAATTTATCAATGAAAACACACTAATTACAATAACCCTAACCTCTATTTAAACTAAAACTCATTCTAGTCTGATCCGACTCAAACTCTATTAATATAAAACCTATCTAATAAACAAATAATTCAAACTAATTTTATCTTAACTAACTTGAATTATCTTTAACACATACTAACTTTATGGATAATCCTTCAAATCAGAATTATCTCTTCTTCAGATCAGCAAATGCCAAATATGGCTGAAGAAATCCCCTGATTCTCGCCAACCACCACTTCGTTCTTGCCGCTATTCCGGCCACCGCATTTCCGGCAACCACACCGTTGTCACCTTTTTCTCCATATCCAGACGACAATTTTTCATCCCGGTCACGGATCTCACTCTCTTTCTTCTCTGTGTTTCTCATTTGGTATTGAAATGAAAATGAAAATCAACTGCGTGTGTTTCGTAATCTAAAAGAAAATATGGGTTAAAATTAAGTTAAAAATCAGCAAATAAAAGATTTAAGTTGAAAGTGGGTGAACAAAATAAATGAAGTTAAAATTGGCAGACACGAAATTTTAAAGTTTTCGAAGAAGGGTAAAACGGTAATGTAGTAATTTTTTTTGATGAATTGGGTATATATAATATTTTAACTGCTTTGTATGGACGTATGGTAAAATGGTAATCTACTATTTGTTTTTGATAAATTGGGTATATATAATATTTAACAGACCCTTTTACAATTTACAAGATCCGTCCCTGTACTCTGAATTACTGACACACTAAACCCTGGACTAGTGGACTATTTATCACATATCAGCTACAAAGCATGCTTTCACATACGCAAGAATCTATCGCTAATCCTAGGTGATTTATTAACAGCACAATGGGCCTAAACATGATATATTTGTTTTTTGTTATAAAACCTTATTATGTAATTTAGTTTTCTTAAGTAGTGATATGGGCATCTCTATGTCTTCCTAGTCTTACGTATTCTTGTTTATAACTGATACGCAACTGTTACGCTAGTTTGCCAAGGTGACAGCTTACATGGATTTATGGGTCAGTTTAACTTTCTTTGACCCCTACTAAAAAGGGTCTAGTTTCGACCCGACTGTTTTGACTGCCAAATCTGCGCCATTCCACTAGACGCTTTTTGTAAGAGCAACATACCAATTGTTGAGGATCACTGATACTACAAAGCCAATTACTGGACTTTACGCCGTTGCTATTTTGTGTGAAAACATACATGTACCAGACATTGCTAAAAATAGAAGTTCACCTAAACGGTGTTGTTATTGTGGGTATTTAACCTTTCTCTGAATCAAATTATGAAAGAAATTAATTTTTGCATGACCAAACACAAGTTAAGTGACTTCATCACAAATTCTGTTCAACCTTAAAGTTTAATATTTGGGTGATTTTGAACTAACGGGTCGGGTTGTAACTGAGTAGGTTTATAGATATTTAAACCCACAACTCAAATGTCGTTCCACAAGTACTTTATAACATTTCAAAACATACAATTACCAGTTTTAAACTAGAAGATTCGTTGGAGCCATTCAATAATAGAAGAAGCTCTTAAAAAGTAAGTGTTTGCCACACAGTATTCTAGTAAAAGGCGAAAGAATAGTTCGCTTTGTGCTCTACATGGCTGCACATCATTCAAACTAACGATAAAGAAGGTATGAAACACTAGTACTTTTAAAATTAGAAATGTTTAACTAGATGTTTTGTTGGAGCCCTTCAACAGCAGAAGAGGCTCTCCAAAAATATGCATATGCCATTTGATGTAACAAGCACACGGTATTCATTAGTAAAAGGCGAAAGAATAGTTCGCTTTGTGCTCACTACATGGCTGCATATCTTTCAACATTACCAACTGCAGTTTTTATAACTACCTTAATTCATATCTCTTTTTCTTACCCACCCTATGTGGGATTGATAAGCCACTCACCATGGATTAGTATGTGATAATATTATTGTAATAATACTGTTCAATTTGTATAATCATATATACTTAATACATTAATGAAGAATAAAGATTGACAAAAAGGTGTTCGCAGGGTCATCTGAACTTGCTTTGACCCGTACCAAAAAGGAACTGGTTTTGAGCCGACTGTTTTACTTTTGACCCTTTTCAAAATGCCTAATCCACATAACCATTCCACATTTCCGCTATACGAATTTTTCCCAGTCAATAATTACCCTTAACCACTTGGTTGAGGAGCACCGGTACCAAGAAACCAATTACTGGACTTTACGCCATTGCTATTTTGTGTAAAAAAATACATGTACCAAACATTCCTAAAAGTAGATTTTCGACTAAAGGATGCTGTTATTGTCGGTATTTACCTTTTTTTCTGTATCAAGATCTGAAAGAAATAAACGTGTTGGTGCACGTCATACACTTCAACTTCCGTTCAGCCGTCAAGTTAAATAATTGCGTGATTTTGAAGTAAGGAGCCGGGTTTACATGAGTGTGTTTAAGGATATTTCAAGCAATTAAAGGGTTGTTCTTGAAGTGCTTGCTATATAGGATTTCAAACAGATAACTACCATTTTAAACTAGAAGATTGTTGGAGCACTTCATTAATAGAAGAAACTCTTCAAAAATTAAGTGTATCCATTTGATGCAACAAGCACACGGTATTCTTTAGTAAAAGGCGAAAGAATACTTCGCTTTGTGCTCACTACATGGCTACATACCTTCCAACCATACCAACTGCCTTTTTATAACTACCTTTCTCCATCTCTCCTTTCACTCGGCTGATGTGGGATCAATATATTCAATAATAAGCCTTTGATCAGCACCTAATGAGCAACTTTTCCAACTTGTTTTATATTTCAATATTAATGAATAATGATAAAAGAGTTCAACTTTGTTTTTGATAAATTAATATTATAATGAATCCGTCTTTGATGAAATGTAACAATATGTGTTTCAAATCTTCCTTTCTAGACAATCTGTCTCTTGTACTTGTTCTTGACCATGATTCATGTCTCATGAACAAGTACAAGAGCATCTTGATCTTCTTAATGACGGGTCATGTTGCCCTGGTAAGAACAACGAAATCATGAGTATGTTAATTTTTCGAGAATTATTATATTTAATGAGGTTTATAGTAAAAACTGTATCAAAGATGACAGTAAATGGGTGAATTTGCGCGTAATATTGGATCTTAAGAGTCAAGAACATGCACTAGCACATGCGGTAAGATAGGCCCAATCGCAGGCTTTAAAGTTCCTTTGCTCTGCCCTCAGAAATCTTGCTGTTTATATATCTTTTAACAGCATATACCAACAAATACTAAACTGAAAATTGGTTGGAGCCCTTCGATAATAGAAGAAGTTCTCCAAAAATAAGGGTATGCCATCTAATGTAACGAGCACACGGTATTCTTTAGTAAAAGGCGAAAGAATAGTTCACTTTGTGCTCATTACAAGGCTGCATGCCTTTCATCCATACCAACTGCCTTTTTTATAACTACCTTTTCTCAATCTCTCCTTCTGTTACCCGGCCGAAGTGGGATTAATTAACAAGCCTTTTTCCTTGTGTTTTACTCACCTCTGCAAATCCCACACCAATGACCAAATAACTTCATCTCAGATTTTGTTCAGCTATCATGTTTTTTTACTAAGGGGTTGTGTAGAAGTACTTGATGGCATTTCAAAACTTCTAATAATCTTTTGTTTTAAAAGCTGATTTAATGGTTAAGTGGATCCAAAATGGGTAAGAAGTGTTGATAAAATTAAAGGTGGCTATCTAACACCATTTGTGTTACTAATCAACCCCTATATTGATATGGATTATACGATCGTATAAGGGTGTATAATTTGTTGGTGTATGCACGTATAGGGATTTGTATGAAATGCTCGTATAGGACATGCATCATGATGGTATACTGTATAAACCTGTATAGAAATACACAGCGGTTTAAAATTGCTATGCGCACGTATATTGTGTGACTCATGGATTGATGTGATGGCTAGGGGTATGCATCCAGCATCTTGTGAGAGGGAACGGTGTGCTGCTATAGCATGTCCCTAAATGACTCAAACATGTTTAAGACTCAGATTCAACCTGTATTGCAATAAATACATTTAGAACACCACTATATCGATATTTTATTTTATTTAAATCATAAATACAGATTCGTCAGTTATCAAACATAAAACTTTTGAGATGAGTTCAAACATGACTCAACTTTTAAGTTAAACTCAAACTCAACACGATAACCTTACAACCTTAGCAATACACATTCGAGTTTGACATCTTCAAAATGCACACTCGAGTTTTACTTTGTAAAAGATTTATGCTCGAGTATCTTACCAAATTATATAAAATAGAAAAATTTGTGTTTAATTCATACTTTATTCATACTTGTTATACATGCAACCAATCATTTAAATACGTGTTTTCATGCAAATCAACACTTGTTATACGTGCAATACTCATACATGGCACCCTTATACTTGAAATATCTAAAAATCGGCTAAAATACGTTTTTATGGCCCAACCTAACATTCTCGTGCGAACTAAAGCTCACTTCCCACGAAGTGGACACTTCGTACGAAGAGCAATTCACTTCGCACGAAGTGGCTACCTTCGCACGAAATGAAGGTGGGAGCAGCTCGCCTCTATAAATAAGAGCACTCCTTCACACCTTAACACTTTCCGAATCTTCACACCTTCTCTCTGAATTTCCAGATTTTTGGCAGAAACTTCTCAGCCTTCTAAGTGAGTTTTAGCTCACTTTTCTTCTTATTGTTACATTTTCTCCTTTTATTTTTATTCTTGTACTTTATTTCTTGAATTCAAATTATGTACCAAGTGTTGAAACTAACCAAGTTCACCATCCTCAATATGGATGAACTTGTGTTTAGTAAGTGTGTGAACGATGGGAGCCTTGGCTTTCCGAATTAAGTTTCACCCCTCACTTGTACACATTATGTTAAATAGTTGTATTTCCATTCATTCATGACCAACCGGGTCTATCAACTATGTTGATAAACTTTGTGCTTTGGTGAATATGAGGTGTTCATACCTCCATGCTTGACCTCTATGGTATATTTGAAGGACTATGGACTTAATCTATGTAATATAAAGTACATAAATATATATCTAGACGAGTTCATGATACTAACCGATTATGAGCTTGGGTTACTCGGTCTCGTTCCTAAATTCCTCGTTTACAGAATTCAGTGTCAAAACAAGCTTTAGACGAGATACATTTTCGAAACCTGTTAACTTCATATGAAGTGGACCATCACTTCGTACGAAGTGAACAGCCACTTCGCACGAAGATGTATTTTCATACATATACTTTTATGTACTTTTAATTCCAAATCTGGAACTCTCACAAACTCATAATACTCACACACCTCTGTTCCCTCGTGTAGGGTAACTTCGGTGCTCTACCCTCCAACATAACGACTCGTGGATTGCTCGAAAAGTTTTGCAAAACCATGTGTATACTCGATTCCCCTGTTTATCTTTTACACTTTTGGGGTGTGACGTATATGTAATATCAAAACCACTAAATCACACATACTTGATGCTTAAACACAAACAGACATTCCTTTATACATGCTTAATACGTCATGCTTGCAAACTCGTATATGCTAGAATTCGTTACTTTATACTTTGTCATTAACTTCGTGCAAGCCCCCCTTAACATGTATAGCTCTATAGGAGTAACGCACCGCCCGTATTCTTGAGGTAATGTTAAGTAAACAAAACAGTCTTATCGTTGCTATGATAAGATTACGCTAGCGGGAAACTTTGGCTGACATGTATAGTTGCATTGCTAGTATTGTATTATTGTTTTAAGTTAGCGTTTATGCATGTGGACTGTTTAAACTTTTACATTATCTAGTATTGAAACTTGTATGCTCGCCAATGCCTTATGTGTTGAACTATACTTTAACATATGTTGTAGAATTTGATGACAATATGGATGCATGGAATCTAGTAGGATGAATGAGAAACCTATTTTAAATTCGATCTCAATTTGTATCATGTTTCTTGATTATGTTGTTGTACTTTGTTTCCAAACGATGTACTTGAATTAGCAATGAAATGAAATATTGTTATTTAAATACTTGTCGCACAATAGTGTTATGAAGTCTCGAGCAATCTATTTCGTCCCACCC
Source organism: Scalesia atractyloides (assembly GCA_947069175.1). NCBI lineage: Eukaryota > Viridiplantae > Streptophyta > Magnoliopsida > Asterales > Asteraceae > Scalesia > Scalesia atractyloides. The sequence goes on along the minus strand of CAMTDV010000013.1, from coordinate 77,083,183 downwards.
CGATGTTTCGCCATTAGTTGGGGTGTGACATGAAATTAATAATCAAATTATTAGAAACCCAACTGCATTTTTTTGTAACTACCTTAACTCGTGTCTCCTTTTCTTACCCACCGAATGTGGGATTGATAACTACTCACCATGGATTATTATCTGATAATGTTATTGTAATAATACTAGTCGGTTTGTATAATCATATATAGTTAATACGTTAATAAAGAATAGAGATTGACAAAAAGATGTTTGCGGGTCAACTGAACTTGCTTTGACCCGTACCAAAAAGGAAATAGTCTGAATTGCTCGAAAACCTGAAGATGTGAAGCAGACATTGGGACAGGACCAAAGGGTGCATTCGAATTTGAAGCGTGTCATTGTTGTTGTGTTGTCTTGTTAAGCGGCAATGGACATCGAGACTTCCAATGGTTTTTCTCTTTGCAATATGCACCTTGATCGAAAGCAACTTTAAACCCATGTGTAGACGAAAGAGAATTACCCACCCATGATGAAGATAATAGAAACCCAATTAAAACAGCGCCACGAATCAGATCAACCAAATACGAAATACAAATCAAACTAATCAAGTCGAACGAAGCCGAACTTTTCGTCCAAACAAACTTTCCGATAAAACCAACTTTTCTTCAAACCCAACAATTCACCAAAACACAACAATATATACGAATTCGAGTTGCAATTAGTTTACAATAGCCTAAACAATCAAACCAAGTAGTGGAAGCAAATACGGAAGGGAACAGATGCAATCAAATACTAGCAATAACTAAGGATGTGTCAAACGAACAAAACTTTGCTTAGGTTCCACCAACAAAACATAACACCAAGAATGAAATCAAACAAACCAATAAAACAATGCATCACTAATTATTTCTTCATACCACAAAAAATAAGAACCTGTTATTTTCGCAAACTCCCACAAAAACAATTAATAATCCTTCATTGTTATTGTTCTTGTTGTCGCATACTCCAAAGATAATAATTAAAAATTCTTATTCAACAATCAAATACTCTGCTGCTATATTTGAGAAGGAGCTATATCAACAATCAAATACTCAACCGCTATTTTTTTAGAAGGAGAAAGATGGAATGATGCAACAAGCTTCGCGTCGAACCACATTTATCCAAATGAAAAAAAAACACTCCAATGTATTTTAACGCAGTTCCCTTCAATCATGAAACGAAATCATCAAACTAAAAAAAAACTATGGATCGAATAGTGTTGTTGTGATACAATGTTGAAAAACAAACATGTATAAAAGAAAAATTGTCACACCCCCAACGGATAGCGGAATCATCGGGGCTGATGTAAAATGTAACATTCGTCGAAAAACGGGTTTTCAAAACCCGCTTCGTTTATTAATCAAATATTCAGTTATAATTTTTCGTTGCGTATTTATTGCTTAAATAAATTTTAAACAATACATCATTAATAAATATATTAGAATTTAAAAACCATAATTTATAATTAATAATAAAAAGTGAATAAAAAAACAAATTGGAGACGCCGGGTTTCGAACCCGGGTCACCCACAAATCCAAACACACAACACACCGCTCCGCCACACACTTCACTTGTGATAAACAAGGAAACAAATAACACTTAAGGTAAAACCAGAAAATCAAAACCGGACATCAGCGCGCTCAAAACGCGGAATCGCCGGAGTAAGACCAAAACTCCCCAAATGTGGCCTTTCCTTTTGACTAAAACGCGATAACCGACTACGGCATCAATTATAACCGATGTTTAAACCGTCAAATTCGGTCATAACCGCCGGAAAATCTTCAATCGCGAATCAAGACTCAAAAGCGGACACAATTCATCCAGTTCTTCACTATAAATACCCACTCAATCTTCTGGGAATCCTTTCGCTCAGAACCGTGCACTTTTTCGAAGCTTTAGCTCGTCGCCGGAGAATTTCAATTTCGCCGCGCCGGAATCGATCGTCAGAAAACCGTATTCATTCATCAGTCGGTATAACTGTCTAAACTTCTCTGCTATCTCTTAATTTATACTTTAATCGTTCAAATCAATAATCAAAACTGTTAAAACAGTTCATACCGCCAGAAATCGCAAAAATCAGAGCCGACTCTTGCCGGAAATTGAAGAAACCACTCTGAGTTGGTACATCATAATCATTATCCTTCTTTTTCTATTTCCAATTCAATCAAATTATAAGTGTTGTTGGTCAATTAAACAAACAATCGGCTTCACAGTTTCTATGTTCTTATAAATGAGGAAGACGAAGTTGACTTGTGTATTAATATAATTAAAACCAGAAAACTAAACGGGTTAGATACACAGTCCAGCGGTGGACTGTGTGCAATTATAACATTCAAGTCCCGAGTTCGATTCGTGTACGTATACGGTTCCCGCAATAACAAAACATTTTTTTCTTTTAAGTTTAACAGAACACCCCTCAGATAGTACTTAAGTTTAATATAAATCTTAATTTAAATGGGTTAGACACCCAGCCCAGTTGGTTGGGCTGGGTGCAAATCAAAGAAATGGTCACGAGTTCGATGCGGAGTATACGCACCGGTTCTGCAGATTTTAAAACCTTTTTAAAATAACTAATTTCTGAAATATTCTAGTTAGTATATAAATATAATTAAATCTGAGTTTATTTCGGGTTAGACACGTAGCTCAGTTGGTAGAGCTGCGTGCACGTATACGAGAGGTCCCGAGTTCGAACCTCACTCAGCGCATATAAAAACACAGTCCGACCGGTCAACGGTCAACGGTAAAAAAAGTCAAAATTTTTTATTATTTTTATTTTCTTTTTATTTATTTATTTAATTAGAAAATTATTTAAAAATACTTAAAAATAAGATTATTAAGGTTAGAAAATTTCCTTAAACTCACAAAAATAAATCTAAAAATCCCATTAAGAGTACTAATTAAAAATATTAATCTCAAATAAAATCCATTTATTTACCGAATCATTTCGTTATTATTTTAGGTTAGTTTTTCCCTCGTCGATCAAATCCTAAAATTCGTGCGCATCCAACGTCATCAAAGAACGCACCCAATGTGAGTGAATCTCTACCAATTCCCCGTTTTAATCATGCTTTGGGTGTATCATGTATCGTATAATTCTTTTATTATATATATAAATACTTGTGCATTCATCATATCCGTGATCAAATGTGTATCAAATGTGTATCAATTGTTGTGTGGATTGTATGTAGATTGGATTTATCATTTTCAGTGCACGCATTTCATTAGGCCCATCAGTTCCCCGTGGGAGACGGGTTTAGCATCAGGTGCCTCATAAGATCGGCTCCGTTTGATTGAGCCTTGATCTCACATTCATCATCATTCATATCATATACTCATTCAAAGTGGTTTGCGTTTGTTTATTTATATATGTTTGCTCACATGTGATATTTGCACAAATTTTCATTATTAAATAAAACAAGAAATTAGTAATAATGTTTTATCAAGGTTCACTCGCCAACTTTTGTTGACCCAAAAATATCCCCCGTTTTACACATGATACAGGTGATCCAGCTGAGACAAGAAACACATAGGAAGGCCTAGAAGAATAAACAAGTTTAAGTCTTGGAATAATTATGTATTTTCATTTTCTTGTAATTGTAAGAACTTTGTTTTGAATATTTAAGTTGTAATTTGAATATAATAAATATGAAACATTTTAGTAAACATCATGAGCTTTGGTGATAACCCAATTATGCCCCGACTCTTATTCCGCTGCGGGTCGGGGTGTGACAGATTGGTATCAGAGCCATGACTATAGGGATATAGGATAGGTTATTAGACCTTAGAGCCTATACTATAGTTGATTGAAATTTTAAATTGCTTATGCGTTACATACAAAATTCATGATGTTTATATGCTTTATGTTTATTTTTACACTCAATGTTATGCAAGCATGCTCACAAATACATGTTATTATACAATGCTCATCATGAATCATATCCTCATAACATATCATATCCATGAGAGCACACACCTCACGATTCCCATGATTTTTGCAATGATTTTTGTATTTTTCAAATCACATCAAAGTGAGTTCTCATGACGGGCATGTAGTAACTGGAAGGGTACGAGTACCGGTAGTCGGAATGTCCTGTCTAGGCTTGGCATTCGTATAAATCCAAAATGAAGGACCAATTTGCCTACCTGGGGACTAACGATGAGAGTACGAAAGACCTATTAGGCCAAAGCATGCTATACCAAACGTCGTGTGAGCTAACCCCACTTTGAGTTGTCATTGTGTCTACACCTGGACACCCTCATACCATACATCTCGCAATTATATTTTCTGATTTTCATTCGGGTGGTGCAAGTGTTAATCCGCCAACACCAATGTGAATCCTACCAAGCCCAATAGTCATGGGGGCCCACATGACTACACATGCGATGGTATGGGGGACATTGGAGGCCCAAACATGAGCAAACCCAAGACATCCTATGGATGTAGTTGAATTATTGTCAGTTATGTTATTTTTCATTCTTTTTACGACACATGACACCTTGAAACTTCTTAAACTCACAATCTTCCTATGTATGTTCCTGTAGATGTCGGCTAGGCAACTACGTGGAGGTAGAAAGTCAGGAAGATCAAATGAACAATTGGCCACACAAATTGCTAAACAAATGGCCGCGGTGCTTCCTGACATCGTAATTCAAGTTCAACAAGCTCTCACCGCAAATCCCATCAACCCTCCCAATCAAGAAGACCAGAGCGTCGCCAACCCTCCCTCCAAAAAGTGCTCTTACAAACACTTCAAATCTTGCGATCCCCCAAAGTATGAAGGGACCGAAGGTGTTACCGCCCTCCTTCACTGGTTTGAAGAAATGGAAAACACTTTCCTCAATTGCGATTGTCCCGAGGATCGCAAGGTACGTTATGCAACTGGAAGACTGTTTGGGGTAGCCCTTACCTGGTGGAACACAGAAAAGGGTAAACGAGGAGTTGAAGATGCCATGGCCTTAACATGGGAAGAGTTAAGGGAACTCATGACCAGACGCTTTTGTCCAAGAAGCGAAATCAAAAAGTTGGAAGATGAATTCCACGCGCTAAAACAAAAGGAAGGAGATCACACTTCCTATAACAAGAGATTTCTCGAACTGAACCAGATGATCCCTAATTTGTTCACCCCCGTGTACCGCTTGGTTGAACATTACATCCGAGGCCTTCCCTCGAAAATTCAAGACTCGGTTTTAAGCACTTCGCCTGCAACACTTGAAGTCGCGATGGAGTTAGCTACAGAACTCACTGAAAATCGCATTCGGAACGGCAAATTCAAAGATGAAAAGAAGAAAGCACCCATAGAGACCTCAACTACAAACCACTCAGTCTCATCCTCAAGGTTTGCTGGTAAGAGGAAACGAAACAACAAGAATTTTGATGTCACTCAAACCAACCCTCCTATCACTGTTGCACCAATCACCCAAATCGCTCCCTCAGCTGCACCATTTAAAAAGCCATACACCGGCCCACACCCAAAATGCAACCGTTGTCAGTACCATCACCCTCTCGAAAATCCCTGCCAACATTGCACCAGCTGTGGCCGTGCGGGTCACACCATCCAAACCTGTCGCACACTTCAATGAATGAACCGCAATCAACCCCCAACCCAAACCCACCATCAGATAGTGGGTTAAGCCCAACAACCCTTACTTCTACCACCTGTACCACACGCAGCCCAAGCTTACTACCAACCCAACTACCCCATGATGCAACCTATGCGAGCTTGTTACAACTGTGGGGACCCAAACCACTTCAGGAACACTTGTCCACGCTTGGTGAACATCATCCATGCTCAAGCCCAAGTGAACCCAGTAAACCAAGCCAACCAAGCTCCTCCACCTGCCAGAGGAAGAGCTTTCAACATCAATGCCAACCAAGCTAGGGCTGACAACAACGTGGTTAACGGTACGTTTCTCATCAATGGTAGTTATGCATCCATGTTATTCGATACTGGCGCGGATAAGAGTTTTGTGTCCTTAGAATTTGAACTTATCCTCAACCAAACTCGTGTTAATCTCATGGAATCTCTAACGGTGGAAGTTGCTGACGGAAAACCTGTTTCGTTAAATTCTATTATACGCGATTGTACCCTCACTCTAAACGATCACGATTTTCCAGTTGACCTCATTCCTATGAAGTTGGGAAGTTTCGATGTTATAATCGGTATGGACTGGCTCAGCCAGCATCACGCTGAAGTAGTGTGCCGCGAAAAGTTCATTCGCATTCCTCTTGCAGACGGTCAGACCCTACGTATTTTTGGAGAAACCCCTTCGAAAGGACTCAAATTAATGTCCTGCCTTCAAGCCCGAAGATATCTCCGCAAGAACTATGTCGCATTCCTAACTCACATCGTCAAAAAGGGAAACAAGGAAAGGAAACTCGAAGATATTCCAGTTGTGAAAGAATTCCCATAAGTCTTTCCCGACGACATTTTAGGACTCCCTCCTGTGAGAGAAGTCGAATTCCGCATCGATCTTGTACCTGGCGCTACACCAGTCGCAAAATCTCCTTATAGGTTAGCCCCCTCCGAAATGCAAGAGCTGGCCAGTCAACTGCAAGAGCTGACCGACAAAGGATTCATACGTCCTAGCTCCTCGCCTTGGGGTGCACCTGTTCTCTTTGTGAAGAAGAAAGATGGAACGTTTCGCATGTGCATTGATTATAGAGAACTCAACAAGTTAACGGTTAAAAATCGCTATCCACTACCTCGCATCGATGACCTTCTTGACCAACTTCAAGGCGCCACCTGCTTTTCAAAAATCGACCTTCGTTCTGGTTATCATCAGCTTAGAGTGCACGAAGAAGATATCCCAAAGACCGCCTTCCGGACTCGTTATGGTCATTACGAATTCATGGTCATGCCATTCGGTTTAACCAACGCCCCCGCTGTCTTCATGGATCTAATGAATAGGGTATGCAAACCCTCCCTCGACCGTTTCGTCATAGTCTTCATCGACGATATTCTTATCTACTCCAAGTCTAAATCCGATCATGAGCGACACCTTCGACTCATCCTTACACTCTTAAGGACTGAAAAGCTTTACGCAAAGTTCTCAAAATGCGAATTCTGGTTAAGAGAAGTACAATTCCTTCGACATGTCGTCAATGACAAGGGAATACATGTCGATCCTTCAAAAATCAAGGCAGTACAAGAATGGCAAGCGCCACGTACCCCTACCGAAGTAAGGTCATTTCTTGGTTTGGCTGGTTACTATCGCCGCTTCATTGCCAATTTTTCCCGTATTGCTGTACCACTCACGGCTTTGACTCATAAAGGAAAACCCTTCATATGGGGACCTAAACAAGAAGAAGCCTTCCAAACTCTAAAGCAAAAAACTTTGTGACGCACCTATCCTCACACTCCCTGAAGGTTGCGATGACTTTGTAGTATATTGCGACGCGTCAGGGCAAGGGCTAGGCTGTGTATTAATGCAAAGAGGAAAAGTGATAGCCTATGCTTCTAGACAACTCAAAGTTCATGAGAAGAATTACACCACCCACGACCTGGAACTTGGAGCCGTTGTGTTCGCTCTCAAGATATGGAGACATTACCTCTACGGTACCAAGTGTGAAATATACACTGACCACAAAAGTCTCCAACATATCTTCAACCAAAATGAGTTGAATATGAGGCAACGAAGATGGGTCGAACTTCTCAACGACTACGACTGTGAAATTCGGTATCATCCTGGCAAGGCAAACATAGTGGCCGATGCGCTCAGTCGAAAAGGTTATGCGAACTCCATTCATCTTCTCTGTTCGCAAATCATAACCGACATCAAAGATCGAATCCGAGCAGCTCAACATGTTTCTATAACAGAAAATGACGTACGCGATGAGCTGTCATGTGGAGCTGAACTCAAAATCGAAACCAAATCCGACGGTATTCTATACTATTTAAATCACATACGGATTCCCGATCGCGATAACCTTCGTGATTTCCTCATGAATGAGGCGCACAAAACACGATACTCTGTACACCCAGGAGACGACAAGATGTATCAAGACCTACGATACACCTACTGGTGGCCGGGCATGAAAAAGGATATCGCTGTTTTTGTTTCCAAGTGCCTTACCTATTCCAAAGTAAAAGCTGAACATCAAAGACCTTCAGGACTTCTAGTCCAACCCGAAATACCTGTATGGAAGTGGGAAAACATAACCATGGATTTCATTACCGGGTTACCTCGCACCTCCAGTGGGTATGACACTATATGGGTAATAATCGATCGTCTTACAAAGTCATCTCATTTCATTCCGATTCGGGAGGACTTCAAGAACGAGAAGTTAGCTCGTATCTACATCAGCGAGATCGTAAGCTGTCATGGTGTACCTTTAAGCATCATTTCAGATAGTGATGGTCGTTTCACCTCACGAACATGGCGAGCCGTACAAACCGCCTTGGGGACACGATTAGACCTCAGTACCGCTTTTCATCCTCAAACTGATGGTCAATCTGAACGCACCATCCAAACTCTTGAAGACATGCTTCGAGCATGTATCATAGACTTCAAAGGGAATTGGGACGCTCATCTACCATTAGTTGAATTTTCGTACAACAATAGCTATCATTCAAGTATCGGCATGGCTCCTTTCGAAGCTTTATATGGTCGTAAGTGCCGATCTCCAGTATGTTGGCACGAAATTGGGGAATCACAAATCACCGGTCCAGAATTAATTCATGAAACAACCGACAAGGTCATTCAAATTCGAAACAATCTTCTAGCGGCTCAAAGTCGTCAAAAGAGTTATGCAGACAAACGACGCAAGCCCTTGGAGTTTGACATTGGTGATCAAGTACTTTTTAAAGTATCACCATGGAAGGGAGTGGTTCATTTTGGCCAAAAGGGCAAGCTAGCACCACGCTACGTAGGACCTTTCAAGATACTCGAAAGAGTAGGTCCTGTAGCATACAAGCTTGACCTACCAGAAGAGCTCAACAGAATTCATCCCACCTTCCACGTATCAAACTTGAAGAAGTGCCTCGCCGATGAAAACCTCCATATTCCTCTAGAAGACATTCAGATCGATGAATCTATGCACTTCATTGAAAGACCAGTAGAAATCATGGACTTCGAAGAGAAGCGTTTCGAAGTCGTATTCCAATTGTCAGGGTGCGTTGGGAGTCAAAACGAGGACCTGAGTTTACTTGGGAACGTGAAGACTCAATGCGCGAGAAATACCCGCATCTTTTTCCTGTTACCACTACTACTTAAATTTCGGGACGAAATTTCTAAAAGTAGGGGATACTGTAACATTCGTCGAAAAACGGGTTTTCAAAACCCGCTTCGTTTATTAATCAAATATTCAGTTATAATTTTTCGTTGCGTATTTATTGCTTAAATAAATTTTAAACAATACATCATTAATAAATATATTAGAATTTAAAAACCATAATTTATAATTAATAATAAAAAGTGAATAAAAAAACAAATTGGAGACGCCGGGTTTCGAACCCGGGTCACCCACAAATCCAAACACACAACACACCGCTCCGCCACACACTTCACTTGTGATAAACAAGGAAACAAATAACACTTAAGGTAAAACCAGAAAATCAAAACCGGACATCAGCGCGCTCAAAACGCGGAATCGCCGGAGTAAGACCAAAACTCCGCAAATGTGGCCTTTCCTTTTGACTAAAACGCGATAACCGACTACGGCATCAATTATAACCGATGTTTAACCGTCAAATTCGGTCATAACCGCCGGAAAATCTTCAATCGCGAATCAAGACTCAAAAGCGGACACAATTCATCCAGTTCTTCACTATAAATACCCACTCAATCTTCTGGGAATCCTTTCGCTCAGAACCGTGCACTTTTTCGAAGCTTTAGCTCGTCGCCGGAGAATTTCAATTTCGCCGCGCCGGAATCGATCGTCAGAAAACCGTATTCATTCATCAGTCGGTATAACTGTCTAAACTTCTCTGCTATCTCTTAATTTATACTTTAATCGTTCAAATCAATAATCAAAACTGTTAAAACAGTTCATACCGCCAGAAATCGCAAAAATCAGAGCCGACTCTTGCCGGAAATTGAAGAAACCACTCTGAGTTGGTACATCATAATCATTATCCTTCTTTTTCTATTTCCAATTCAATCAAATTATAAGTGTTGTTGGTCAATTAAACAAACAATCGGCTTCACAGTTTCTATGTTCTTATAAATGAGGAAGACGAAGTTGACTTGTGTATTAATATAATTAAAACCAGAAAACTAAACGGGTTAGATACACAGTCCAGCGGTGGACTGTGTGCAATTATAACATTCAAGTCCCGAGTACGATTCGTGAACGTATCCGGTTCCCGCAATAGCAAAACATTTTTTTCTTTTAAGTTTAACAGAACACCCCTCAGATAGTACTTAAGTTTAATATAAATCTTAATTTAAATGGGTTAGACACCCAGCCCAGTTGGTTGGGCTGGGTGCAAATCAAAGAAATGGTCACGGGTTCGATGCGGGTTATACGCACCGGTTCTGCAGATTTTAAAACCTTTTTAAAATAACTAATTTCTGAAATATTCTAGTTAGTATATAAATATAATTAAATCTGAGTTTATTTCGGGTTAGACACGTAGCTCAGTTGGTAGAGCTGCGTGCACGTATACGAGAGGTCCCGATTTCGAACCTCACTCAGCGCATATAAAAACACAGTCCGACCGGTCAACGGTCAACGGTAAAAAAAGTCAATTTTTTTATTATTTTTATTTTCTTTTTATTTATTTATTTAATTAGAAAATTATTTAAAAATACTTAAAAATAAGATTATTAAGGTTAGAAAATTTTCTTAAACTCACAAAAATTAATCTAAAAATTCCATTAAGAGTACTAATTAAAAATATTAATCTCAAATAAAATCCATTTATTTACCGAATCATTTCGTTATTATTTTAGGTTAGTTTTTCCCTCGTCGATCAAATCCTAAAATTCGTGCGCATCCAACGTCATCAAAGAACGCACCCAATGTGAGTGAATCTCTACCAATTCCCCGTTTTAATCATGCTTTGGGGTGTATCATGTGTCGTATAATTCTTTTATTATATATATATAAACACTTGTGCATTCATCATATCCGTGATCAAATATGTATCAAATGTGTATCAATTGTTGTGTGGATTGTATGTAGATTGGATTTATCATTTTCAGTGCACGCATTTCATTAGGCCCATCAGTTCCCCGTGGGAGACGGGTTTAGCATCAGGTGCCTCATAAGATCGGCTCCGTTTGATTGAACCTTGATCTCACATTAATCATCATTCATATCATATACTCATTCAAAGTGGTTTGCGTTTGTTTATTTATATATGTTTGCTCACATGTGATATTTGCACAAATTTTCATTATTAAATAAAACAAGAAATTAGTAATAATGTTTTATCAAGGTTCACTCGCCAACTTTTGTTGACCCAAAAATATCCCCCGTTTTACACATGATACAGGTGATCCAGCTGAGACAAGAAACACATAGGAAGGCCTAGAAGAATAAACAAGTTTAAGTCTTGGAATAATTATGTAGTTTCATTTTCTTGTAATTGTATGAACTTTGTTTTGAATATTTAAGTTGTAATTTGAATATAATAAATATGAAACATTTTAGTAAACATCATGTGCTTTGGTGATAACCCAATTATGCCCCGACTCTTATTCCGCTGCGGGTCGGAGTGTGACATAAATAGATTGCTCGAGACTTCAAATCAGACAATAAATTTTCGTTTCCTTTCTACCATTTCAAGTACAAGGCTTTTGGAAACACAATACAACATCAAATTCAAGTACAAGTACATCAAAAAAATACAACATCGTAATCAAGAAACACGATCCTACATAAATCTAATTTAAGATGAGTTTTAGGTCCATCCTACTAGATTCCACGAGTTTCTAAGTCCATCGGAGCTGACGTAAATAGATTGCTCGAGACTTCATAACGCTAAACTTGTGACAAGTAATCAGACTATAAATTTTCGTTTCATTTCTACCATTTCAAGTACAAGGCTTTTGGAAACAAAATACAACATCGAATTCAAGTACAAGTACATAAAAAATACATCATGATCAAGAACACGATCCTACATAAATCTAATTTAAGATAAGTTTCTAAGTCCATCTTACTAGATTCCATGGATCGTCGTCATCATCAACCTGCAATACATGTTAAAGTATAGTTCAACACACAAGGCATTGGCGAGTATACAAGTTTGACTAATAGCATAATGTAAACGTTAAACAAATCCTCAAGCATAAATGTTAACTTGAAACTAACATGGCAAAACGATCATGCAATTATATGTGTCAACCCAAAGTTTACCGCTAGCGTAATCTAATCATAGCAATGACTAGACCGTTTTGTTTACTTAACATGACCTCACGAATACGGGCAGTGCGTTACTCCTATAGCGCTATACATGTTAAGGAAGGCTTGATCGAAGTTAATGACAAGACATAAGCATAGCAAGTATAAGCATGTATGGATCTAAGTTTAGCATAAATAGCATGTATAAAGGATTGTTTTGTGATTTAAGAGCAAGCATGTTTATGTGTTTTTGATAAAGTACATGTATTGCACCCAAAGTGTTAAAAGTAAAACGGGGTCGAGTATACTCACGGTTTTGCAAAGCTTCCTTAGTAAACCGCGAACTGTTGAGTTAGAGTGTTGAGGTAATGAATACCGAAGTCACCCTACAATGGGTAAATAGAGGTGCGTGAATAGACTGTATTTGGCGAAGGATTCAGATTCGTAGTCGGAAAATACGGAAAGAAAACGTAGAAAAGCTCCACTTCGTGCGAAGTGAAAATTCTGAAGTGTTTTAGCTCGTTTTTGCACCCGTTTCGACAATGGTTTCTGTGAACGGAGATTCTGACCACGAGGCAGAACAGTCTAGGACCATAATACTTAAACAGAAAGCGATTAATATTCTGTTCAGACTAGTTTATTAAGAAAATACTAAAGTTATGAATAGTTTATGTATATTTAAGTCAAGTTCGTCATAGAAATCAAGCATGGGGGTGCGAACACCTCATTATATGATTCACCAAAGCACAAGGTTGTAACAACCTGGTTGGTCATGAATAACATAATGTAAATTTAACTATACAAATAGCGAAGTACGATTAACCCAGGTGAGCCATTCCCGACATGGAAAGAGTTAACTAAGTGTCGGAGGCCAGACGGGGTTAGGTGACTTTGGTGCTAGCAAACCACTTGAATGACATGCAATGGACAAACGAGGTGGTAGAACTAATTCGGAAGCCAAGGCTTCTAGTGTTCATACTACTACCAATACAAGCTTAATCATATAAAGGATGCTGAGCTTGGTGCCATTCAACATTTGAAGATGCATGCATTAGAAAGAGTAGAAGAAATTATTAAAAGTAAGTGAAAAAGAGTGAGTTTGAAATCACTTAGAAGGCTTGAGAAACCTTATGTTATGAATTTGATCGTTTGGAGAGAAATCAGTAAGTTTGAGATTGTTTGCGGAGTAAGCAAAGGGTTTAGGAGTGGAATGGAGTGCGTTTTTATAGGAAACAGGTGCAGTTCGTAAGAATTGGGCACCACTTCGTATGAGGTGGCGTAACTTCGTACGAGGTGACCTCACCTAGTGCGAGGTGACCTCACGTCGTGCAAAGTGAGGTGCACTTCGTGCGGAGCTGACTTGTTCGGGTCGTGTTTCGCGTGTTTTAGCCGGTTGTACTTTTTAAGCATACGATAGGGTTGTATAAGTATAATGCACATAAAATTGAGTATTCGAGTATTCTAAGTATAAGTTTCTTGCATATAATCACGTATTCAAGATTGTAAAGTATGTAACATGCGTAAGTATCAAATAAGTTTTCCATTATGATCATAATCTCATAGTACAAGGATTGGAAATGAAATATACGAATACGATACAAGTTTCCAAAAATAGAAATATGATAACATTTTCTAAATAAGGAAAGTAAAGAAATGCGGAGCGTCACAGTCTCCCCTACTTTAGGGAATTTCGTCCAGAAATTCTTTTCAAGAAAAAGGCTCAACGAAGAGGTGTGGATACTTGGTCTTCATTTCAATTTCTAAATTACCAGTTTTAAACTAGAAGATTCGTTGGAGCCATTCAATCATAGAAGAAGTTCTTAAAAATAATGGTATGCCACACAATATTTTAGTAAAAGGCGGAAGAATAGTCCCCTTTGTGCTCTACATGGCTGCATATCATTAAACTAACAATAAGGAAGGTATGAAACAATTTGAATAATAGAAGAGGCTCTCTAAAAATAAGCATATGCCATTTGATGTAACAATTACACGGTATTCTTTAGTAAAAGATGAAAAATAGTTTGATTTGTCCTCATTACATGGCTGCTTTCCATACACCTATACCAATTGCCTTTGTATAACTACCTTTCCCCATCTCTCCTTTCACCCGGCCGATGTGGGATCATTATATTCAATAATAACTTAATAAGCCTTTCAACACATGATGTGCAACTTTTCCAAATATTTCAGTATGAACAACAACAACAACAACAACAACAATAATAATAATAATAATAATAATAATAATAATAATAAAAGAGTTAAAACTATGTTTTTGATAAATCTATTTTTATAGTGAATTGGTCTTTTTTGATGAAATGTAATGTTATGTGTTTTAGTTCTTCCTTTCTAGACAATCTGTCTCTTGTACTTGCTCTTGATCATGATTCATGAACAAGTACAAGAGCATCTTGATCTTCTGAATGATAGGTCATTTTGTTCGCGGTAAGAACAATGAAGTCATGAGTACATCTCCTTTTTCGAATATCTCACATTTTATGAGGTACACATTTTATTGCATCTACAACGCTAACAAATTAAAATGAAGGCCGTTGTCAAGAAACCATGTCACAAAGGTAAAGTGAACCCAATAATGATCTAAGCTACTTGTGTGCCCCGTTTGGCCGTTTCCCCTGTTTGTGAATCTTGAAAGCGAAGCACGGTTCCAAAACTCTCCAAAGAAAATCAAAACTTGAAGTTACATTAAAGCAAACAGTTTGGATAATAAAGTAGAAACCGGTATCAAAGATAACTTGTTTGTGATGCAAACTCAACCTTTTAGTATACTACACAGGTGAATCTGCGTGTAATAGTGAATCTTAAGAGTCATGAACATGTACTTGCACACACGGTAAGATCAGCCTAATCGCAGGTTTCAGAGTTTCTTTGCTCTGCCCTCTAATATCTTGCAGTTGGCATATCTTTTAACAGCGTACACCAACTCTGTTGTGTTTGATTAACATGTTGTGTGTTTACAAATGCTAGACTGAAAATCGGTTGAGGCCCTAACATAATAGAAGAAGCTCTCCAAAAGTAAGGATACGCCATTTAATGTAAAGAGCACATGCTATTCTTTAGTAAAAGGCGAGAGAACAGTTCGCTATGTGGTGTTCCTAAAGCATGACCCCGAATTGGTCAAACATGTTATAGTTAAGACTCGGATTCAACATTTATTACAATGCATAAAACATCCTACATTTTCTTTTATCTAAAAATACTAAATACAATTAAAACACCATTATATCAATATTTTATTTTATTCAAATCATAAATATATATTCATCACTTGATTATACTTGGTAATTAGTAGGAAAATGTTATTTTTTCACAAAATAATTTTGCGGGTCCCATTTGTTCTGATAACAGGTTCTCATGATTAAAAAAGTCTATTACATGAGACCATGAGAGGTCAATCGAACTCGATAGGCAACCCGCTACGCTATTCGGGCCAAATTATCATCTCGGATCGTCCTGAAATTTTTCTCACCAAAATCATTTGGGTATCTTGCATTTCGTTCACAACCAAATCGGCTACATGAGCGTTATACAAAACTAAATATTTAAAGATTCTTATTTTAGAAAAAAACACATTTATATATATATATATATATATAGAGAGAGAGAGAGAGAGAGAGAGAGTAGAGTTTTAGAGTGAACACTAGGTTGAGAGTGAATCGTGTGAACTAATATGAGTCATTGGATTATATCATCTAATCTAGAGATTTTTATACAATGGCAAGATTGTAATTATAATGTTGTAACTTCCCTTTAAATTAATTGACAGAAAAGTATTTGTGTCGTTTGTAAATTGCATTTATTAAACAATATAATCAAAATTCTTAAAATCTTGCTAATTTCCGTATATACAAGATACACAGTTGTTAGTGTATACACATGTGTACAGTCTTGATAGTATTAGTTTATACAAGATACACAGATGTTAGTTTATACAGATGTGTATAGTCTCGCTAACAATCAATTTATACAAGATACACATTTGTTAGTTTATACACATATGTACTTGAATAATACACATGTGTATAAATCTGGTTTATACCGACCTGTGGAACAAGATGTAATTATACACAAGCGTATAAGTCTTGTATATACTGACCTATATACACATATGTAAAAAACCATAATTCAATTAGGTTTAATATTTAATTTTAAAAGAACATAAGAGTTTATTTAAAAATAAACATTAGCCCTTTAATCTCTTATAATTAAAATAATAGAGAAATAATTAAAAATGAGAGAGAGAGAGTTAAGAGATGAGAAAATTAATGGATTTTAATTAAAAGTACTTGACTAATATCAATCTTACCCTTTTACTCTAAAAAATGATCAAAGGCCAAAATTAGTTCACTCTTAAGAAGTTCACAAATGATCCTAATCCTATATGTGTATATATATATAGAGAGAGAGAGAGGGAGGCCGGTTAACGTACAAGAGCCCTTATCCTACATTACGTACGCGATCATCACAGTCGTACGATCTTGTGCGAACTCAATCTTCAACATGCGATTTTGTGAGACAAAACATGCAATTTCCTCAAACAATACCTAACATGCAAAATCATCAAAACTTTCCAACATGCGATTTCATCAATGCTTTTTTATAACATGCGATTTCACAATAGCGTACGCTTGTACGATAAGCCCTATTGTACGTTACACTTTTCATATATATATATATATATATATATATTCATGACCACTAGAGAACCCAAGTTTGAGCCGAAACTCAATCCAATAGCTTGAGACTTCATTAAAGCTCGAACCAGACGAGCACAAGTCAAATTTGAGATCGAATACGTCAATAATAGACTCAAGCCTGGAATAACTTGTTTGACCCGATCATATGCGATCCTAACTTGGTTATTTGGTTTGGTCGCGACCCAAACTCATTATAATATGGTTCTTCAGTAACTAACACAGACCATTCATTACAAGTTTGCAATACTTTTAAACCAAATGTTAGACTAATGCAAAAGCAAACTGCAGTTTAGAAAACCATGTATAGAATCAAGAACTGATAGTGAAGACCTTTCTGACTAATAAACCACCTAAATGTCAACTGCGATCTTGGCATCAAGACTTGTGAACTCTTCATAAAATGCCTTCAAATGCTCATATGAATACTTCACATCATCAACTGCACACATCTCTCTTATGCTATGCATTGACAATTGTGGGGCCCCGATATCAACAGTGCGAATCCCCGTCCCACTGGCCAAAATCGGTCCGATGGTCGAGCCGCAAGGCATGTCATTTCGAACCACAAAGTCCTGTTTACATATAGCTTTCTTGATTAAGAAGAAACAAACAACCCAATTGTTCAACTAACCCGAAAACCAGAAAATGCATAACAGGCCAACCTGAACAGGAAGATTGTGTTTGGCTGCTATTTCCCTGAATATGAAGGCAGTAACAGCATTAGTAGCGTATTTCTGGTTTGCGTTGTGCTTAATCACAAGCCCAGAATGTAGCTTTGGTTGATGGTTCTCTTCATGTTTTTCCTGAGAAAAAAAAAGATATGACATTGATATATGCATAAAATGAATATCAGTTACTGAACACTTAAATGCTATACGCACAGACCATATAATTTGGGTGCAAGGCATGTGCCATGTCAGCAGACACCAAAAAGCTTCTTTGTATGGCCTATTCTAGCAACTGCATAAAATTAATGGAAACAAAGCATCAGAAATCAATGTAGATGAAAATTAAATTTTGTGATCGCTTCTAAACTCAGAAGCTAGGTTATTTTAACACAACAACTATTTTTACAAAAAAAAATACTTAAAAATGGACAAAAAGTGTTTTCAAGTCAACTCAACCAGTTTCTACAATCTTTTCAACCCGCCCCGTTACAAAAAGAAACAGGATATGAAGTGTTACACATTTATATAACCTTAAAAACAATGGTCGTGGCAAATCCACCAACCCATTCAACCCCAAACTTTGATATAATGCCAAAAGTAGCCCTCTAACTTTGTACATGTCACTTTGACCCCCTCAAGTTTCTAAAGTTTAGCCTAAAACTAATTTCTTACGTTTTTAACGTAATTTTTGCTTGGAAGCGAGTCGGGTCAAATATAAAATGTTTTATTTTTATGTACGTTTTGATGCAAATTTTGTTTGAAAACAAATCGGGTCAAATATAATACATTTTCATTCGACGATATAAATTTGAGTTACTGTACGTTTCATCATAAAATTAGTTCGAAAACGAATCAGGTCGATTGTAGTCTATACTTTATCAAGCCGCGTACGACGCCACCACACGTTTTTATTTTAGGTCCGTTCTGAGTTGGTCTAAGTTTTGACGTAAATTCTGTTTGGAAACAAGTCGGGTCAAATATAAAATATTTTCATTCAACGGTATGAATTAGGAATACTCTACAATTCAACATAAATTTAGTTCGAAAACGAGTAGGGTTGATTGTAGCCTATAATTTATCACATCGCATACAACGCCGCCGCAATGCGCGGCGGGTAAAAAAACTAGTTGATTATTAATTGGAAAGAAAATAGACAAAAAGCGTTTTGCAAGTCAACTCAGCCGTTTCAACTCGTACCAAAAACTACCTGTTTCAACCAGTACCAGAAACTACCTGTTACCTAACCCACCCATTATAGATAAAAAAAATACGAGATTAAGTTATTCTTACCTGTGAATCTGAAGAAACGAAAGATGTAATGCGGGACAGAGCATCAAACATAACTGGAGATCCAGCACCTTGTGCTGAATCAGATCCGACTTCCTCATGATCAAATAATGCTACCATTCTTACACCACTCTCATCGTTGGTCCCCAGGTAGGCAAACTGGTCCGTTATATTGGATTTATACGAATGCCAACCTAGATAGGACGTTCCGACTACCGGTACTTGTACCCTTCCAGTTACTACATGCCCGTCGCAGAACTTACTTTGATGAGATTTAAAAATTGCAACAAAATCTTTGAGTAATGAGAGTATGAAAATGAATTGAATATATGAACATTGATATATGTATAATGAATATGTATATAAGTATGTATGTTTGACTGTAAATATAAACAAATATGAAACACATAAATATCACAAGTTTGTATGTAACCACCTAATCAATTAAAATTTAGGCAGACTATAGTATAGGCTCTAAGGGTCTAATAACCTATCCTATATCCCTATAGTCATGGCTCTGATACCAATCTGTCACACCCCGACCCGCAGCGGAAAAGGTGATCGGGGCATGATTGGGTTATCATCAAAGCTCATGACATTTATTTTAACGTTTCATATTCATTAATACAATTTAATGGAAATTTACAATCATAATTACATCAATCTAAGCTTCTTTGTTTTCTTCTAAGGCATTTCCTATGTTTTCCTTGCTTCATCCTGTTCACCTGTATCATGTGTAAAAGGGTTTTTGGATCAACAAAAAGTTGGCGAGTGAATCCTATGGAAAACATTTGAACAAGTTTATTTAATTGAATATGAAATAAAGTGCACAACCACACATGAGTAAAAATAGATGTAAACTTATTCATAGATCAATTTAATATTAAACAATACACACATGAACAATAATGGATCGTTTAGAGGCACGCGTTGCTCAACTCGTCTCTCACGAGGAACTGATGGGCCTAATGAATGAATTGCATAAACATGATAATATGAAAGACATAACTACAAACAATATAAACTCAATAACACACACATGAACAATAATGGATTGGTTTTGAGGCACGCGTTGCTCAACTCGTCTACCACGAGGAACTGATGGGCTTAATGAATGAATTTCATATAAGTTGACAAAATGAAATACATAATTACAACAATATAAACAATCTAAGTTTAGTTCACGATATGGTATGGCACAAGTTTAAATAAACGAGTTAATTATTTTGTGACACATGACACACCCCAAAACGTGTAATTAAAAAGGGGAGTTGTAAGATTAACTCACAGTGGCTGCGTTCGGTTGATGATGTTGAATGCACGCGAAGTGGTTTTAACCACGAGTGAAATTAACCTAGATAAATAGCATTATGGTTCGGTAAGTAAACGGATTTATTAATCCATTTTAGTAGGATTGTTGGGTGTATTTTTGTGAGTTTAAGGCTATTTTCTAACCTTAAAAATGTTATTTTTAAGTATTTTTAATTGATTTTTAATTAAAATAAATAAATAAAAATAATAAAAAAATTTTGACTTTTTTGACCGTTGACCGTTGACCGTTGACCTTGACTGTTTGACCGGTTCGTATGCGTGTAAGTGTGCACTGGGTGAGGCTCGAACCCGAGACCTCCCGTACGCGTGCACGTAGCTCTACCAACTGAGCTACGTGTCTAACCCGAAATATTTCTGTTTTTAATTATATTTATATATTAATTAGATTAAACAGAAAATCCTTTATTTTTAAAACCGATTTTAATCCAAAGACTCGGTGCGCTCCACAGGTCTCGAACCCGGGACCTGTGGTTTATGCTAACACACAGTCCACCGCTGGACTGTGTGTCCAACTTGTTAACTTAACTGGTTTTTATTATACTTAAACACAAACTAAGTATTTTCATTTCTGACTTATTTAAAAAGTTAGATATTTGTCCGGATCGGTGCAGTAGACCGGACTCGAACTCGTGTCCTGTGATTAAACATACACAGAGTCGACCACTGGACTGTGTGTCTAACTTGGTTATTATTCCGGTTATTAATAAACTTAACATATACAGCGTGACTCCGGTTCGGTTAACAAAAAAAAC
The DNA here is from genome assembly GCA_947069175.1 of Scalesia atractyloides. NCBI lineage: Eukaryota > Viridiplantae > Streptophyta > Magnoliopsida > Asterales > Asteraceae > Scalesia > Scalesia atractyloides. Next base: position 77,062,128 of record CAMTDV010000013.1, on the reverse strand, counting down.
ATTTTTATTAAGGCAGCATGCGTGGGACAAGATTCGAACTCGAGACGTTTACGTGTTTATTGTGCACACAGTCCACCGCTGGACTGTGTGTCTAACCCGAGATATAACTTGATTTTAATTATACTTAAACATTACAGAAAACTTCGTCTTCTGCATTGATTTTAACCAGAATCGGAAGTCCGACTGGTTCGATGATTTAATCGTGTTCTTTAGTGTTTTGAGGTTAATTACAGATGAGATATGAATAAAAAGAAAGAGAAATTAGGCGTAAGGTATACCGACTGGACTCCTCTGTTTTTCCGGCAGAACTCCGGCGACATCAACAGGTTCCGACGTCGTGTGTCTTGCAGCAGCGAGTCTTCAGAAAACTTGAAAAGGATGTGGGTGACTTCGGTATAAGCTCAGGGGGTTCTGTAAGGCTCAGAAGTGAAGGGCTCGGTTTTCCGGCGAGATACAGAAGTTTTCCGGCGAACGGATTTACGTCGGGTAAAGGTGGGGTTTTGAGCGAAAAAGCTAGCAGAGGTTCGAGGGGGTATTTATAAGGCAGGTTATCGATGAACTTGGTCCAATTTCCGACTTGATTCAAAGTCATTACGTTTTCCGGCGGTTATAGTTTGTGTCGCGGACTCAGGCGTCGGTTATAACCGATGTAGGTTTAAACGTTTACGTTATAACTGAAGAAGTCGTAAATTATTGGCGAGTTAGTCGGGATTTCCGACGACTGAAATTTGGGCGCGCCGATTTCGAATTCGGAAAACATGTTATGAATTTATTGTCTTCAATATTTAACAAGAGATACAAGTGGCGCAGTGGTTGAGTGTGTGTGTGATAAGTCTTTGCTGGACCGGTTACTGACCGGGGTTCGAAACCCGGCAGTGCCAAATTATTTTTATTTTCTTATTTTTAACAGTTTTTCAAAAACAAATTATATATTTCAATATAATAATTAATTATGTATCATTTAAAATTATTTTGGGCATTAAATTCGCAACGAAATTTTTAACTGATTGTTCGGTTAATAAACGGAGCGGGTTTGGTAAATCCGTTTTTGACGGATGTTACACCGGTTAGGGATCTTGAGCTTTAAAACCGGTTTTAAAACCGAAACCGGTTATTAATATTGTCTAGGCCTATACACCTTTTATGTAGTATGTGCTTGAATAGGTGTTGATGTTTATTTTCTTATTTATTTGTTCTCTTATTTGTATTCACTATAACTTATTTATCACTGTGTTCGGTAGTTTAGACTATCGTGTACGGTTCCACAAAAGGGTGTCATGGTCCTAGTTGGCTGTGTGGCCACATGAGAACTCTACACCCCTCCCCTAGAGGTATACAAATCGGTTTTTTTAATAACCGGTTTTGATTTTTAACCGAACCGGTTTTTTACATCAAAAACAAAAACCGGTTTTTCTTATAACCGGTTAAAAACCGACCCTAACCGGTTGGACCGATTATTGTTTTGACTTAAAAAACCGGTTATAAGAAAAACCGGTTTTTTTTTTGATGTAAAAAACCGGTTCGGTTAAAAACCGAAACTGATTATTAAAAAAAACCGATTTGTATACCTGTAGGGGAGGGGTGTAGAGTTCTCATGTGGCCACACAGCCAACTAGGACCATGACACCCTTTTGTGGAACCGTACACGATGGTCTAAACTACCAAACACACAGTGATAAATAAGTTATAGTGAATACAAATAAGAGAATAAATAAATAAGAAAATAAACATCAACACCTATTCAAGCACAAACTACATATGTACTCCCCTAAAAAGGTGTATAGGCCTAGACAATATTAACACAAGACTAATGCTAAGATAAACTTCTATCCCCTATTATATTCTTGAAGAGTTACAAGTCTAGAAAATCATGTCTAAAAGATAAATACAAAAAATAATAATTAAAAGACTAAAATATGTTATAATTGGAACTTAATTTTAAAGAATATTGACACAAATGTGATGTATCTTTTGAAAAATCTACTACGTACATTTCATTTGTATAAACATTTATTCAAGCCAAAAACATAAAAAAAATATTTATTGATGAACTTTTATTGAAATTTAACAAATTTGGGCTTGGAAAGTAGTTTATTCCTGTTGACTAGTGCTAATTCCCGTGTGTTACACCGGGCAGTATAAATATAACAGTGTATGATTAAAAATTCTAAAAGACACGTCTAGTGTTAGTTACTCATGTATTACACGAGTTGGGCAAATATAATATTAAATATTGAGTAATACAAAAATTATGGTTTTAAAAACTCCTCTATTGTACGAGTTGAATAAACCCGTGTATTACGTGTGTTGTATAAAATACAATGTAATGTGTTAACATATATTGTCGTCAAAGATGTATTTAAAAAAAACTTTGAAATGACAATTATAAACTTTGTTAAGTTAATTTTTATGACATTTTTTAATTGAGTATTAATTGTTTTGTTCTTTATAAATGTTAACTCAATTATGTTTTACATATCTTTTTAGGCTTTTAACATAGTTAACTTTAATTAAATTGCAAATTATATAAAAAAGTAAAAAGTTCCTTAATTTATAATAACTATTCATATCCATAACTAAATATTTAAACATAATCAAAGAGATATAAATATAGTAGTAAATTGCTATTTTGGTCCGTATGGTTTATACCAAATTGGTATATATTACAAAAATGAAAAGTGTTGCAAAAAATACACTTAAGATTTCTAATCCTTGTGATTTTAGTCCACCTGACTAACACCATCCATTAATGACATTAAATGAGGGACAAAATCATCATTAAATATCCAATGTTAAAGAAAAAAGTTTCCTTTTAAAGCACAAGATCAAAATCGCAATTTACTATTTTTGGTATGATAAATCATGTTGAATACATTTTAAACATTTTTAATTAATCAATTTAACATTTAGTTACCTGAAACTTTTCTAGCTATTTGCATGAAATGGTTTGAACAACTATTATATACGTAATGCACCATAAGAAGTATTATACCCTCAAATGATTCTTTTGGAACAAACAATCATATAGCATCAATCAAACATTTAGACCTACATTGATCATTTTTCAAATAGTACTAACTCCTTAATTTGACTAACTATGTTTAGCTTACAACACATGTTATTATTGTATAAATGTTTCACACAAATTACTTCAATCCATAGTTCAAGTTAGAATCTTATGTCTTAGAACTTATTTTAGTTAAAAGTTCTTCAACCATATCAATATCTTAAATCTTGTAATATATAAGAGACCTTTGCTTTTATTTATTGTCTGTTGAAAAATGCAAAAAGTGAACTACAATCAAAATGCAAAAAAGCTTAGAAACATGCTTCACATCCTCTATCCATAGCTTCATTCATCCTCTATCGTAAGTCCTAATTGCACAAATAATTTTTTGATGGAAACAACTTAGATTTTAGTTATTTTTACACACTTGTGTTTTATATCAATGATTTTAGTTATATAAAAGGGGGCAGACCTACCTTAGGAGAACATAGGCATTTACTTAACGTTGCTAGAGCATTGTTGTTTCAAGGGAATGTTCCTTTAAAATTCTGGTCTGATTGTGTTCTAACAGCTTCCTGTTTAATTAATAGGACTCCCTCTTTGGTGCTTAATGGTAGTTGTCCTTATGAGCATGTTTATGGTTTTAAGCCGTTTTTAGGTCATCTTAGGGTGTTTGGTTCGTTTTGCTTTAGTACTGGTCTTAATGATTCAGAAAAATTTATCTAGTCATGCTAACAAATGTGTTTTTATTGGGTATTCGAATGAGAAGAAGGGATATAAGCTTGGAGTCTTGATCAAAAAATTATATATTTTTTTCAAAAGATGTAAGGTTTTAGAGAGCATATTTCCTTTTAAAGAAAATAAAGTTCTAAATGTTTTTGATTCTGAGTTACCTAAAGATATGAATACATTAATTTTTTCTAACTTGTATGAGCAAAGTGAGTCTATAAATCTTAGAGGACTGGATGATCCCAATAATGAGATTAGGTTTGATCAAAACACAGACTCGAATGCTCATGAGACTCAGCAATCTAGTTTGAGTTCTGAAACTACTTTAGGATAGGCTGAGAATCAGCAACCAAGTAGGACTGAAACAGGAATAAATAGGGCTGAGCATGATGTTGTAGAGAATGAAATTAGAAATGATAACCTGTCTGAGGGTACTCAATCATCACAAATTCCTTTTTCTTCTATTAGAAAGTCTTCTAGGTCTTCTATTTTACCAAAAAGATTAGATGATTATATTATTGAAGGAAAAGTAAAGTATGGCTTAGAAAAAGTTGTGAACTATCTAGTTTATTGTGTGAAAATTTTGTTTTATTTCCGGTTTAAATTAGTTTGTCGAACCTAAAATTAATCTTGTGGCATGCACTGATCCGAATTGGATAAGTGCTAAGAATGATGAGGTTGAAGCTTTGAATACAAAAAAAACATGGGACCTAGTTGAGTTACCATGATAGGAAACCTGTTGGATGTAAGTGGGTGTATAAAATAAAGTACAAGTCAACAGGTGAAATAAAAAAAGATAAAAAAGCTAGGTTAGTTGCGAAAGGTTATAGCCAAAGAGATGGTATTGATTTTGATGAGACGTTTTCTCCTGTTGTAAAAATGATTAATGTGAGATGTGTATTAACTCTTGTTGTGCAAAATAATGGTCCATTTGTCAACTAGATATTAATAATGCTTTTTTGTATGGTGATACTAGAGTTTGTAAATTAAATAAGTCATTGTATGGGCTTAAACAAGCTTTAAGAATGTGGAATGTGAAACTAATAAGTGTTTTGTTTGAATTTGGATTTACTCAAAGTAAATGTGATCATTCTATGTTTGTAAAATCGTTCAAGTCTGTGTTCATTGTGTTACTTGTATATGTCGATGATATTGTGATTCGGGTAACGAACAAGAAATTTTTAAAGTAAAACAGTATGTACAAACCAAGTTATTAATAAAAGATCTTGGAAATATCAAGTATTTTTTTAGGGATTGAGGTTTTAAAGGTTGATAATGGTTTATGTCTATCTCAACGAAAATATTGCCTAGAATTATTAGCCGCGTATGGTATGACAGGTTGTAAACCTGTGAGTAATGCAATAGAACCAAACTATGTGATTACATCTTTGTGTGAAAAAGAAAATGCGAACTTGATAAATATTACGGTTATCAACATTTGGTAGGAAGATTAATTTACTATCCCATACAAGACCAGACATTGCATTTTTTGTGCATGTGTTAAGTTAGTTTATGCATAAACCAACTAGATGTCATTTTCTGTTAGCAATGAGGGTGTTAAAATACCTTAAAGGGTCTCTAGAAAGGGAATTATGAGTAGCAAAAGTCCTAGTTTAGAATTGACTGCTTATGCAGATTCTGACTACGTTAGATGCTTGGTTTTTAGGAAATCTGTTACGGGCTACTATGTGTTTATAAGCAATACTTTTGTTACTTGGAAAAGTAAAAAACAGTATGTCACATCCTGATCTGCAGCGGATATGGTTGTCGGAGCATAATTGAGTTTTCATCAAAGCTCATGACATTTACTATAATAAAGTTTCATATTTGTTAATTCAATTTAAAAGAGAATATTCCAACAAACACGTAAAATCATACAAGCACGAAAATGTTCTAAACAAGTAATGTTTTATTCTTCTTCTAAGGCCCAATCCTATGTGTTCTTTGCCTCAGCTTGTTCACCTGTATCATATGTAAAACAAAGATTTGGGTCAACAAAAGTTGGCGAGTGAATCTCGTTTAAACATATGAAAGAAATTATTAAGTTATTAATTTAAAAAATGTGCATAAACCAAGTATGAGCAAACGTATATGTATACTATCCACAAACCACATAACCATCTAACATTGAAGACATAAACATGATAAAGTGATGTGAAATGAGATCAAGGCTCAATCAAACGGAGCCGATCTAATTAGGCAACCAATGCTCTACTCGTATCCAACAAGGAACTGATGGGCCTAATGTGAATGCTTGACTGAAATGAGAAAATGTAACCACATATAATAATAACCAAACATTACATAACACGTTAGATCATATAATGGTAGTAGCACAAGTGTTTAAATAAACAATATAAGCAAACTATACATGATACACCCCAAAACATGAATAAAAAGGGGAATTTGTAAGAATTCACTCACAGTGAGTGCGTTTCTTGAATTGATGATGAATGCGCACGATTTAAGATTTCAACCGACGAGGAAACTAACCTAATTAAACACGTAATAATTCGGTAAATATATATCTTTTGTTTATAATTAATATTTTTAATTAATACTTTTTATTAGGCTTTTAAATTATTTTATAGTATTTATTACAAGTTTGATGCTTGAAAAGTCCTATTTTTATAGGTATTTTAAAGGATTTTTGGAGAAAATAATAAAGAAATAGGTATTTAAAAAAATATACCCTTTACAGGGTTGACCGACCCGGTTTGACCGCTCAATTATAGGCTTCGTGTAAAGATCGAACTCGTGACCTCCCGTATACGTGCACGCAGCTCTACCAACTGAGCTACGTGTCTAACCCGAATAATCTTGATTTTAATTATATTATTATACATTGTATATATATACAATATATATACATATGTATTTATACATATGTATTATATATGTATATATTATAATATATAAACTAAGTTAATTCATAAATTCATTTAATTAAAAAGGTTTTGGTAAATCATCGGACCGTAGCACATACCCAGAGTCGAACCCGCGCCCATACGATATGTTGCACACACCCTACCAACTGGGCTAGTGTGACAACCCATAATATCTACAATTTATATTAATTATATATACTTACTAATGTTAATATATGAAAGTATTTAAAAACTTTGGTTTAATTCGGAGGTAGGCAGCGGGTTAAGATTCGAACCCGGGACCTATGCTTAATATTTGCACACAGTCCCCCATTGGACTGTGTGTCTAACCCGGTTTTATAACCGATTTTAATTATACACAAGCACTATCTGACTTCATCTTCTTCTCTTTTAAAACCCACTGATCAAACCAAGCTGTTTAATTATAAAACTTTCTGAATTCGATTGATTAGTATCTTTTAACAATTCACGTATACTAAAAGAATTAAAAAGATGATTTGTACCGAATTGGAGACTATTTGATACTCCAATGATACTTCTGGCGATCCCACAAAAATTCCGGCGACTTGGATCTTGAACACAGTGGGAACTTCAGAGGATTTTGAGAGTGATCGAGAGAATGTGAGCGAGTTCAATTGAGGGACAGGTTTGCTATGTATAGAGCAATTGGAAATTAACATTTCGGTTTCAATTTTTAAAGCTCAATGATTTTCAGACGGTTTCACACCATTGATTTCGAATTTCAGTTTGAAATTGATGATTGGAAATCAATTATACGCTTGATTAAGAGAAAATCGTTGATTGCGATTGATTGCCCAAGTTATGCTTCGACTGTTACAGATTCTGTGTTTTTGAATTGCAGGTGTAGTGCTTATTTTCGTATAAAATTAAATTGTTTTTAGATTAATCACAAGTGTGTGTAGCTCAGTGGTGTTTTGTGTGTGTGAATTCCTTGGGGACCCGGGTTCAAACCGGTTACCCCTTCATATTTATTTTTATTATTTTACTTTATTTATTAGTATTATTTTTAGTTTTTATTTATTTAATATTTTAACTCTTTTAATTTATTATTAATTACTGAAATTAATAAATCAAATTTTGATCGGTTAATAAATGCATAACGAAACTTCACATAAAATACTTGAACTATTTAAACGAAACGGGTTTTGGAACCCATTTTACAACGAATATTACACAGTCTACCGTATCTTGGTCAACAGCTAAGGCTAAGTATCGGGCGATGTGCACTGCGACATGTGAAGTTTTGTGGCTTATAAATTTGTTTGAAGAATTAAATGTTAAGTTAAAGCTACCTGTATCGTTATACTGTGATAATACAGCTGCAATTTCTATTGCAGCTAATCTAGTTTTTCATGACCGAACTAAGCATTTTGAGTTGGATCTGTTCTTTTTAAGAGAAAAATTCAACAAGGTAGTATTAAAACAGTTGGTATTCAAACTGATAAAGAAGTCGCTAATATTTTTACAAAGGGTTTTTAGTTAGTCAGCATAACCGTGTTTGTAATTAGTTAAAATTGTTTGATGTTTTCAGTTATAAAAGTAAAGGGGGATGTTAAAAATAACGTGTAATGTTACGTAATTTCACTTGTTATAACTGTAACTTGACTAATGGGTTTCGTTTATTTTATTTCATGTTTTAATGAGTTGTTTGGCTTGGAGCTACTTAATGGGCTTAGGAGCTATGTGATTAAGAAAAGTGTAGATACGGCTGAAGATTGGTGCGTTGGTCTTATCATCTCCTGGAATATTATATATATATATATATATATATATATATATAAGATCTCAACTTATTGTAGAGATCATTCTGGATATTTTTGTCTGAAATGTTAGATTTCGTATCATTCTCTGATTAGAGCGTTAGTCCTTGATCTTGTATTAAGATCTGGTTGTTCTCAGTTAGATCGGTAGAGAGTGATAACAGATCATCGTATTGATGATCTATTGGTGAGTTGAGAGAAAGTCTTGTATCTTGAATCATTCAGTTGTTTCTTGTTCGTTGTTAACAGACCCTGTTATTTTTTACAGATATACATGGCATTATACTTTTGGATGGTTCTAAGTTCTAACATATATTTTTTAACAAACACATGGATTTGTACTTTCTGGTGGTTTTTGGTTATTTACTCTGTAACACACGACTATTACTACTGCCAACACCATTACCACCATCTCCATCAACACCAGTAATATCACCATTACCACCGTCATAGCACATCAACTTCATAACCGACCATCATATAATATAGATAGTATAGGTATGTGTATATGTTTTATACTTTTTGATAAAGCAGCTCATTAATTGGATTTAATTTTGGTTGATAAACTTATTTATATTTTGACATATCAAGAGGCTAAAAAACTTATTTATATTTTTGAGATATTGTATATACCTATAAAAACAAGTTACATGTATAATAACTTCAATGTTTTTTTTTTCTTTTAGTGTCATTTTAGTTATTTTTTTACTTTCACACTTCAACGTTTTAGTATTAGCACTCATAACACATCAACTTTTTAAAGATTTTATAATAGATTTTTACGTGCTTATTTTTATCTACGTATCAATATAAATTCAGGCTGATTACGTTTTAATGTAATTTTTTTTAAATGGGTAGTCTCAAATATAATACGTTTTTGTACTTCTTTTTGTACCTTTTTAGTTTGTTTACATTTTGACATAAATTTTGTTTTAAACAAGTCGGGTTAAATATAATCCGTTTTCATTATATGGTAAAAAAATTGATTTAAACTTTATGTTTCGATGTTGCCGCAACACGGTGGACCATTCTTTAAGTAAAAAAACTGAATTTTCTTGCATACTTAATTTTACGTACGTGTTAGTATAATTTCAAGTTGGTTAACGTTTCAACAAAAAAATTCACAAATAAGTCCGATCAAATATAATAAGTCTTCGTGCTTATTTTATGTGAGTTTTTACTTTATATTTTGACGTCACTTTTGTTCAGAAACAAGTCGGATTAAATATAATACGTTTTATTAAACAATACAAATTTCAGTTACTGTACATTTCAAACCCGCTCTAACGCACGTAAAGAAATTTACTAGTTTAAAACATTTTTCTGAACGTAAATATTAATGTCAACTTTTATGGACAAACTGCATGGCCAATATTCTGAAACCACTCGACCCACTTTTCCATCCAATGTTTGACCAGAAAACCCTAATATTCTTATTCAACACACGAACCACGAGGCGCACTGCCCTGCGAGCCCCTATCAAACTCTACACATACCACCGGCTCATTGGCTATCTTCCATCACTGGACCCACTTAGTGACATGGCCCACAAACCACGTCTTGGTTTGGTTTCCACTAGTCATTTCTGTGTGCTGTTCCAACCAATGTCCTCTTCCTCACAAGTGTTGCTGTTCTCTCCCACAAACGGTTGTTTATTTTATGTTATCGGTAACTATATAAACAAAACAAACGTTATAAAAGCTATCTCACTCGCATGTAAAGTATAACGATGTGAGATGAAACAAATCTTACCTGCTACTAGTCTTAGAAATATATAATGGATACCAGATATGCTGGCTACGATGGTGATGGTGGTGTTAGAGGTTGTGTTTCAAGGTATGACAACGGTTTTTGTTGTTGTTGTTGTGTTAGTGTTATCATGATGTAGTCAGGGGCGGATGTACCTCATAACTTTCCGGTGGTAGTGTAAATATTGAAAAAATTTGACGTTTTTTCGATTTCGGTACCCCTTTCTTTTAAAACGTTACTCCTATGAAAGTTTTCTATATCCGCCACTATTCAACTTTGTTTGTTCGTCACTATTCTGGTGCTAGTTGTTGTTAAACGCTTTTTTGATGTTGTAGTTATTGTTATTTGATTCGTCATTTATTTTTAACTATTAGTATGTCTCTAGTGTAGTTATTAAAAAAATTATCAATGGTTATAATTATTATTATTTGATTTATCATTTATTTTTAACTATTAGTAATTAGTCACTATTGTTGGTGTTGTTAAATAGTTTGTCTATGTAGTTATTAAACAATTTCTTTATAGCTACTGTTATTTGATTTATCATCTAGTTTAAACTGCTAGTTAATTAGTGGTGATGGTGATTCATTATTGTTATTTGATTTATTATTTATTGTTTGTAATTTGTTTTAATTTTGTTTGTTAGTCACTATTGTGGATCGTGCCAATACATCTATGGTGGACATGATGATGCTCAAGTTTAGGCCGATTGCACCGAAACCGGTTGCTTCGGGATCAGGCTCTAGTGACTCGACAACGGAGAATGTCCGTACAAGCGGCCGATGTAAGCAAAAGTACAATAAGGTTAACCGAAACAACTCAATAAGAAAAGAAAACCACATCCATCAACGTTGTACTCTAAAAACAATAATAATCAAACATCACGTGATGGCCACGTGACGCCACCCGAGAGGCCACAAACGATGTCGTTTGTGATGGTGGACATGGTTACGGATACGGACACGAAGAGGGATGGTGGGTTGGAAGAATGGACGGATATGGATAGTGACACGTGTCCAAGATTCATATCGGATGGCAGAGATAAGGTGGTGTGGACGAACAAAGCGTTTAAAGAGATGGTTGTCGGTGGTGATGAGGTGGTGGTGGTTCGGAAAGAGGGTGGATGGCCGGCGGCGTTCACGTGCAATGTGAGGGTCACGTGCCGGACCAGCCACTTTAACAACCGTAACGGTGCCGTGTGACACGTGGAGGATGAAGAGTGGTGGACATGCATGGAATTGGACGTTAAGGCTGCACTTTGTTTGGGTCAATAAATAAACAAACATAGTGTTTTTTTTTTTAATATGAGAAAGAAAATAAACCCTTTTAAAAAAAATAAAAATGGGTTGTACAAATGTTTGGAATATGATTTCGTGTTGTAAGTTAAGTTTGAAACTTGTTTAGTAGGACTTTGGGTTGTTAATAAGAGCTATCAAGGATATGGAGTGTAGAGCTGGGGTACGGTTTTAATTAGATTTGTATGTTGAATGATTTAACTACGAGATTTGGTTTTAGAAATTGTACGTTTGCATCTTGTATGATGTATTCTGACTTATGACTTTCTTAGAATTTTGATGATTATATTTTCGTGTAATCAAAGGATATTAAGTTAGCCTCGGATACGGGTAGAATGTATGAAGTACATGTTTTTTCTTTAATGTTAAGGATGAAAATAAGGCGGGTTTTGAACAAGTATTAATAATTCTAGTCACATTTCTTGATCAATACTGAAAGCCGTCCCTGAGGAATAAAGTTTCCCATCCGAGCCAAAAAAAGTCACTTTGGTCATGATTATTATGTAAACTATTTAATTAACAAAGGTTAACATTAAAGCAATAAACATAGCAAAAATATAGGTTTTCTAATTTCACTGGTTTCTAATGTTTCAAAATGACTTCAATTCCATATAGAGTTCATCAGTATCCGATCTTTAGTGTTTTAATTTTTATTTTTTTAACTTTTTATTATTAATTACATTATTCACTGGTTTCTAATGTTTCAAAATAACTTCAATTCCATATAGAGTTCATCAATATCCGATCTTTGGTTTTTAAATTTTTTTTTTTTACTTTTTATTTTAATTACATTACATAGATGTTTGGATAATGTATATTGATCAAATTAACTAATTGGCCCAATATGGTATAAGTTTTATAAATGGATAAAAATAAAAATTATTTGAGCCTAACAAGTTATAAGATTATATTTCTATAGAGATGGTCCAACAAATCACATAAGATTATATTTCTATAAAGACGGTCCAATAAATCACATTAGATAGATGTTTGAATAATAGATATGGATCAAAATAAGATTAATAAGCCTAATATGTTATAGATTTTAGGTATGAATAGAATAAAATTATTTAAGCCCAATAAATTGAAAGATTAAATTTTTATAGAGAGTCCAGTAATATTTTCAATTTCTTAAAAAAAGTTGTAGAAAAAGTTCAATGAATTTTTCAATTTCTTAAAAAAATTATGGAGAAAGCCTAATAAATGTTGATAATTGCTTGTGAGGCATCAAGATTCATGTTAGTTCATTAAAAAAATTGTTAAGTGATTTTCAAATACATATTTTTACCATTATAACTCCATGTTTTAACAACTATAAAATTTAAAATGTGATAAGTTACAATCATACCATCATCGCTATAAAGGGTTTTGAAATATCTAGAAATAAATTCATAATCGATTACACATTTTCAAAAGGAGTTAATACCTCTTATCATAAATTATACAAATAATATTATCAAATGCACATTCGAAAATAAAATGTTATTCTCACATAACATAAACTACAATGCATTGTTGTTACAATCTAGGGTTAATGGAAAATAAAATAGCAACAAATTTTTTTTGGGTATATATTTCAGGTAAATGTGTACATCTTATTGGGTATAACTTATTCCCATACTAGCGATTTTTTTGAAACATAAAGCCATAAACAGTTTCATATCAAATCCTTGTTCCATTATTCGTCGCCCCGAATGTATTGAATATCAGCTTTCAGGTCGTGTATGATTGTCATCCATAGTTAAGTTCAAATGGTTTCAAACCTAACAAATGACATTGTGAAGGGGTTAAGACCCCCTTGTGATACGGATCATTGTTAGTTGCCTAACAATTTTTCTCGTCAAATCTAAATGGATTTTAGCTACCATCCCTTCTAATTGTTTTCTATTCAATAACCACTATGTTATCACTATATAACAAATGTTTTCTAGTCAATAACCAATATGTTATCACTATATAACTAATATTTTCGGTAATAAAAAGATATATGGATATTTAACATTTTATATGTGTTTTTACCATCAATTTTTGTTTACAATCATAGTGTTATCTATCATTATTTATGCTCTTTTTTATAGCAAACCTAAGAATGACGAGATTGTCTATTTTTACATTAACTTTGAAAAGTCTAACAGCCGAAACTGTCTTTTATGAATTTAAATACCTTAATTATCTTTTACATATAGGCCATGTGATTAATGCAAAAAAAAAAACAAATAATATTAACTACAAATACCACATGTAGAGAACTCGAGGGGGGTGGAAATAGGTTTTCTTAAAAATGGCTTTTTTAGAACACAAACAATTGAAGGTTTAATACCTATTTGAAACCCAACCACACAATCAATCAATAAGAATCAACAAATGCTAGTGAGTAAAGAGTTCAAGGAAGGAATGACAAAATCGATAACTAACTTATAGAGCGTAAAGGGATGTTAACTAATCCTTTTATGTCCTATCCTTAATCTTCTGACCGAAAGTTGCACTAGTTGTCTCCCCGAAATAGTAGGGATCACCGATACACTAACGTCTCACTATGCAAAGGTAGTGATCACCTTGTACAAACATCTCACTATTTCAAAGGAATTGGTCACCTTCTTCGTCTCACTAATCTCAAGTGGTAATGATCACCATTATCTCTAATACTTAACAAACTTAGTGATGCCCATTACAAAGACAATATATAATGCTCACAATACAATACAATGCTTAATACACGAATGTGTGAGAACTAATTTGTAGAATAACTCTTTTAATTTGCTCTTGATCTTGACCTTTATATTGATTCTCTCTTTGAATTGGTGTTTGAATCACAAGGGAACCAAAGAGATGATTTGAATGACATGAAAGAGAGTTTAGAGCAAAATGGGTGAGTTTGAATGAAAGTGGATGATCCCACATATAGACACCTCATAAGAAACAAGAAAATAGATTATGAGGGCATGGTGGTCAATCAAGCAATTGATACCATCGATTGTATTGTTTGACGCCTGGTTCTTGTTTTCTTGTTGTTTTGTTTTATGAATGTTAAGAATAGTCCCATCCGCTTTCGCAAACCCATTTTAACACGTTTTCATTAGATTTTTTAGCCTCGAAAAAGTCCCATTTGACTTCTTGACTTGAAAACAAGTTATATATGAAAATTGTAAGATTGCTTTTGAGATATTGTAAACAATTAAGATGCTTTCCCAAATTGTTTATATTTAAACCATATAAAGCATTGTTGTGTCTTAATCTTCATCCACCAACTATATTTCAAATCCAAATTAAATCCAATTTTTATAATTTTGAAGATATTATTTGTGTTATAAGAATTGTTTTGATGTTTTTATAAATTATCTTTGGGAAACATCTTGACTTTATAAAGATAATAATATTATAAGTTAGTTATGCTTATATGAAAACCATTTTGTTTAACCTTTCTTATGTCACTACGGTTATCTTTGAAATTTGGTAGTGTATTCCTTCGTCCATTTATAAATATGACCAAAATTATTTAATGTTCATGGCCGGTTTAATAAAGTTTTATGTTTATGCACTTTCACATGAAACATTTGCCTGTGCAAATGCCATTGCCCAATACCAAACCCGAATTTATACTAGATCGAGAGAAATCCGTGAAGTTCCTCTGTATGAAATGGGGCGCCGTAGTAGCACTCATCGCCTACATGAAATCTTTACTTTCATTTGGTATCGTCGGATAAAACAGGAAAATTGGGACTGGATTTTAATCAACAAACAGACAATTTATCACATATCTGTTTTAAGTTAAAGAAATAGCCAATAAAAGAAGTGCCTCCCCCTTCATAGGTCTCAAATACTCGAAATGGGTGGGGCCCAATGTCGAAAAGCCCGTTTTGATAACTTTCAGCCAAGTACGGGTCAAAGTGACCCAAACTTGTTACATGTTTGTTGTAAACGTTTTCATACTCGTTGCCTTTATCATGCCGCAACAGGTCGGTCATGTTTACTAGTGTACACTGATATGCATATAATGTATTTATTATGCATATATTCTATCGATTTGTTATAATGTTTTCTATTTATTATATTGGTCATTTGTATTATACATATTGAAATGTGATTGATATCAATCAAGAGCAATGATTGGCATCTTCTTATATGGTAACAAAAACTCATCTGATTTATCATAGTATTTTATCCCTAAGTCGCCTCATCCTCTTTACCATATTTTCCCAGTCACCTCTTCTCATCACCTCCATGGACGACAAGCTGCATCCGGTGATCACCGCCATCAACATTCATAATTACATTATGGTTACTATTGAGATGGAAAACGGACAATATTCATCATGGGGCGGGGCTAATAAAATTCATTGTCATGCCTTACAAGTTATCGACCATATTCTTCCTAAACATATACATCCTTCTCCATCTAACAAGGATAAGGAAAAGCTTGTGATGTTGATTTATGGTCATGCATTGATAAAACCGTCATTAAAATGGATCTACAACACTATCGCAAACGATCTCCTTCATATAATCCTCAAACTCGATGTAAGTACTACCCAGGCTTAGAATGCCTAAACCAACATATGCCAAGATAACAGAAACTTCCTCGCACGTCTATTTTGAGCACCCGACTTGACAACTTTTTGAAACGTCAAGATGCTATTTCGTTAGTTGGCCAACGTAGAAGCTCTGGTCACAAGTTAACGACTCGTTCTCCAACTTATAGCCAATCTCAATGGACAACATGGTGAGGTTGCCATGACAACTCAACCAGGGGCGGACCTACCTTAGGGGAAGGTACCCCTTGATGCTCCGACGGTAGTGTAAATTTTGGAAAAATTTGACTTTTTTTATGTTTTTTCGATTTCATTACCCCTTTTTAATAAAACGTTACACCTACAAAGATTTTATAGATCCGCCACATACTAATCTACTGCTCGATTTTTGTGAAACCTGCTCTAAACTTATTTTCGAAAAAAACAAGGAAAGACAGCCAAATTACTTTCGTTGGGGTTGCCGGTGACACAACCCTTCACACATCTCCGAGCCTAGCCATGGCGATAAGCAAGCTTCTCATCCCCTCCCCCTTCTCGTTCGCAAGGTTTAAACTACCTCAATCAATTAAGGTTGAGTTTACAACTACATGCGTTCCAATTGGGTATTTTTCAATAAGGGTATTTTTTTTACTAATATTATCATCGACAATAGCTATGAAATCCCAGTTCATCAAAACCTATCATCTCTATTTCCTTCTTTAATATTAAATAATGTTTCCAGTGTACCATATAAGTAATATTTGCATTTAGGCTACTCGGTGGGTTATAGGCCTTCCTTGGAGAATGACCTCCTACGTCAGTGTCATTTCAGAGTCCTTCCTCAAAGGATGAAACCAAGGAAATAGGTAATGACCCTACCTAACTAGTTAATTTATTTATTTTTCAATTCAATTTGTTTTTTAACATTCACTAATATAAAATAAAATCATTAATGTTAAAAACCATACATTACATAACCTAAAAAAAAATCCTAAGAACTCCACTTTTTCGCGATCTTTTCTTTAATTTTTCGTAAAATCGCTTGATCTTCTTCCGAATACGAGTTTATGTCGGTCGTCATTATCTCTCACTCTTTATATTCATTCTTCTCATTTTTCAACCGAACCCGTTCTTCCACCTCACGTTTCTTCGCTCTTGCCTTTTGGGCCGTGACCTCGGTGTACGCTTTGAATTGTGCCATAAACTCGTCCATTTTGGAACTGCCCTCGTTGCGGCTTGTTTTTTTTTTTGCAGCAGCTGCCGCCTTTTTGGATTTATCCCTGCCCGGGGACGTTCCTCCTCTCGAACCCCATACTCTTCTTCGTCAAATTCAGGCTCGTCGTTTATATTTATTTGGCATCGTGCGTCCGAGCCCCCCGCACTATAACTATCGGTCTCCGATGTTTTTGTTCGTTTAGCCATTGCAACCTTATTTGGAACCGACGCCCACTTGTTACTGGTTCGCAAAACATCCCAAGCCCGTACGTGTGGGAAAACGACCCGAGCGTATCCTCGTATTTACCCATCGCCTCTTTAAAAACATCTTCGTCACTCATCCAACTACGACGATTACCACTAGTATATAACTTATTATATATCGCCGAAAACCGGTTCACGACCGATGCATCTTTCGCCACTTCGGAATCGATATCGCGATAATGACCTTGTTCCATAATCGCAAGAAACTTTGATAATATTTCTTTCCAAAACCCTTCGCTGTTTGGTTGTTACCTATATTTTTAGAATGTAGCAAAAGTTATATTAAAAAATGTAAATATTTTTAGTATAAAATTTATATATTTTTACATACGATAATGGAGCTTTTTGGTGTGCTAACTCACGCCTTTGCTAACGCCTCATCCTCAATCTTTGTCCAAAGTTTTGCCTTGCCTTTCAAAGGTTGATCTTTGTCACCCATCACTTGCTTCCCTTTTTTCCGTTTCGAGTATTGCGGTTGCGTCTCCGGATCACATTCTTCAACGTCATCTTCTACGGGTTGTGGTTGGGGAGACTCAGGTGTTGGAGAATGTTGTGGTTGAGATTAAAATTGCGAGTTGAACGGGTTTCGCATCATCATTTGTTGTAATGCTTATATTTGTTGCATTGATTGGAGTTGGCTCATTTGAGAGAAAACGTTGGGGGTTTGTTGAAAACCCAAGAAAGTGTTGTAAGAAAATTGGAGGATGACCAACTCGGTTTTATCGTAGATAGTAGCCGGGTACCGAGAAAATGTTTTGGTTTGGGTTCGGGTTTGGGTTCGGTTCGGGTTGTTCGGGTTGTATAGATCCATGGCAAAAGTAGAAGAATTCTATAAAAAGTAGAAAAATTATATAAAGTTGAGAGAGAGAATTGGTTGAAGTGTGTAAAAAATGGGATGATTTTGGTATATAGGTAAAATTATTAATTTTAAAGAAATTGTTTTTTTTAATTTCTAGCCGTTGAACGGCTCTTTTTTGTCTTCACATGGCCCGTCTCCAACGTCCTATGCCAGACGTCTAGGACGACGTCATACCACCGGAAATGATGTTGCGGAGACGTCACTATACCAGGCTGGCCTAAACGACCCCTACACCATAGCCTTAGTATGATTCATTTGATTTTAATGTGAAGGATTTGTTGACACAAATAGCAACGAAGATCTTTACCCTCTCACTTTGGCGTCAAGATCTTTAACATCACTATTTAACATTCTCTTAAACAAAATTCATTTGTTAGATGTTACAAAACAGAAACTTCTAAGGTTGGTCCTTTACTGTTTTTGGAAAACACATTAAAATAATTATTTATTAATTTTAGAGTTCGTTTAACATCTAAATGTAATTTAATCTAAATTATAATAAAATACTCCAATTAATAACACATGTCCCATCTAATACAAATAATTTAATATACATATGTGTTTAGGATGCACTATTGAATTAATATTATTATATAAATACAATGTATTTTATTAAATATTATCGAAATAAAAAAATATAATTATTAGATTTTAGTATCCTTGTTTTAGTACTAAACGAAATAACGCAATAAATAGATTATACTATTATTACACCTTTTTTCACTATGTGATCAGGATTATATAGAAATATGATTTACATTTTTTTTTTGATATTTTACGTATGTAATACATGGGTTTGTAACACTTATAAAATAAAATATTATTCAATCTAAGTTTTTTTAAAATTTAATGTGTGTGATACACTGGTTTATATGCTAGTATGAGAAAAATATACTTATAAAAATAGTTATGGTAATAGGTAAAAGTTATATATAACATAATGTAATCAATATCAAATTATAACAAAGCCAATCAATGTGAAAAAAAAGAAGTACCTTAGAGCGAACGTGGATCCGTGGTGGCTGGGCAACTCCACGATACATTAGAGAGTAAGATGAAAACTTAATTGTTTATAATGGATGACTAATGAAAAATGTTAGACATATTTATAAGAAATGTTTCGTGAGCTAAAAAATAGGAACATGCCAAATAATTTAGAAACACAAATAAAACCCCATAATTAAGAAAATGGGTTTGAAAATTATAAACTGAAATTGCTTTGGTTAGGGTTAAATATGGTACGTTTATCATATATTTGCGATATTTAATTGAAAAAGGTAAATATGAGTGAATGACATCTATCACGGTTAATGATTTAAAAACCGTCCGGTACATCTGGTTCAACCGTATCTAACCAAATCCGATACGATAAAAAACTGGATTTTAAAACATTAATCAAGGTCGTATATATGAACAAATTGCTAAGAAAATTTGTGCATACATTATTAAGCTATGTAACTTTTATCTTTAAACACGTGTAATAAACAAGTCTGTAACCTAGTATAAAATACATAAACAAAATCTCTTCACTTTATTGTATGATCATAAAAGTAAAACTAAAGGAAAAAAATAAACATACCTTATAAAAACGTATCTCTTCTATTTGGTAAACTAGATTCAAAAATTAGATATGGACCACAAGAATAATTCTTATAAAAACGTATTTTTCTTCAGAAAAAAAAACATACCTTATAATTACAAAAACATACTTTTCTTCTATTTGTGACAAAGTCTTCTTGGGAAAATAAACGTACCTTATGAAAACATATATTTTTTTTTTGTTAACGACGACTTTCTACAACACATGATTTGTGACAATACAAGATTAACAATGGTTTCAAACGATAAACGGCTAGGATTTGCTACAAGATCGCCGTGTTAATAGCCTACCCCCCCCCCCCCCCCCTTCCCCCTCTCTATTTAACTGGACCAATAACCAACCACCACCCTCATTCACTACTCTCTCTCTCTCTCTACCATCATCACTATTCGGTAAGTCTCTCTCTCATCGATCTTTTTACCCTAACTTTCTCTCTCTATATATCTCTATTCGTCTCTCACTTTTTGTCCATTATTCTTCTCCATCGACCGAGCCAGAGGCTTTTCTAGGGTTTCTGTACACGCCTCTCTCTCTCTCTATATATATATATATACATACACATATATATATACAATCAATCAACAAACATATTATTGTGTTTTCAATTTGGAATTTTTGACTCGAAGATCCACACCTTTTGTATTGGATCTTCTCAAAATCCTTCACTCCAAGCGCTCAATTTTGCAATCCTCTCACTCTAGGGTTTCGTTCGCATTGGATTCGAACGTTCTTGATCTTGATCGATTGGTGAATCAAGGTTACCGATAATTAGGGTTAGGTTTTCGATTCGATTCGTTTGTTATTTCAATTTGAAGCTTTTTTCGTCGACTATTTTGAAATTAGACACATGAATTGATAAATGCAGGTATGAATATTATGAATATCAGAATATTGGATTATTATACCTGTTGAGTTATTAGATTGTGTTTCTTGAGAGTCTGACGTGGCATATTGTAGCTGAGTATCAACTTTTTAAGTAACTTTTGAAGTTATACGAGACCTGTTTGTTGGATATGGAGTTTTAACTTTTAAAGGAGTTATCGAAAACGAATGACTCAGATGATGGGGAAGAGTAGGAAGGTTTCCAAGGGTTATGGTATGGGTTTGTACCGGATTATCGTCATGCTGTTGAGACAATGGCTGACTCGGAAGGGTATGGTAGTTCAGGGCGGGTGGATACGGAAGTTACTGCTTCGGAGGTTTCTTGTGCCCAAGGAACAAATCGCTTAACTCGAGTAGTGACGGTTATCAACATTTTGGGGTTCCGATTCAGGTTGTGTGTCTATCAAAGTTATCGAGTTTTGAGAGGAAAGAATTGGAGTCGAGGTTAAAGCGCGAGCTTGAACGAGTTAGAACGTTTCAGAGGAATATCGATGAGGGTTTGTCGCCGTTGAGCGATGTTCATAGTTGTAGTGCTGGACAAAGGAAATCGGTTCCTGAGTTTTCTCGGTGTGTAAAGAAAAGGGGCCCGCCAGGGTTGAACGGGAACGGTGGGTCCCAGTTAAAAAAAGCGGCTTTGCCTCCAGCTACTGGGAATGCTATGTTGATGAAGCAATGTGAGACGCTTTTGAACCGTTTGATGGTGCATAATTTTGGTTGGGTGTTTAATACTCCGGTTGATGTAGTGGCGTTAAAGATTCCGGATTATCATACGGTTATTAAACATCCGATGGATTTGGGAACTGTGAAAACAAAGCTGAATTCGGGAAAATATGCCGATCCATGGGGGTTTGCTGCTGACGTTAGGTTGACTTTTTCAAATGCGATGACTTATAATCCACGTGGAAACGATGTGCATATAATGGCCGAAACATTGAGTAAGTTTTTTGAAGTTAGATGGAAAGCGATTGAGAAGAAGCTATCAGTGGCTACAGATTCAGTAATTCCAGTTAGACGGAATGTTCTGGAAACTGACATTGAAACTGCTACTGTTATGCCTCCGTTAAAGAAGAAAAAGACTTCATCTTTCGGAAATGAACGAAAGCAAGAACCTGTGAAAAAGACAATGTCTGTTGCTGACAAGCTTAAATTGAGCTCTGAATTGGAGGCTTCACTAGCGGATTTACCTGAAACGATTATTGATTTTCTTAAAGAAAATAGTTCAAATGGGAATGCTACAGCGGATGATGAGATAGAGATTGATTTAGATACTTTTAGCGATGAAACATTGTTCAAATTGAGGAAGCTTCTAGATGATTTTTTGGTGGATAAACAAAAAAGCATGGTAAAATCGAAAAGTAGTGAAGTCGAGGTACTATTTTCTCGCCAATAAAATGAATATTTGAACGTACTAGCGGTTTTTGGTGATTGTTTTGA
This sequence comes from Scalesia atractyloides, assembly GCA_947069175.1. NCBI lineage: Eukaryota > Viridiplantae > Streptophyta > Magnoliopsida > Asterales > Asteraceae > Scalesia > Scalesia atractyloides. The sequence continues at coordinate 77,039,917 of CAMTDV010000013.1, read as the reverse complement.
TTATTATGTGCTAGTGCAGATTAATAATGAGTCAGGGATCGTTAACTCTTCCATGCAAGCAGTCAAAGGTTAAGTTTCACAGATGTTATGTTTTTAAAAAGCGGTTTGGTGGATGGTTTCTAATTTTTTGTTAGTTACAGTTAATGATGTGAATGAAGAGGATGTAGATATTGGTGGAAATGACTTGCCTGTAACGATCTTCCCACCAGTAGAGATAGAGAAAGATCCAGCTGCCAGAAATAGTAAATGCAGTAGTTCAAGTAGCTCCAGTAGCGATTCTGGATCATCATCTAGCGGTTTGTGTTACTTTGAGCATTTGATAGTTTCTTGTTTGGATCTTTTGGCAGAATTAAACACTTTCTTGATTTTCATGATGTTATTTCAGTACCCATTATATTTGGCACATTTCTTCTGGTTTTGCTTGATTATGACGGCATTTTCTGATCAATGAGTTGATTGTTAATATTTCTATATATATCTAAAGATTGGAAGTAATATAGCTGTTATCTTTCTTTTAATTCTTAAACGGACATAATGATGAATTCATCAACATTCTATGCAAATAATTAGCTGTTTCTCATTTATCATTAATATTTAAATTTTTTACGGGTACTTCTTTTTAGGTTGTACTTTTTTATGGTTAACTTGGCTTTTTAATAGCACTACTTGATTGCTTTCTCTTAAGGATTTCTTTCACTAATACAAGAGTAGCTGAGCAGTATTGCTTTCATATATTAGTATTTGTTTGATTCAGTTCTGAATGAAGTTTTTGTTCCCTTGTGCATGTTTTTGCTGAATCAGATTCAGACAGTGAATCAGGAGGTGCTAATATTTCTGCCATTGTAAACAATATCAAGGTAGTGTTTGGTAGGCAGTTTTTATCTAAAAATTAGAACATATATCTGTGTGTGTGCTTTTATTATAATTTACTTAGAGATTTTTTGTTTTTTTTTAAATAAAAATTTGATAACTTTATTGAATTATGCAGAAACTGTAAGTAGAAATCATACATTTTTCACCTACATATAACTTGAGTACTTGGCATATTAACATTAAAAACTACCATATGCTGTTATTATGCAAGTAAGAGCACAAATATACAGTTTTTTTTTTAAAGGAGTAGTCTTGAAACGTCTTCACGACATGATGGGCGACATTTCCATGACTTTTTATTAACATTTACTTTCGTTTTTCATCTAATAACATGTAATGTCTAATATTTTTTAAAAATCTAAATTCAGAGATGTGTTTTATGTTTTTGTCCACATGTCAATATAAATTTATATTGAAAACCAAGTTGTATTTAAATAAAGTATTTTTGGTCTCACAATATAAAAAATACGATATTTTGGATGCAACTCGGTTTTCAATAAAATTTATATCCGAACACAAACAAAAAAAATAAATAAAACAAATCTGTGTATTTAGAAGTTATTAAAAATAGTAGATATTACATGAATTGTTAAAATGAATACTGAAGGAGTTAAAACTGAAAATTAAGAGTTCCCAATATACCCATCTCTTAACGTTTCACTAGTATTTCTAATTTAATAGGGAAATTGGCATGATATAAATAATGATAATGTGTACCAAACAAACTTATTTTAATGGCCTTTTTCGGCCGTACATGTCAAGCAAACATGATAATGGAATGTGAAGATTCATATTACACCCTTGCTCATATGTTACCTTGGTCTAAATAAGTTTACCTGTTCAGTCAATTATAATCAAATTTTAGAGGTTTGTACTTCCTTTCAACAAGTGGTTCCTTTTCCCTCACAATAATGTTATTTTTCATTTGATAGTTAGAAGCACAATCAAGCGCTATTTTCTACAAGCTTGTTTAAATGCAATTAATTACCTATTTATAGTTATTGCATATTTGCATATCATATAACTAATCTTTTTCAAAACGCACATCCAAAACAACCTTATGTGTTTGATAGTTAAATGCGATCTTATTGCTTTATAGGCTTCATTGGACCCTGATGTTAATTTGGAGCAAATGACGGATGTTCCCCATGATGCACAAGGTGAACACTGCGTGTATATATATAATAACACCACTAATCAACTATAATTAGCAATTAAATGTGCAATATTGACCCATTCACTTGTGTATGGGTTGATTTGGGGGTGATCTTGCAGTAAAAAATTAGCTAAAAGGTTATAGCTTGCCGATAATTTAGTTTTAGATGCATGCATCTTCCCAGAAAGTTTTATTTAAAAGTTTCAGACTGTTTAATAAGTAAGACATGCTTCATACTATACAAAAAAAAATGGAGGCGGGTCAACACGGCCTGAGACCCCTATAACTTGTACTATGAATGACTTTTAACGTGTATCTGCTTTGACCCGTTTCGTCACCTCTTAGCAAAGAAGCTATCTTATGAGATGATAGTGCCCTTCGATATATTTTTTATAGATTGTTTAATTTTTGCAGATATTGTGAATGGGGTGGGACAAGTTGAGCAGAAATCTGAATCTATTCCTGTTTCTGCTGAAACTGATGGGCATCAAGAGGGTAAGCAAATGAGTTAACACGTGGAGAGAGTGTTGTTTAAGGACTTGTTCTCAACTTTTCACGTGTAATAATACTATTTTAGGGGAGCGCGCTCCAAACGAGAGGCAAGTCTCTCCTGACAAGCTTTATCACGCAGCACTATTGAGAAGTCGTTTTGCTGATACCATTCTGAAAGCTCAAGAGAAAACCGTTGGAAAGGTATATAAGTGGGCTATGTCTTCCATGTCATGGTGCATATAGATATGTAAAAGACATTTTTTTGCATCGGTTGGAACACAATTAACATGTTTTGTTCATTTGTTAAAATTGTATAAAAGTTAAGGGACAATTCCGTATGTATTCTTCTAAAAGCTCAAAAGTTCATATTTATTCTTCTACATTCTGCATACATTACACGGAAAATATTGTATTAACCCATCTCATTTTTAATAAATGAAGAAGTTACTACATACGACAAAAGAATATTTACCTTATTCGTTTGTTTAGTGGATCATCGTGCTACTAGTTTTGTTTTACTTACCATGTAACGTATTATATCATTAGTGTTTCGAAAAAGTAAGTTTGATATATATACGAAACTTGTGATTAAAAATAAACATTATTACAATGATAATCCAAAGAGTTGATTAAAATAATCTAATTGTATGCATAAAAACAGCTGACTTTAAATACACTTGCTCCATATTTTGACCCGTTAAATTTCGTCAATCTTTTTTCCGACATAGTTTATCCGCTTGATTTAAAATCACCACAACTAATAACATGTTTAATGGCAACTACTGAGCATAATAAGCAAAATTATGAGTTTCAGGTTGAGCAGCAGGATATAGAGAGGTTGAGGCTTGATAAGGAGGAGATAGAAAAGCGAAGAAAAGAAGGTATTTTAGAATTGTGTTTATTTAAAGTTAAATTTCTTTTCTGGGTTGTTGTCGCATCTTTTGAACGGTTTTGGTATTTGGGTTGTTGATCTTGAGTGGTGTTTTCTCATATAGAAAAAGCTCGGCTGCAAGCTGAAGCAAGGGCTGCCGAAGAGGCAAAACGAAAAGCAGAATTAGAAGCAGTTGCTGAAGCCAAACGGAAAAGGGAACTTGAAAGAGAAGCAGCACGTCAAGCTTTACAAAAGGTATCATATGTGCGTGGTGTGCGTGCGTGTGTGTGTGGGGACTATTTGCAGAAATGTATTTAACTTAGGTCGATTTTCTATCTTGGGTTACCAACTCTTATCTTTAAGCTTTAGTTAAAACTCAAAAGCTTTCATAACTCATGTTGACTTATGTTGTGCTGAACCGGTATAAAAAGGCGCACGTCAAGTAGTTTGGGGTCAAATTTGATCAAAATATGGTTCATAGGAGGTTTATATGTAAAAATAACCGAAGGGATGCGAAATTATGAAATGTTTACTTGAGAAATAGGTTGATATGTAAATAGAGCTTATCTAGTTGATACGTACATAGTGTGCCTCACACACGTGATGCCTCACTCTTTTTTTAAACCAAGGTGCTGAAGGGTTCACACATTTGGTTATATTGAAAATGGTAGAAGAATAACTTAAATAAGAGTTTGTGAATCTTTTGAGGTTGCCAAACAGCCCTAAGACTCTTTATACCCCAGAAAAAAAGCCCTCAATCTTCTAAAAAAATATATACAAACTCTTTATACAAAAACACCTGTGAATTGGTAATGAATTGGTGTGATGGGGGTGACAGATACATGCTCACCATATTAGGGGTTTAATGTATCTAACATATACTTTTGTTATTATTGTCAGATGGAAAAGATGGTCGATATAAATGACAACTCGCGGTTTCTTGAAGACCTTGAAATGCTTAGCGTGGGACCCGCTGAGCCTCTACAAAGCTTAATAGATGAAAACAGTGCAGATGGTTTTCAAGATCCTTTAGGGAGCTTTAACTGAATGGAAAAGGGAATCCATTGGAGCAACTCGGTTTATACATGAAAGATGATGACGAAGAAGACGATGATGAGCCAAGAACTGGTCCCACCCTGGGAGACGGTCACGATGAAGTAGAGATAGATTGATTTTTTTTTTTTTTTGCTATTGTTTTCAATTCAAAGGGTAGGTTCAGAAAGGTGGATTTTTTTGTTTTTTTTCCTGAGTTCACATTTATTGTATAAAAAAGTGAAAGGAAAGAATTATTAGCTTTTTAATTTTCTACAACCAGGGACTAAAGTTGTAAATGAAATTTCAATAATGGCTAATGACACTACAAAGAAATATACCGCCAGACCTAATTACACTTCTTTCCCTCCAGTTATCAAACAGCAACTCTTCAGTCCTCTCGAGCTCTATATACTTGCTCATGTCAAACAGATTACTTTTATTTTCTTTTATTCTATTTTCTTTTGCGTTTGTTGAATTCGGGTTGTATGTTCAGGGTTCCAGCTACCATGGCTACTGCCATGCTCTTGGATTATTTTTAAATCCTACAAAAAATACAAGTCTTTCAAAATTAGTGGAAAACAAAAAGGTTGAAGTTGGTTAACGGGTCAAAATAACTAGTTTTATTAGATGAACCAGGATGGGTCGAGTCGGCAACACTACTTTGACGGTCTGTGACCCCAAAAGACTCTACTTAGGCCCTACAACAACCTGTTTCGAGACAATCCGATGTCGTGTGATGGGGTTAATGTATACAGAACGTAGGCTGCTTTGAGCACTCTAATTTCTTCAAAGTAAAAACGCCGGAGGCATGACCTCCCCAGTTAAGGGTAGGAGCGCATTACCGACAGAAGGGAAGTAAACCGGTGCACACCTGAGGTAGAACCGGCTGACCCAACCTAAAGTCCAACTACGAGCAGGCATTAATTTTTTGAATGGGTCATAATTTGCCAAACCCCTGTGAAACGTTGTCGGCTTGCCAATAAATTTGAGTGATCAAGAAAGTGCTATAATTGCGATCCAAACGTCATAATCAGGTTGACGTCAAGGATTGGGATTCAATGCATATTATACACAGCTGCCGAAGCTAAGCCCTCAGTGAGATTATGTTATTTTACCATTTGACCTTACAAACCCCTTAATTAACAAATGGACGGTTTATTGAAACTCACATCGGTTTCGCAGCTGAAAGTAGTTGGGAATGGGGACAAAAAATACACATCAAATATGCAATTCGGTAGGCATGACCTTAAAAGCTTTTGAAAAACTTAAACTTTCAAAAAACCAACCAGACCATATATCACCCATGTTGATCCATTACCCAACACCCCACAGCTAAACTGAAGGTTAACAGGTGAAATGAACAAATACCTGAGATGGGTCCCACAATTTTGTTTTGGGGGTTGAAGGAGAAACACCAACATTGTCATCCCATTTCAACCATGGTAGATTAATACCCTCCATTTCCACAGGAAGAGAAATAATATCACCATTTTGGGTCGGTAATGAGCCATTTCGTTGTTTGGCTGTACTCCCAACTAAACTTGAACTCGTGTCACTTCTTTCTCCATCAAAAGAAGAAAAATCCGTATCTTCAACATTTGATATAAAATCTTCAAAATACTTTTCTGCTTCTTCGTTTAATCGTTTAGACACTCTGTTCCTGTCATTGCTCCTCTGAAAGTTCAAAACCATCACCATTTTAAAAAAGATTACAATATGTGTGACAGTTTCACAATTCTTGATAGTAGAGGTGGCAATGGGTCAACACAAGTAATTATTAGTGTGAGTAGATTGCATTTTACGTCCTTTAACTTTGAGCCAAATTGCAGACGTTGTCATTTAACTAACGAAATTACACTGGATGTCCTTTATTACTATTTCTCATCAGGCAATATTCTTTTGTCCTAACCAAGTTAGTTTTTTTTTCTGTTAACTCTTAACATGCCATTCGCATGAGGGCATAATGGTCATTTTAACTTATTTTGTTGTTAATATATATTATTTTTATTTAATTTTGTTTCACTTATTATGTGAAAATGACTATTATCCCCTCATGTGAGTGACTCGTTTTAGGAGTTAAAATAAAAAATTAACAGGGCAAAAGGACACCACTATTAGCGGATGTATATCCGTTTTATAGTTTATGTATATCTATGTATTTCTTATGTATATCCGGTTTATAGTTTATCCCTAAATTAGTTAGGAATTATCCCTGAATTAGTTAGGAGTTAGTTAGGTTCTTGTATTATATATTGTTCTCTTCTTCATCAATAGAAATCAAGGAATTCAGATTCAATTATATGGTATCAGAGCCTACTGCTCTGACCTAAAACAAATCCGCAGCAGCCCCTGTCCACGGACCCTGCAGCCGATTCTTTTTCCTTCTTTTGTTCATCCGCAGCAGCCCCTGTCCACGGACCCTGTAGCCGATTCTTTTTCCTTCTTTAGTTCATCCGCAGCAGCCCCTGTCCACGGACCCTGCAGCCGATTCTTTTTTTTCCTTCTTTTGTTCATCTCGATGTCAGACAAACCAGAATCCTCCAAGCACACTGACAGCCTTCACCCTGCTTATTCGGTGACTAACATCCAGCACAAAGTTCGTGTTTTGGATGGTTCCAAAGTCACCTATGCATCATGGGTCAAGCTGTTCACCCTGCATGCACGCGGTTACGAGGTGCTACACCACATTGATGGCACTGAACCGCCTGCCAAAACAGATCCGGACTACGCCAACTGGGCCAAAATTGACTCTCTTGTGCTTCAGTGGATCTATGGGACACTTTCAGATGACCTGCTGGCACGTATTCTTGATGAGGAAACAACAGGTTATGGCGCATGGACCCGGATTCGGAAAATCTTTCTGAACAACAAGGGCGCCCGTGCAGCAGCCCTTGAAACAGAGTTTGTCAATCTTACCCTGCGCTCCATGCCCAGCCTCCAAGACTACTGTCAGCGTCTTAAGTATCTCGCTGACCAACTGAAAGCTGTTGAGCAACCAGTCACAGAAGATCGCCTTGTCCTGCAGCTGGTTCGAGGCTTACCACCGGAATTCGATGTTCAAGCCTCTATCATCAATAACACCCTTCCCTCATGGGAAGATGCCTGCGACATGCTCGACTCAGATCTGCGTCGCCAACAAGCACGGGACTCTATTGCCTCCAACCCGGCTGTTGTTGCCCAAGTGTCTCGCGAGCCACCTACGGCCCGCCGGGACCCCCCTCATTATCGCAACAACAACCGACAGCAGCCAAGACGTCAATTTCACAGGCCTCAGCAGTCATTCGGTCAACAGCAACATCGCACAGGTCGCGGTAATCAGCAGCCCTCTAACCGCAACCAGCCTCGTGGTTCTTTTCAGTCTTCGGCCCAGCATCAATTGGTCCGACCCAATGTCTGGAGCCCAGGTCCATCCCCCTACTGGCCACCATGGTGGGCTGCGGCCCCACCATGTCCCTACCCAACTCAGCCCAGTTGGGCAGGCCCATCTTGGCCGATTGTTCCTGGTCAGCCTCCACAGGCCACTGGCCCAACTTCACGACAGCACCAGCCCTGGTCCACTCCACCTGCTCAGGCCCACTTGGCAGATGTAAACCCACTGGAACCATCAGAATTAGGGGCAGCTTTCCAGGCGATGGCACTGAACTCGGGAGATGACAGTTGGGTTGCTGACACCGGTGCCTCTGATCATTTGACACACGAACCAGGTAATATTCACACTCCTTGTACTACTACTATTAATTCTGTACTTGTTGGAAATGGTAACCGTGTGCCAATTCACGGGTCCGGTCATACAACCATTCAATCACCCAATTCCCCGGTCCGCCCCTACACCCTTAAAAATGTCCTTTACACCCCAAATATTATCCGAAATCTTGTTTCAGTTCGTAAATTCACTACTGACAATATGGTTTCCATGTCTTTTGACCCTTTTGGCTTTTCTGTGAAGGACTACAAGAATGGAACGCTCCTGAGCCGCCACAATAGTACCGGCCCACTGTACTCCTTCAACACCAAAACCAACCAACCTGCTTCTGCTTTGCTTACTTCTTCGCTCTCTAATGTTTGGCATGATCGCCTTGGCCATCCTGGCAATTTTATTATGGATTTCTTAGTTTCTCGTAATTTAATTTCTTGTAATAAATCTAAGAACAATTTCTTTTGCAACTCTTGTCAAATTGCTAAACATAAGCGTTTACCATTTCATGATTCTTATTCCGTTACTTTTCAACCTTTTGACATCATACATTGTGACTTGTGGACTTCACCTATACCCAGCAACACAGGTTACAAATATTACATGGTCCTCATTGACGACCACACCCAATTTGTTTGGGCTTATCCACTCAAATATAAATCCGAAACCTTCACCAAATTTACTCAATTTCACCGCCTTGTCCAAACCCAATTTAATAAATATATCAAAACTTTTCAGTGTGACATGGGTGGTGAGTTTGATAATTCCAAATTTCAATCATTCGCTGTCACTCACGGCCTTCAATTTCGATTTTCATGTCCCCAAACTTCACAACAAAATGGTAAGGCGGAACGTATGATCCGACGAATTAATGACATCATTATGTCCCTCCTTACCCATGCTTCCCTACCTTCCCATTTCTGGGTTGAAGCACTTCACACTGCCGTCTATTTACATAACATTCTTCCTACCAAACTCCATAACTTTCTAACCCCCACATACAAACTCTATCACCGGCATCCCACCTACACTCACCTTCGCACCTTCGGGTGTGCTTGTTTTCCAAATCACAATGCCACTCGACCCCACAAACTAGCCCGCCGTTCTACACCATGCATCTTTCTCGGATATCCAATGAATTATCGTGGATACCGATGCTTAGACCCCTCAACTGGACGTGTCTATTTATCACGTCACGTCACCTTTGACGAATCCACTTTTCCTTTCTCTACCCCACCTACACCTCATATCAACCCAAGCTCTCACACTGATTCGGAACCTTCACCCATGAGTACCCCGTTTCATTTCACCTCCTCTCCTCCCACAACCGACACCACTACTACTTCCAAACCATCTAAACCACCCATAACCCACACCTACAGCCGACGGTCTCACAGCCACATTCCCAACCCCTTACCCACACTTACAGCCGCAGAAACAGGTCTGATTCTACTGCATCCAGACCTGTTTTCTTCCCAGAACATGCACATACCACCCTAGCTCCGTCACAATCTAACCTGACACCGCCACCCTCTACCCACCCTATGCAGACCCGGTCTAAAACGGGTTCCCTACCCTCAACAGATCTCACCCTCTTAGCCACCTCCGAGCATAATATTTCCCCACTACCCAAATCCCACACCCAGGCCTTGACCGACCAGAACTGGCACTCGGCTATGACCAACGAATACCAGGCATTAATAGCTAATAATACATGGGAGCTTGTGCCAAGACCTGCAGATGCTCATATTATCAGATGTATGTGGCTATTTCGCCACAAATACCATGCCAATGGTACATTACAGCGCTACAAAGCGCGTTTGGTTGTAAATGGCAAATCTCAACAGGTGGGTGTTGATTGTGACGAGACATTCAGCCCAGTGGTTAAGCCCACTACGATTCGTACTGTCCTCAGCTTAGCAACTTCACGTTCTTGGCCCATTCATCAACTGGATGTCAAGAACGCTTTCCTACACGGGGACCTTAATGAAACTGTTTACATGTTTCAGCCACCTGGGTTTGTTGACAGTAAACATCCAAAGCATGTTTGTCGACTTCAAAAGTCTTTATATGGGCTAAAACAAGCTCCACATGCGTGGTACCTCAGATTTGCTTCCTATATACAAAAGTGTGGTTTTCGATCTACCACGAGTGATACTTCTTTGTTCGTCTACAAACAGGGTGATCAAATGGCATATTTACTTCTCTATGTAGACGACATCATCTTGACAGCCTCCAATCCGACACTTTTGCAGCACTTCATTGCCACTCTTTCCGGGGAATTTGCCATGTCTGATCTCGGACCACTACATCACTTTCTCGGGATTGCGGTAACCCGACGAAATGGTGGCCTGTTCTTATCTCAGACCACATATGCAGCAGAGATCTTAGCTCGTGCTAAAATGGAAAATTGTAAACCATGTGCCACACCTACTGACACTAATTCTAAACTAAGTGCAACTGCTGGAGAACCCTTCTCAGATGGTGCCTTATATCGTAGCCTTGCTGGTGCACTGCAGTATTTAACCTTCACACGACCTGATATATCATATGCGGTGCAACAACTATGTTTATTTATGCACTCCCCTCGAGATCCTCATTTCCAGTTCATGAAACGGCTCCTTCGATACCTCAAGGGTACACTAGACTATGGAATCTCTATTTTACCATCCAAATCAGCTCATATCACAGCCTATTCTGATGCGGATTGGGGAGGCTGCCCTGATTCACGACGGTCTACTTCAGGTTAATGTGTCTTCCTCGGTGATAATCTGGTTTCTTGGTCCTCAAAACGTCAGGCGATTATCTCACGTTCCAGTGCCGAGGCTGAATACAGAGGTGTGGCCAACACTGTTGCAGAAACAACATGGCTCAGAAACCTGCTTCTCGAACTCCATCTTCCAATTACCCGGGCCACAGTTGTCTACTGTGACAATATCTCTGCTGTCTATTTATCTCAGAATCCGGTCCAACATCAACGATCCAAGCATATCGAGATTGACATTCATTTTGTTCGCGAGAAGGTTCGTATGGGTTCTGTCAAAGTTCTTCATGTTCCAGCAGACTATCAATACGCTGACATATTCACCAAGGGTCTTCCACGCCAGTTGTTTCAACGATTTCGGTCCAGTCTATGCATCGGAAGACCGACTGCTACGACTGCGGGGGCGTATTAGCGGATGTATATCCGTTTTATAGTTTATGTATATCTATGTATTTCTTATGTATATCCGGTTTATAGTTTATCCCTAAATTAGTTAGGAATTATCCCTGAATTAGTTAGGAGTTAGTTAGGTTCTTGTATTATATATTGTTCTCTTCTTCATCAATAGAAATCAAGGAATTCAGATTCAATTATAACCACCTGATGAGAAACAGTAACATAAAGGGCATTCAGTGTAATTTTGTTAGTTAAAGGATTGCACCTGCAATTTAGCATAAAGTTAAAGGACGCAAAACGCAATTTGTTCTTTCTATATAAAGCTATATTATTAGATTTTATAATAACAGAGGAATCAGTATAGGTTTTTGTACATTCATATACATTTCTGCTGAGTTTCAGCCCGTTTAACCAGTTTGATTCATTCAACCCGTTTCCCTGTAGTTAAATCATATCTAACATAACTTGTCTAACCCATTTAAGATGAAACAAAACCTGAAAGTGACTCTATAGTAATGGACCCGAATTGCCACCTGTACCAGATCAAAAGTTTACGGAGCCAAACCTTTCGGGAGTACGAGACTCTTTGTGCATTAGCATTGCTTTTTGACTCGGGAAGCACCTCCCTAACGATCTTGAACCCATCCTGAACCTGTTGCTCTTCTAGTGCCCTATCAGCTAATAAATCTTGTTTTAACTTTGTTGTATAGTTCTTTCTTGTTGTAGCATCGGATTTTTTTGAATACAAGTGATCGTGGACAGATAATGCAGAAGGCTTTCTTTCCATTGTCTGGATTAGTAAAGTGAGAGTTGAAAGTAGTTGGAGAATTTAGGACCATGTATCTGGAAGAATCATTATTTTTAAAATAATATTAGTATTAGACCTGTTCGAGTTCTATCATGATGTCATTGACAGCAGACCTAAGTTCTTTTCTCATTGCTTCACATAGCCCAACGTTAGCATCATCTCCAGTAGGATGGTCAATCTAAAAATAAAGTTTGTGTGGTTAAACATACTGATGTATTCAAGTCCAGAGACAACAGAAACACTCCCCCCCCCCCCCCCCCACACACACACAATATATATAGAGAGAGAGAGAGGTTGGTTAACGTACAAGACCACCTTATCGTGCGATGTGTACGTGAGCATGTCAAGAGCACATCTAATCTAGGCTTTCTTAGTAATTGACTTTGCTTAATTACTCACGTTATTGCATAATTACACACGTTATAATACATAATTACGCACGTTATTTGCATAATTACACATGGGTTGGGTTAAACACTAATACGCACGTTATTTGCATAATTACGCATGGGTTGGGTTAACCCTAATTACGCATGTTATATTGTTGGTCGCGTACCACCGCACGTTAAAGAGTCTTTTGTATTTTAAACTCTCTCTCTATATATATATATATAAATATATATATACATATAGTAGGGTTCTAGAGTGAACACTAGCGTATTTGCGAACTGAGCGAACTAATCCTGGCCATTGATTTACACACATATAAGGCCAGGATTTCATCATCAAATCATAAAATGCACTAGTGTATTTCATCATCAAATCCTGGCCATTGATTTACACACGTGTAAGGCCAGGATTAGTTCGCTCAGTTCGCAAATACACTTGTGTTCACTCTTGAACCGAATCCTATATATATATATATAGTATATATAGGGCGGGAGTTGGCTACGAAGTCCATTTTTCCTACAAAGTGTAAAAAGTCATAAAACACCATAATCTCAACCATAAAAACACACTCAAAACCCACAAATAACATAGTTGAGATTACTAAAACACTATATATGTGGGTTTTGTGTTGTGTTTTGGATGGCAAGGCTTTGATTATCGAATGACTAACATTTGTGTGTTTTATGTTGATCATCATGTTGTGTTTTATATTCATAGTTGTACGATGGCGTGTTTGAAGTTTTTAAGGATTGTTAGAGTTTGGATATTGTGTTTTAGTGATTTTCACTATGTTATTTGTGGTTTTGAGTGTGTTAAATGGCTGAAATTGTGGTGGTTTTTTGACTTTGTAACTTTGTAGGAAAAATGGACTTTGTAACCAAACCTCACCCTATATATATATGGACATGTTAAAATGAGAACTCCCGAGTTGTGAGAAGAACTTAAAAAAAAATTAAAAATCGCCAAATTTTTTTAAATTATTTAACTTTTTCAAAAAGAAAAATATAGCGTATACGAAAATTTACATCAGTGTAACAACTATTCACGTAAGTGTAACCCGCCAAAAAGGGTGACGTCATACGTTTTTGTATACTTTTTTACAGCAGTGTAAGCGATCAAAAACCTGGCGTAAATGAACGCTAGGCTATTTTTTCTTTATTTTTTTACAGATGTCTTAGTTAGATGTTTATCTACATTTGTGCAAAATTTGGTTTAAAAACTTGCACGGGAAGTAGGATTTCCATAGGAGTTCTCAGTTTCTCACAATTCGGAGGAGTTCTCGCATGAACCTGTTCCTATACACACACGCATCTATATTATATAAGGAAAAAAACACACCCCTCCATATGGTAATTACACTTTCAGAAAGATAACAAACCTTTCTTTGCGCATAAACTGCTCGAACAGTCTTCTCAATCTCATTTCTCCCATAACGAGCATCTCCTAAATCATCATCGGTCAGTGCAGAAGACTGGCTCTGTAATGGAAATTAAAAGCATTTCAAATTAGATAGAAACCAGGGTAAATATGTAATTCTAATTTATCAATAGATAATAAGTTCCATTGAGGCTAGTATGGAACTCTCATTATCCAAAATTATTAGCTCCCGACCCACAACAAAAAAAATATAACCAAGAGTCATTTACCAAGTAGTCATCATGTGACCTCCTCATCTGTGGTGCTTGGCTCATAGACCTGGTGAGCCTCCGATGACTTGAAGCAGTGGGTCTTCGAAAAGAAGGAACCCGACTATTGCCGCTATTCACACTCGTAGATTTGGCTTGACTTGCAGAACCTCGGGAAAGATATATATCACTCTGTCAATCATATAAACAAGTTGACCAGCTATAAATAGTTAAAACATAGTAGTTAAACCAAACACACCCTAAGTTGTGATAAATCACAAAACAAAACAGGAATTTAATAACATAAATTTGTTTGCGACCCACTCTAATTCTTTCTTGTGTAAGATTTATCGAAGCTTAGTTGGAATGCACACCATAACATAAGTAAAACACAAAAAATGATAATAACTTAATATAAGCCTGTAAAGTTTAAGTAACTATGGTTGATATAGATTATAGAGTGCTACAAAGAAACCTTTTGGGTTTGGTTATTCTAAATAAGGAGCTACAATAAAAAAAACATAGTTTCCCCAATGTTCCGCCCTGACAACTCAGTTTTTCATGAATCTGCTTGTTTCTCATCTTCCATGATTCAATATCACAGCAAACTCTGAAACAGTGAGATACATTCAAATCTATAGGCCTAAATCATTGATTCTATCTTTATTTCCTAACATATATATCTAATTGAAAACCTCAGCTTCCTTACTGATCCATGTATAAGGTCGAGTTTCATAGGATTCCTTTAGGGGTGTTTATCAAGTCTTATTTGGTTTTGAAGATTTTTTTCTAGTAGAAACTGAAAACTAAACCGAATTTGGTTTAGTTAATCTACAAACATGACATTTTCTTAATAAATGTGTTAAAAACAGTTAATCAAGCAGATATCATTGTATAACAGATACCACCCTACTTTCACTTCAGTAATATTTCATTTTACAGTACTCAACAACACATAAACATCAAACCAGAAATTACCTCCGTGTCACTAATATGACGCCGAGCAACTGAAACAGAACACCTCCTCCTCGAATCACCGTTCGAAACAACCCTAACTGCACCACCACCACTAGAACCCACACCATTACCATCATTACGCCTGGTTACAGACCTCCCACGCCTATGAGCAGAAACAGCCACACTACCACTACTACAAACACCTAAATTACCACCGCTAGGGTTTCTAGACACGGACCGTGACCGCCGTTGAGACAACGCCGGACTTATCTCCGACTTCACACCAACACATCGACTACTTCTACTTCCACTGCTTACACTCTCAATATCTAACTCAGAACCGTTATCGTTACCGGAGAAAAACTCGATTGCGAGATCATCCAGACTAATTTCCGGAAAATCGGAGCCTCTAACGGTGTTAACGAACTTCCGTCTCGGTGTAGGAACTGTTACCGGTTCAAATTCAGCCGGAATCCGCCTCGAAAATCTGCTTACGCTTCTGGAACGCCGGTGAGGCTTTGAAGACGAATATTCCGGCGAATCTTCTATCGACTGTGATGAATCGCCGATCGGAGCTCTTATCGTCGTCGATTTGGACGCCGGTGTGGGTTTAGAAGACGAATATTCCGGCGAATCTTCCGTCGACGGTGACGAATCTCCGATCGGAGGTCTTCTGGTCGTCGATTTGAACGCCGATGTAGCCATCGATCAGAACATTCACGAAGGATGAGTGAATATGAATGAAAATGTAGGTTTATTGGATGAGAATGAAACCTGCAAATCACATGAAATAGATGATGAACAAACTCGTGAGTATGGAAGATATTTTTGAAGATTTTGAATTGGGGGGATTAACGTGAGGATTAATAATTAATAATTAATAATAATTATTATTTTGTGTTGTTAATTTCACATTTGAGAATTATTGACTTATTGTAACTCTTGAGGCTTTTAAAATGGAAATAAATCAAAGGATGGGCCAGACAACATATCATTGATGTTCTTTTGAGAGGTGGGTACGGAGGGTAGTCACAAGGGTTTTCAAAAAAGTCGACCATAATACAAAATTTGAAAACTGAAACACGGGTAATGTGACAAGCATTCAGGCATGAGACAGGACATAAGATTAGTTCTAAAAACATTTGCACGTTTGGAACATATACCCACCTGACAACCTCAACTATTTTGCTTGCATTGAAACCGAATATACAAACATATTATATCATACTAAAAAATATTAAAAACAATATGTTTAAGTTGCCAAAAACTTGAAACCATTAAAATTATACAATTGTTATAGTGTAGCTAGATATTTTATTTTCCAAATCGGTTTTTGGTGAGTTTATAACCGGATTTTCGGTAGTAGGCATCCCAACGTGTAATATATATAACTACATATGACCACAAAAGGGTATATCTGATACCCACAAACCCATCTGATATTGTCCTAACGGGTATGTGACCATGTAGAAGACATAGTTTTATAATCAGATATGAGACAAGATTACCGAAACTTGTTATATAGCCAACCGATAGGGGTCCCATTCAACTTTGGTCCAGCTGTGAAAGAGATTTCAACCTTTTCAAGTAAATGATATAGTCTTGTGTAGTTTTATTCGAAGCCATAAAATCAGTTTTGTTAATAGACTTTCATAAATTTCAATTTCGCTATGACTTAATGTAATTGTGTTGTGTTTAGCCAAACAATTGCAACCCTACTAGTTTCTTACCTGACCAGTTTTCGGTTCATACCAACGTAAGTTTTTGAGTCAACCCACTCCTTGAATTTGAGGGTAATTGATAAAAATTGCATCCCTACTAGTTTCTTACGTGACTAGTTCTCGGTCCATACCAACGTAAGTTTTTGTGTCCGTCACTATGGATATGGATATGACCCCACTTTGAATTATTATCAATTTAAACTTCCTGGAGAGTTGCAAAATAATCTTTTAACATTTTTAGGAGAAATATAAAAAACTACATTTATAGAAGCACGCTTATTGGAGACCTAAAGACTTTCATATATAACCTGACATAAAGTGTTCTCCTTGTTTCTTGGATCCCATCTTATTTTCATGATCAATTCACAAAAGCTGTCATTTTTTACCTGAAGTTTGATCACTTTTGTTACTTTAGTCCAAAACTCAAACCTTTAGCATATGGGTCCTTATGGTTCTAGTTTTATTGTCATTTTAGTCCAAAAGTAAAATCAGATCATATTTGTCTTATAAAATCCTGCTATTTTGTCCTTTTCCTCAGAGGTAAAATGGTCATTTTAAGCATTATATATATATTATATAATATATATATATATATAAAATAAAAAAAAACCTCAAAAAACTAAGCATCTCAGCTCCCTTCTCTTTCTCTCTCTACGTTTTCACCACACCAACAACCATCACCACCACCCAACCTCGGCAGCCAGAAGCATCACCACCATCTTCCATTCAACTCAAACCCAACAACATCCACCCAACCTTCAATCCACCACACCACTACCACGGTTGTGGAAACGTCGTCAGCTGCCGTCTAACCACCGTCTTCACTCAAACAACAGCAGAAGCTCTGCCACTAACCACCGTTTTCAACTCAAAATACAAACCACCACCACCACTACACATGTCTGCAACCACCACTATACTTCCGCTACTACCACAAAACCCATCACCCATGTCCACCACTGGAACAAACACCCTTGAACCACCTCCGTCCACCACAAACCACCGAACACCTAAAACCACGCCGCACTTCCACCTTTCTTACGCACCAACACCCACCACCTTTCACTTCATTCGTTTTATCATAAAAGAGAGGTCGTCAAAGCCAGTATCCGGGAGACATGAGATGCGAAGCAGAGAGGTCGTAAGAGCCCAGTATCTTATTCGGCCACCATGACCGGTTACGCCTCCAAACCCACACGGGGAATCAACCATGCCCCCTGTTTCTACTTCCATCATCTCTTTTTCTACTTTCTATCTAGCTGATTTAGTTACGAAACCAAGTTCAAGTCTTCACATTGAATTGAATGGGGGATGTGTTCTAGGCTAGGGTTAAGGCTCACATTCAGATTGGGGGAAATTCATATCTGGAGATTGGTGAGAATGAGGTGGTGGTGGTGGCAACTGTGGTAGGGAGGTAGTGAAGGCGGTGGTGAGAAGGGGGGGAGGAGGGTGGCTGAGTATGGTGGGTGGTGTTAGAGAGTTGAGAGGGAGAGAGAAGGGGGAGAGAGTAAGAGAAGGGAGTTGGGATGATTAGTTGTTTTGAGTTTTTATTATATATTATAATATATATATATTAATTTAAATATCATTTATGCTTGATGAATTTTCTGAGAAATGATAAAATAGCAGAATTTTATAAGACAAATATGACTTGATTTCACTTTTGGACCAAAATGACAATAAAACTGAAACCACAGAGAACCAGATGCAAAAGTTTTAAATTTTGGACTAAAGTGTTAAAAGTGACAAACCTAAGGAACTAAAATGGTAGTTTACTCCACAAATAATTCTCATTTTCATGATTGGACTCGAAAAAGACACATGATTCTTATAATTAAGTAAGTTTTCGAAAAAAAAAGGGTAAGTTGTGTCATCATTTTTATTAGACATTTATTATGTGTGATGTGAATGTACAATTTTTAGTTGGAAATGTACAATTGATGTAAACTCAAGTGTACATTGTACGTTGGGCCAACGGAAAGTTCAGATCTCAACATCTGTTAAGTACTATTGTTGTTGAAGGATTTTATTTTGAGAAGATCACTAAAATAGTAATATTGATTAAGAAAATCATCAAAATTGTTTTTGGATAAAAGCATCAACTAGTAATGACAAAATTATTTTATGAGAGTGTATATAAAGAGTTTAACTAAACTTTCAATGGGTGCAATTAGAATTTTTGCCTATAAAGTTGAAAAAAAGAGGGCACTTGCCCACCCAAAGCCCCCTGCCGGAGTGTCGGCTAATCCTTAGCCTGCATTCAAAAGTGGGGGTTAACACTCCAAAGTATGAACTAAACCTTGAGGTGGCTGAAATTGTAAATGTCTATTTTGTGGATGACATTCAATAATTTTTGTGATTTTCTTGGTCAAAACACGACTGGTTGATGATTTTTCCCTTTATTTTTCACGTGTTGGTTGTTTCTCATTTATTCATGGTGTATGAAAGTTGAATTCGAAGAGTTGCTTTGCTTGTCGGTCAAACCTAGGGTATATGTTTGGCAAAAGTAGTTTTGGCTGGAAGCTGGTGGTTGGTGGTTGAAAGCCAGTAGCTGTAACTTTTTAGATATATTAGTGTTTGGCAGACTAGCTGAACTTTTAATAAAATATATAAATGACCAAAATGGACATAACTAAAAAAATATAATACTAAACGTGTTTTAACGTGCCAGAAAATTGGTGATGAAGGGGACGATCGAAGAAGAACATATGGGAAAAACAACATACGAAGATCGTGTATATATAATCAAAGAATTCGTCTAAAAGATAACTAAGAATTTGATTTTTCGTTATCTTTAGAAAAAAAAATTAAAAAGTTGATGCATTAAAAAGTTCGTTATCTTTAAAGGTTAAAATAGTCAATTTCCCCTAAAAGCTTGTAGCTCCTTCTAAACGCTACTAGTAGAAGCGTTTAATCAAAAAGCTTCAAGCTCTTAACAAAAAAGTTTCAAACTCCTTCAATCTAACAAGAATTTTTATTGAGTATGAGCTTTTTCTTAAAATTTTAAAATTAGAAACTCTTAAAAGCTTCATGCCAAACATACTCCTAAAAAAGTTAAATTAATCCAAACATGTACCCGAACATAATTTGCGTTGTTCATTATTTGACACGAAAACAACTTGTTTGATCTAACCTATTTTTGCATACTACTAATCTAAAATATAAAATTAAAACATAAATGCATATAAAACAATCAAGATCCATTTGCCATTCTCTTTTAACTTTAACTTTTACATAAAATACTCGTGAACCTATCAAGTTGAACCTAGACCAACCCATTTAGCTAAATGTGTCGGTGCGATTCAACAAGAAACTTACCCGTACGTATTATGCTAAACACAAACCCACGAATTACATGTTAGATTTATGTTGTTACAGAATTTCACATACCATACAAGTATCGTGTGCTTTATGATTCATTTATCAGGTGTAATTAAGCTTGGCAAAACGATGACTAGTTGGGTCAATACATGTTTAGGTCAAACCAGACTCGGTCAAAACTGCTTCTCTCAAAAATATACTCGACTGAAATAAGTCTTTCTAAAAGAAAGGACAAAATGGGTTCACTCACAATACTTTTTACAGTGGCTAGTAATAACGGGTTTAGGTGGCGACAAAGGTTGAGATAAGTGACGGATCTACCCAAAAATTCAAGTGTGTCCTAAAAATGATTTCGTTATTGTACATTCATACAATAATGAAAAAAATACATGATAATAAATAAAGTTAATGATGCTGTCACATGAAAAAAAAATATTACCGTATGTTGTTACGTAAATCAGTTTTGATAAATTTCATGTGGAAAAAGATATTTCATCAGCAACTTGCAACAGGCAAGACCAAAAGCAACTCAACTACTGGATAGACCACTTCATATGTAATGTAATATTTCATTTGAACCATTTTTCTTTGCAAGTTCTCTAACCACTACTATATACTCTAATATCACTAAAAGTTAAAGCATATTACTTGAAAACATGTTATGTAACTTATGGTTACCATGAAAATCCAATATAAAAAAATATCATATTGCCTTTGTTAAATATATAGAATATATAGAGTAAGGTTATTGTGTAAATAGATCTTAACATAGAAATTGGTTTAACATGAAAAGTGGAGGGAATTTTTTTTAATTGTTTACGCATTTATTAAGCACATATTTTAGTCATATAATCTAAATAAATTTGTGATTTTAATAGTATAGTAGAGTAATTAGTAATTATTACTCTACAAAATTACATAATTACTATACTAGTGTATGTAACACCCTGTAAAAATCGTGTCCAATAGAATAGTGACACGTGTTATATTTTAAATATAGTCTGTTAAACCAATAAGGACTAAAGGCGTCAACATGCTCAAACTGAGCCTCTGAGTGACGGTCCGATGTCAACATGCATAAATAACAGCCTCTGAGTGACTGATATGTCAACATGCTTGAAATTTGGCCTATGAGTGACTGATATGTCAACATGCCCAGCCTCTGAGTGACATCGAGGTCAACATGCTTATAATAAGCCTCTGAGTGATCCTTTGTGAAGTCCTAACTCTCATACGTGCCATTTGTTGGACAAGAGGGTTCAATTTTGTAAATAAGAGAAAGTTGGATGATGGAGGGATTAAAAGTGTCAACATGTTAATTTATACCTCTGAGTGACCTTTTAACGAACCGATAGCTCGACAATGTCCGGGCATAATTCCGGGTATGCCAAATATTGGCTACGGAGGGCTAAAAGTGCCAAAAATGTGTTTAAAAAGGGTTTTAGAAGTTTTTTAAAGTTAAAGGGTTAAAGTGTCAAACTTTGAAACTGGCCAAAGGGCGGTCGCGGGGCGCGAGAAGGGGTCTGCAGCAGAAAGTTTTTCTTGGCTGCCACACAAAGCTCCAAAAACCATTTACTCGAAACCATAGCTTCCCAAATTGCTATGCCACGTTTTGGGACACTGGTAAGCTTTCTCTTACACCCCTAAACACCTGGCTTCACCTCCTTTGAGTTCTCCAACTATAAATAGGTGATCAAGTTCACCACTCCAACTTACACCTTCTCATTTATTCACTTTTCTCCCTCATCTGGAAGTTCCTAGCTAAAAGGAGCATCCAACATAGTTCTTTTGCACCTAGGAATCACTGGTAAGTGTTCCTTCCTTGTGCATTTTCGTATATAGGCTTTTATAGCAAAAAATAAAGCGTTTTACGGAAAACGTTTTGACTTTTGGTTAAGACCATTATGGTCCAGCCATTGTTCGAAATGAACATGGCTAAGTGATCGTAATAAGGTAGGTGTTAGTCCTTAAAAAGGACACCTCCTGAAGATCACGTTTGCTAGACCAATTGACAGGTCAAAGTTATGATATTAAAAAGTCAAACAGGCAATTTTTCAGAAAAATCATAAAGTGATCTTATATATGTTATGAAACCTATTTTGACACTTAAACAAGTTGTTATAATTATTAGAACATGTAAGAACATGTTCGGCTCGTCAATTTCAGTTCTAGGGTCGGTTCGCAACCGAAAGTCGCGAAGTTTGACTTCTGCTTTGACTTTCGATTCTGACCCGATTTAGATTAGTTACCTACTGATCTAAAGTTGTATTATGATCATAATATAATGTAGCATAACCCTCTGAGGTTATATCACATGATCATAATCAGAATCCAAGTTTATACGCAAGTTCCGTAATTATGTCATCTTTGACCAAAATGTCCTTTTTGCATAAAACAAAGTTTTAAATGGTAATGAACTTGAAAATGAGTTTTCTACTGATGTAATATTATAAGTAGGATTATTTGAGATGTTAAACCAAGTTATAAACTGAGTTTTCAAACAAGTCATTAGACTATGTCGATAAATGACGATTTTAGCCATTGTGGCTCATAAAATAGTTTTAATCAAATCTTTTCAAGGTAATTCATTTACCTACTGATATGTTATATTAAATAACATATTTTAACCATTTTAATCTGACTTTAACATCAGTTTTCATAGATATCGCTTAAAAACGTCATATTACGACAAAAGCGTCGTTTCAGCGCATAATATGGTTTTAAACCATATTATTGACTAAGACTTGATACCTACTGATTTCAAAACTTATTTTAAACATATTTACAATAGGTACATGTTATAAACTCAGAATCCCAAATAATTTATAAATTATGTGTAAAATGACCAAAATGCCCATTCGGTGCATAGTTTGGTCATAAAAGATAAATTATACATATAATTGATATCCTACTGATGTTATATTATAAATGAACTATTTTTCCAAAATACCCATGATTATAAACTTAAAATTTATTCAAGTTCCTTTTATACGATATAAAATTACCAAAATGCCCTTATGAGGCATGGTTTCATTTTAAAACCTTAACGGCCATATAAGTTAATATCCTACTAATATTTTAACGTATTTAAAGTATAATGGCATATAGAACTTATCCATGACTTACCCGGTTACCCATTATCGCTTATAAGCTTACGGTTGATTATACGTAACCAGTTTACGGAATTTAACCAAAACGGGTTTAACCTTGTCATTTAAGTCTCAAAATCCAGAATGTTTATAGTTTACCCATATTAGACAAGTCAAGGTACTTGTTGGGATTAAACTACATTCTATCCAATCATCGTTTAATCTAGCGTCATACGTTTTGATCAAGCACGCTAGTCGGTCTAAATCTATGACTTAAATAAGACCGTTAGTATTTAATTGGTTAGTTTATGCCATAATCCAGACTAGAGACTTGCCGGTAAATGCTATCTGCACTTAGTCTTTTTGTGTACGGCTGAGTTATTAAAAATTAAAGAAGACTAGCTCAGGTAAATACTCTCGACTTATTTCTCCTATACGGGCTTGGGTTACGGTAAATTATTACCGCTTGGTCGGAAATGGGATTCAATCGAACTCCAGATCGGGGATAATAAATCCGCATATTCTGTTTTAATCAGTTTTGTTTGATAACTTAAACATCGGGGGTTAACAACCGTGTCCTGGATATCATCGGCTCATTACAATAGAAATGGCCACGACCTTAGCGCGGGTGTAGGCATACCCCCGATAGACGCTCAATTATGTATTCCCACAAGGTTGGGAGGAATTGACTCCTTCGTGAGTCCAACGTGGTTGTACGTTAATTGTGTCTCGGTCTCCGTACCGGACCCCGTATGTATGGACAAACCATCTGTTAACAATGTTAGACGGTCAATTAATCCAAGTTATAAAAAGATTTTGTGCTGATACGCACTTAAAACATTTTTGAAATGTTTTCAAAATGAGTCAGTTGGGTGTATTTACCAGCGAAAGCTGACGTATTTTCAAAAGACTAAACTGCAGGTACAATACGAAAATAGGCTGGAAGTGCTCGGTAGTGATAAAGGATCTTGCAAATCCTAAATCTGGCCAAAGTCTGTTTTATATTTTTTCCATGTACAATTTATGATCCGCCTGTGAATCTTCTATTACGAGCCTGTATATTATTTTGTATTTTCGAACACTCGGTTTGTAATAGTAATTTTACTCCAAGACTTCCGCTGTGCCGTATTTAATTGACTATGATGATTATCAACTGACGTCACGATACTCCTCACCCGGGCCCACCGGTGTATGGATTTGGGTTGGAAATCCGGGGTGTGATAGTGTAAAATCATGATTTTTTTACATTTTTCAATTAAACATCATTCTTAAATAGATGAAAAAAAATCCTTCATTCACTTTTCATATGAAGGTCATTTTGTATGTTAAGACTCATCTTTACACTAAATATATTAACTAAACCCTATTTGCTTCTTCTGTGTTATCTGCCATTCGCCCAAACAACTTCGCCGAGCCATCACAAACTACTATCGGCTGCTGTTTCTCGACCAGAATTAGTTTAAGGGTATCGTGTACATAAGACAACAAAAAATGCACTTTATACACTTCGGAGATGGAGTTAAAGGGTAGCACGAGCATCCCTAACACTATGCGGAATTCACCCCTTGTGGAGATGGTGTTTACTGATCAATGGGTGTGGACACAGGGAGTGGTCTTGGAGGCATGATGGTGTGGTACGTCTTGATAGTATGACTGTCATAGATGGAGCTTTTTTTTATAAAATTAACGATGCATACTCATTTGGACCCATTCTAGTCATCTATTTTCTTCTCTTAGTTGAGTGCATCAAACATATGATTTGTTAGGAGCGGCTAATTAATAATTTATTCCAACTATTTTTAAGATGGGTTCGAGAAAGGAAGGTGTTTGTGGCCGAGGATCAAAAGGATAAAAGGAGCCTGAATTCAAGTGTCCTGCATGATTTTTTTATTCTAAGAATTCATAGGTGCAGATTTCTTATAGCTTTTATCTCATTGTTTATTATGTGTGTTCTGCATGTTTTTTTTTTTTTTTGTTGCGTGATTGTTTTGTTTTTTGACCATCACCTATGAGATGAGACATAGGCACGTAGGCGTTATTTATGACTTCCAAACCTTCGAATTATATTTGTGTTGTATCACATTTATTTACAAGAAAAGTAGATTCATTCAGATTAATCAATATAAACTTCCTCCCTCCAAGATGGACCACTCTATCTATCCACTATAACAAAATCATATTTATTTAGAATAGAAAACATTATAAAGAACACTTTTCTCATTCGTGTTGTCCTAAGTTCGAATATAGAATATCTAAGAAAAAAGCCCAACCTTTTTATCACCAACCCAACAAACAAAGAAAACAAGAGCAAAATGCAAAACTAACCCAAAACACATTTTTACCCTCTCTATTAAACTAAACTAAACTAAACTAATCAAACAAAAAGAAGAAGAAAAAAACAACTCAACTGATCAAAACCCTCTTTTAGCATGCTACACTTACATGACAATTGATGGCTTCTCCAAATGATCTTGGTTGATATTCTTGTTGTTCTAATTTCCTCTTTGGTAATGCTAGTGAAGATATGGCTATAGCTGCCACCACTTTTTTAACTAGCAATTCCCATCTTGCTTCTTGCTTCTTGTGTCCCTCTTGTTTTGAATTGCCTGCCATATTCAATTTACAATCAGATCAACAATAAGATATGGATATCGACTAAATACACACAAATGCGTTTGCGTCTATACATCATATTTTCACTAATCTGATTCCAACACGGAATACTCCTTAATTTGTTCCATTGTTTCGCTCTTTCTTACTAAGGTATGTATAAATTTATAAAATAAATTGATCACAAATTTGTTATCAACCCAGTATAAGTTTAGATCCAATTTGGTAAGTGGATAATTACCTGCAGAGGGGAACTTTGCAAGTTGAATCAGGTGATTCACAAATGGAAGAATGGAGTTTGAAGAGCTGCCACATACGTTTACACCTAACACAACCTCCATTAACTCTCTTCTTACAGTTCGCGAAGTGATAAATCGAGTGTTGGATGCCTTCGCATGTTGAGAATTTGCTGCAAGGTGCTCTGTTCTTGCTCGGTTTTCTGTCGTACGGTCCTACACTTGTGCAACCTTCTGTGCATATGTGTTGTAGACAATCCATAGCTTCACTCAGCTGAAAATACAAACTCTGTTTTTGCATATGCTTTCTAGTACTCTTCCTCCTCTGCACATTCGGATCAAATTCAACCACAATAAACTGTTAGCAAATCATAGTTTTCTCTGTATCGGAAAACCAAATCACTTAATATAATAAAACAATAACCTTAATAATAATAAAACTGGCTCAACTAATCAATACCTAATAAATAAGTAACCAGTTATATCACGTATCATGCTTCTCTATGAGATTATTCTCCCCGTTTCTGTTATTTCACTCACTTTGTTACCTAAAGTAATTACTTATAGGTAATTTCAAGTATACATATCATTTTATAACTCCTAAATGTTGATTACTAACTATTTAATATTTCTTATATTTGAGACGTCGCAACAAACAGGTTTTAACCTAGTGGTAATATAAAACATGAAAAAATAATAACTAACATTTTAAATAACAATAAGAGGATATGCATTACGATTCGAGTATTCGCAACAAACAGGTTTCTAACCTAGTGGTAATATAAAACATGATCTAACCTAGTGGTAATATAAAACATGAAAAAATAATAATTAACAATTAAATAACAATAAGATGATATATTGATATGCATTATGATTCGAGTACATACCGATTCAACTTCATCAATGAACTTGAGGATTTCGAGTTCGAGATAGGGATCATTGTTTTGAAGGAACTTCCATGCTTCTGTTTCCTCAACAGACTTGAATCTGATAGATATCACTTTCATACACTTCAGGTAAAGATCAGGTGCATCGCAGAGCCGAGCGAGTTGGAGAATATCCACCACGTTCTCAACCGTCAGCCGTCCGATCAACGCCTTCGTACACTGCGCCTTTAGCTGTGGCACCAAGTAAACATGAGCCAGCGCTAGCAGATGAATCCCGAATTTCTCCATCTGTTCTTCGTTGCATCTGTTAGCAATAGCAGATTGTCATACATATATAATAATATACATATTACTTTTGATGGAGAGTAAACAATAACAATATTTTGAAATATATTCAATTTCAGCGTTAGCGTTGCACTAATATATGTTTTTAACTCATTTAGTTTGATTTTTCTTAAAATAACTTTCATTCGTTAACTTTTTTTCAACCCAATCAATACTTAGGTGTATATTATCTTTTTTTACATTCTGATATAAATTAGTTGAAAACAAATTTTTATTTAAATACATAGTATTATTTTGTTTCCTAGCAGGGGTGTTGGTACTATACTAGTATTGTGACAGACCGAACCGCTATAGAGTTGTGTTCAAATTTAGTATATATGAACTAATCGATTTGAGGTGTGATAACCAACAGAAACTTAAATCGATTAATATATATATATAGAGAGAGTGTTATATATATATATATATATATATATATTTATACTACTGCATTAGGTTTGTTCAAACTTCAAGATAATATATGAATATGAGCTTATTAAAATTTAATTATTTAATTTAGTATTTAACAATATTAATATATAATTATTTAATTTAATATTTAACAAAAAACACAAAAACAAAAAACCGTCGTCGTGTGTTTAAACTATGAAAATAGAAACTGACCTATTGAAATAAAGGAAGCTAACGAAGACTTCTCCAGCGTCACATGGAACGCCGTTGATCGGAATAGTCTTCTCGGAGCTCCGGCGTATCAATTATGCTTTCCAACACCGGCGACGCTGATGCCTGAATCATTCCACAACACGAAAAAAACAAACATCTTAATGCTCGATATTGAAGATCTGACTATAATCTATCACTCGATTCAGCTTAAAACGTTTACACAACGTCGTAACTGAATCTCAACAGACGAAACAAACTTATCTCGATCGGAAAACTATATTTCAGTAATTTTATATGCAGAAATCGTATCCGACGGATTATTCGTTCAGTTTTCCGACCGTTCAACGTTCATTGACCGTAACAGTATTTAACGTCGAAGCTGAATCTCAACAGACGAAACACAATTATCTCGAACGGAAAAATAGATTTCGTAAATTTCACAGAAATCGTAGTCACTTTCTCAGACGAAATCCGATGGATCATTCATTCATTTTCCGATCGTTTCGACGTTCATTCACCGTAGTAATGAATCGTTGAAAGTTAAAACTGAATCTCAACAAATCTCGATCGGAAAACTAGATATTATTATTATTATTATTATTAATTTTACATATAGAAATCGTATTCACTTTCAACGAAAACTCCGACGAATTATTCATAAGTTTCCCGATCGTTAAACGTTCATTAACCGTTACAGTAGTTGAATAATTACCAGAATTTTAGCGTGTGCCGGAATCCTACGTCCACCGGAAGTTACAACATAGACAATACTCTCAACAGATTCGCCGGAAACATGACCGGAGCTACTCACCGGAGGTGACACAGAGTTTCTACACATTCTGCCGGAAAATCAACGGCGGTGATGGTCGTGAATTCGTGATAGTTAAACTTAAACTAGTAAAATGTAGTGTAATTGAACGGTTGAGATCACTTTGCTTCCCAACCTGCAAACTCCTTTCCGTATATATAGACGATGAGTTCCAAATAGGTGTGTGCACAAATCCAACAAATTTTCTATCCCACGCGCCATCGCTCCGCGCGTGCTTCCACGCGCAAGGTGAGAAAATAATCAGATGAAATACCGACCGTTGATTATCGACATGCTTGGTAAATAGGAATTACCAAAAATGTCCCTGGGGATTAATGCTGATGTGTCAGAATGGATAAACCAGCTCATCAAGAAATGGAAGGTCGTGTTTGATATCCGGCTTTTGGGGGAAGAGGCTCAGGGCTGACGTGGAGGTTTGGGGTCATCCTTTTACACGTGGCGTGTCAATTGTTTTCCACGTGGGGTGACACGTTACCAAATTGTCAGTTGTCAATTTTGGCGTATATAGTGACTCGACTGTGAATGTATAATTGTGTATTGATACAAATTGATATTTTTCAATCAAAGATCGTTTCGAAGTAAAATCAAACCGAATTTATTGAATGGATTTTGTTCAGTCAAATCACTCTTTTCTGCCCAAATTAACCGGTGATGTTATTAAATTAAATTTAATAATTTCGTGAAACAAGTTTTATAATATTTTATATCGATTTAATTTTCGAAACACTTGGTCAAACAATCGTTGTAGGTTAAGCAAAGGAATAAAATCAAAAATTTCATCCCTTTTATTAAATCATCTAAAGTAAAATTTTCACTAAGATTCAACTTAAAACACTTTTAGAATATCTTCCCTTTCTTAATCAATCATTGCGAGTATTTGGACCTCAAATCAATATTCAAAAAATCAAAAGATAATCTAACAAGTCGTTGATCCTAGGTAACCTATAGTTGTATTTGATAGTGACGTCGTTCACTTTCCTATGATAAATAAACATTCTCGTATCTTTATCTTTGTTTTAATAAAGAGTATCAGCTCTATATAATGAATGAGAGGTGCTACGACTTATAAATTTCTTATCAAGTAACTCGTGTAACTACTTAATTAATTCTTTCATTTCTTCAACTGTTTCTTGGTTTGGGTTCTGTAAACCTCATCTCCCCTAATTATAGTTTGGGGGAGTCTTGTTTAAGTTGTCGTAGATCATAAGTGTAGGGCTTTAACATTGATGGCTTGTGTGGCTTGGCCTGCCTACCTCGCCATAGTCACATACAGCAAGTTCAATTTACATAATCTATCATTGCTCTAAGCACATTGTTTAAAATCCGAGAATTAAACCCTCAAGTCGCCTCTCCAGTCACCCTCTCTTGAAGGACTTTAAATTTCCCGATTTGTAGATGAAATATCAATCACCTTTGTTTTTCTCATCCCATTTTTTCTTTTTTTTAGTAAACTGTCAAAATGGTCCCTAAGGTATTGATCACTTTTGCCATTTTAGTCCAAAACTCAAACCTTTTGAATCTGGGTCCCCGTGGTTTCAATTTTGTTGTCATTTTCATCCAAAATTAAAATCTGGTTAGATTTTTCAGTTAACATCTAGTTTTTTTTTGTCTTTTTTCCGTCTTTTTAATGAAGGGCAAAATGGTATTTTAATGCTTTATTACAACAAATTAAAAAAAATTGACCATTTTTTCCATCATTAAAATGGAGGAAAAAGATGAAAAAAACTAGATGTTAACTGAAAAGTCTTATCAGATTTTGATTTTTGATAAAAATGGCAACAAAATTGTAATCATAGGGACCCTGATTTAAAAGGTTAAGTTTTGGACTAAAGTGACAAAAGTGACCAAACCTCAGAAACCATTTTGACAGTTTATTTTTTTTTTATGATTTCCTATTCTCATAACTTCTCAAACTTTTGACAATTTGAATGAATGATAAACTCCTTTTTGTCTTCAAACACAACTGATATGGTCAATGTTCACTCTCTTATCAAAAACATTGACTGGGAAAAAACCCGAGATTTACCAAGCAAGATTTTCATTTTTTTTCATGTAAGCTTTTACTCGTTTAAGCCAAAGCAACAAATTATTTGCTTATCTACTCGACTCAAATTGTGTAGAAAAACAACTTAATGACATTTTTTTAAAATCCTCTCAAGCTATATCCATCATACCTCTATTTGATGAAATGCTTCTAAATGTTTTGAGTCATAACCACGATATATTTTTTTAATTTAATTTTCTAAATTGTTAAACTTTGGGATATTTGAGACACTTATATAGTTATAGTCATGGTTGTAAAACAAGGTCTCAAAAGCTGAGTACTCCTCGAGTAATCACTACAAGGTTGGCTGCCGATGCGACTTTTTTCAACGCCGCCTAATTACTCGGAATCGATCGAACGCGGTCAACTCGGTTAAGTTTGACTTAAAAGAATAAAACATAATTTCTATGCTTATCATATTAAAGAATGGATAACGTTTTCACGTATTTTTGTTATAAATATTAGTAATTTTTTGTTATTTGACATATATTTAATTTCTGAAACTAACTCCTTTATAATTTAACATGTTCGAGTATTCTCCAAGTACTCTTAACTCCATGTTCGACCGACTAGGAAGCACCTAACGATTTTATAAGTGTAAGAAGATATATGAGTTTGATATTTGTAAGCCGATATCGTAGAAGTAGCAACCATGAAATAACATGAAATATTTCTTTACATTTGAGTTGCATCTCATTAAAAGTGGAATAAAATAGTTAACCATCATATTATAAGAAAAAAAAAAGGAAAAACATATCATTACTGCTGATTGAATATATCATATATAAAATATTATAAACAGTTGCGGATCTAGAAAATATTCGTAGGGGAAACGTTTAATAAAGAAAGGGTAACGCATAACTACCGCCGGAGCGCCAAGGGGTAACGGACCCCTATCCTAAGGTATGTCCGCCCCTGATTTTAAACGCTTTGATTTAAAGTTGAAGACGGCCTTAGGTTTCTAGAAGACAACGGTGAAGACAACTTCGACTTGTTTGTAGAAGATGTCATTTTATTATGATGGATTGAATTTGTATGATTATATTTTGATAATCATGAAGGCATTCGTGATTGAAAAACGAGACCCGTCTATACTCTACTAACTATGAGATTACGTGAATTATAGTGTGCGGGTAGGTGGCCTTGAAGAGGCTGTGATTGAAGATTAGTGGAAGCAATATATGAACATAAGACCTCTACTACAAGAGAAATAGCATATTTTTACATTTTTAGTATATTTTTTTTCTTTATGTTTTATGTATCGTCTACTTCTAAACATAAAAAAATTAAACCGTGTTACGTCTCAACTTTCCTTCTATATCCATCACTGAATTAAAATTTTTTTAACTGCTAATATTTTATCTTCCTAATAATTTGGCTTTTAGAGGGTTTGTCATATCATTAATTACAACCAAAAATACATCTATGCATATTAAAAGATGTAGCATATCAACTATGTCATCAAGTTACCTTAACCATTGTTAACACATATTTCTGTCTAAAATATCATAAGAATATCAATTAACGCATGGTAATTAATTTTGAGTTGCATCCTAATTAACAAAAAAGAGAATACGACCATTAATAGAAATAAGAAGGGATAATATTACAAATACAGAAATATTACATAAAGTATTGATAATCTTTCTAAAGATTTCTTGACGTTTTTCCCTTAAAAAGGCATGATAGCATAAAAAGTACGTGGTCAAGGACACTCAAAACGATTCATGTATCAGTCGGTAAAGACGTGTGCAGTCAAAAATACGGCAAAAATTAGGGCGGAAGTAGGGTCGTAACGAATCGAGCGTCCAGCGAACAGTTTGTGAACGGTTTGTCTGGAAGTTTGTTTATGTTCGTTTGATTAGCTTAAGGAACGAACACAAACAAAAGTTTTGTTTGGTTAGCTTAGCGAACGAACACGAACAAAGGTCTCGTTTGACTGCGTTCGTGAACGTTCAGTAATATGTTCGGTTACGTCCGTTCGTGTTCGTTTAATTTAATTAAAAAATATTAAAATAATAAAAATATTGAAAACTTGAAACCCTATTTTTTTCGAAGTTAGCTAAAATTTAAACATTCAAGACATTTTTTAGGATAACTATGTCTATGTTAGTTAAACTTTGAATAATTATGTCTTAGTTAGTTAAACTTGATTCGATGTTTGATGGTTGTAATAGACCTTTTGTGTTTTAATTTATCATTTGATGGTTGTATTTAATTATTTATGTCCAATGTTTAAGGTTAACAATGTTTTTCTTTTTTTTTTTTCAAGTTAAATGTTTGTTTACGTTCGTTCTTATCCGTCTGCGTTCAGTTTGTGTTCGAGACCAGTGTTCACGAATTGTTAGCAAACGATTGAATTTTCTTAACGAATGAACACGAACATAAACTTATGTCCAGTATGCATTTGTGAACAGTTTGCGAACATGTTAATGTCCTTAACAAAATAAACACAAACATGACCTTGTCGTGTTCGTCCAATTCGATTATAGTGTGTAACCAAAGATGTAGTTGCTTACCAATACTCAATTTTCTACTAGCTAGTAGAAAACCGAAAGGACAATAAAAACAGGGGCGGACCTACCTTAGGGAAAGGGGAAATCTCCGTACCTCTTGGCGCTCTGACGGTAGTGTAAATTTTGGAAAAATTTGATATTTTTTTTACGTTTTTTCGATTTCGATACCCCTTTTTAATAAAACGTTACCCCTACGAAGATTTTCTGACCCACCACTGAATCAAAATATGTTTTTTTAGGTGAAAAGTAGTGAAAAAGGTAGATGGTGTTGGCGTCATGGGTACGTAGTGTGGTGGTGGTGTACGAGTGCGATGATGTCAAGCATGTTCATGGAAGGTGTAATTATCGCATGTGTTCTATTGTAACTTTACTCACCAACCAAATCAACAACAAATAATACTTGTCAACCGACACTTTGACTAACATTATAAACCACTTAAAAAGACCAAAATATATTATTAATACTTTAATTAAGAAAAGTAAAATGATAATAATAATAATAATAATAGTGTTAAACCGGCCTTTTAATTATCATTATTTTTCTATATTATCATCTTATTCTTCGAAATTTGTTTGAGTTTGGGTCTATTGTCCTATCTTGTATGACTCATTTTTGTTTTATACATATTGAAAAACCATGATTTTGTAAATACGCCATTTTTAAAATAACGATCTTTCATTTGTGCAAGTGCAAGTTCAATAACCATTTTTAACAAGATGAGAATGTTATATACATTTGTATATGCTTTGGTAATAAGTGAAAATTCTCAAATACTTAATTATTACATGTTTCCATAACCTGGTTCGATAATCTGTTACATGTATCATATATTTAGACGCTCTCACACACCTAACCTCTAGGGATATGAAGCGAAGCGAATGCCTTTTATCTAAACATGTGAAAATGGGCTTGTTGGCCGATTGTTCAGCCTTAGTTAAGTTTCAGATACGTTTAATCGGAATATGGTGTAAGCGAATATTTTTATAGCAACAACTTCAAGAAAAATACACATAAATTCATTATTGTGTTGATTACATTCTTAAACATGAGTTAAAATTAAAGAACCCAAACTTAATTAATCAATCAATCAAAAACATAGACATGAATATTAAAATAGAAATACATACTTATGGGAATGATTTGAAGAAGATGATGAAGCTATGATTCTCGTTATGGTACCTTGTGTTGATGGATCACCTTAGAGAGAATTGTTTATGGTGTTCTTAGGTGTTCTTTTTGTATATAAACTACCAATGATCAATAAATGATGTGGTGGTAGGTTATGAAAAACTCTATACGTTCTCTTATTAAAAGGTATCTAAAGGGATATCTTAATTACCACCTTAAACTATTCAATATTTATAATTACTTTCATCAAGTAATTGTCGGGGACTAGTTATGTCATATGGTAACGTTACTCAAATAAGTAGTAAGGCCACATAACAGGTTATTTCTAACATATTGTTCTTTGTTTTTATTATAATTTTATATGTTTTACACATATGTAATTAATAAAAATGATGACATGAAGATGTTGATTATAAGAATTATTTGTCTTTGTGAAGCAATATTAAAAATGAATTGGGATCCAAGAAAGAATGAAATCATTTCATGTCGGGTTGTAAGAAGAGGCTTTTTGGATCTTAGATCTTCAAGCAAGCATGCTATTCTTTATGTAACTTTTACAGTAATTCTTTTATAACTTGTTAGGAAGTGACATAGGGGTATATACATGGTAATGGATTCAAGTATTTCAAATAAGAAAATAGTCGGGTTAAAATTGTTCGAGTAAAGCCTAATGAGCCGAATATGTAATGATTTTTGGTAATACATGTCTCATACATCTATTATAAAAACATGACGTATACCCGAAATCATATTTCAATTATTTTTTAGCAGTAGAGAAATACATTAATACAATTGGCTTATCTTATTTTGAAAAGTAATTAATTAGGTTATAGTTTCGAGTATTGCATTGGTTGAATAAATGAAACATGAAATAGCTGGTAATGAAGATTTGTAAATTATAAAAAAGATATTTTGAGATAAAATATAACCAAAATTATGTATAAGTAAGTATTTAAGTAACAAAAGCAATAATATTGAAGTCAAATATTTTTTTTTAATAAGGTAACAAGTAAACGAATCTTTAACTTGTAGAATTGTGAAACGTGACGTTATCAGTTATTTATTAAATATAGATACGTTTGTAATGTAATAGTTATGCCATTAGCTATTGTGACATACCAATGTTGTAACTTGTAATGATCATGTCAAGTCTAGTAAATAGATTTTTTAACGGCGTAGATTTAGTAAAATAGATGATGATTCAATATATAGAATGTAATTGATGCCTTTACATCATGTGGCAACTGTTGTTCAAAAGTTGGTTGTGACATGATGATTTAATCATTCTAAATCAAAACCAAATTGTTGAACATTAAAATTGAACCGAACTATTACTAAAGTTTTTACTTCCATTTGGTTCTATGGTTTTGGCTATACTAATAAAATGTAAATAAAATATGATCAAAATAAGGCCATACTAATAACATGTATATAAAATGTGATCAAAATAAATGAGTGATAATATTTCAACATTTTGATAATGTTTGTATGTAGGAATAAGAGATGACGCGGAATGGAGCTGGGAGAAAGGCGTTTGTTTAGTCAATTAAATGAAATCACCCATTATATAATGCATTCAATTCCTTCAAAATCATTTCATCCACCCATCATGATTTTTTTCATTCCATCCCTTTTGCACCCTTTATTAACAACACCACAACTCATGACTGTTACCACCACCACCCATCGTCGATGCCCACCGCCGGTGGTCCTACTAGTCGCCGCCACCCGTAACCCGACACCGCTGCTGTCACATCCCAACCGATGGCGGAAACATCGGAGTGAGACGAAATAGATTGCTCGAGACATCATAACACTATTTGCGACAATATTAAATTTAAAACCCATTTCATTTCATTGATCAAATTGTCAAATACAACATAAACTCAAATACAACATAAACTCAAATACGACAAGTTTAACGAAATTATAACATAAAACCTAGCATTCTAGATGCGTATTTATGCCGTCCCTACTATATTTTGTCATATTCAATATCCTCAACCTACAACATGTTAAAAGTATAGTTCAACACAAAAAGCATTGGCGAGTACACAAGTTTCATTATAGCATAAGTAAAACATCGTTTAAACAAATCCACATAGCATACTAGATTAATGTAAACATGGCATGCGATCTACAAGTCAATCCCTCGCGTGTCACCACAAAATAGAATAAACTTAACATGACCTCAAGAATACGGGCGGTGTGTTACTCCTATAGCGCTATACATGTTAAGGGAGAGGCTCGTACGTAGTTAATGATAAATAGTATCACATAGGAATGTTCCAAGTATACAAATCGTGTATCACGTAACTAGAGCATGTATGATGGATTGTTTGTGTGATTGCATAAAAGTATAAGTGTGATTGTGTGTATTTTTTATAGACTAACATGTTGCACCCAAAGGTGTAAAGCGTAAAAAGGGTGTTGGAGTGTACTCACGGTTTTGCAAGCTTGCACTTGGTAATTCCGTGAAGAGTTGAGGAGTTTGAAGGATGGAGCACCGAGTTATCCTACATGAGGAAAGCGTAGGTATGTGAGTATTCGGATGATAACGGAGGATTAGGAATTTAAATATACCAAAGTATGTATACGAGAAAATAATCATCTAGACTTAATACTCGTTTTTGACACTATAATTCCCATTTGGGTCGTGTTTTCATGGGTTAAGATACCCATTAGAATCGTAACGAGAAGTTAAGTACTTAGGTGATGTACTTAGTACCATGACAGAAAATCATTCGATTATCATCAAGGGTTCGGTTAGCATATATATATATATATATATATATATTATACAGTATAACTAATTATTCTATCATATTTATCATGGAAGTTCATAGAAGTCATGCATGGAGGTAGGTGATAACCTTCCTTTAACCTTTTTCGTATGTTCACCAATGTACGAGTTGTCAAAGGACAACAAGGATAGTCATGAATAAGTTAAAATGAAAATGAAAGTTGCATAATATTCAAAATTATCAAGTGAGATGGTGGATTGAAGATAAGATAGCCAAGGCTTCCAAGTAATCACATACAACCAACTCAAGTATTGTTACAAGAACAAGCTTGGAAGGATACAACACTTGTGGGTTAAAACCCTATTAAAACGGAAAGTTTCTTACGCTTGTGACCTCAAATATGGTGATGTTCTCTATTGGTTTTCCATGGAAAACCTATAAAAACACTCCTAGAGGTGTTCCAAGTGTTAAGAAGAAAGAAAGAGTAAAGAAGTGTAGAGGTGAGTTAGAACTCACTTTAAAAGTCTTAAACTTTCTGAATTGGAGCTGAATTTAGGGAGGTTTGAGAGAGAAATTAGTGCTTGTGAGGTGCAAAGTGAGTGAAGAATGAGGTGGGTTTTATAGTTGAGGTTTGAGGGTGAGTTAGGTGAGAATTTAATGCAAGAAACACAACCAACAAACACACTTTTGCCCAATCCATGAGATGATTACAACTTTCTGCGGATTGAGCTCTCTGGCGGGCCGCGAGAGATGAGGAGTGGGACGGTCGCGGGACGCGAGAGGTTCTTATCCAGAAACTTGTTTGATTTTTGTCATTTTTAGCCCCTGAACTTGATTTTTCCTTCATTTCAATCTAAAACTTGATATTTTGGCATGTTTTTAAGTGTATAACATATATGTAAGTGTATTTTGAGTTTCGAGTATGTATGTATGAGTATTTGCACGTATAAAAAGTATCGGTTTGTATGTAAACATGTATTAAACGATTGAATGCATGTAAGACAAGTATATATTAAGTATGAATTTTATTACGATCGAAGTCTCGGATTACAAGATTGGGAAAATGAAATACGAATGCGATGCGAAGACAAGCTTTCATAAATAAAAATACGATTACACCTTCTTATTATGGAAAGTACGAAAAAGCGAGGCGTTATAGCTGCCTCCCGCCACCCTCTTTCGGCCACCCCGATGGTCACGCCGCGGTCGCCACCTTTGCCACCCACCACTGGCCCAGCCGCCACCAACCACCACTGACGCCAACCACCATCGCCGCCACCGCTACTCGCCGCCGCCGCCCACCTTCGGCATCACCATCGTCGTCGTCACCCGTTGCGGACGGTACCCACCACCGTCGCCACCACCCACCACCGACGCCTACCGCCACCGCAACCGATACCGCCGCCACTACCAACCACCACCATCGTCGTCGTTGCCACCCACCACTGGCTCCGTTGCCACCCGACACCGACGCTGCCACCCACCTGTCACTGCCACCCATCGCCGCTACCACTTGCCGCCGCCACCACCCACCACCGCCACCTATCACCACCCACAATCACCACCACCGACCACCACCACTCACGGCTGATTTTATTCCTTCGTCTTTTTTTACCTACTAAACTATACACGATAATAATTCATTGAATTCCCACATGGTAACCAAACAAGACAAGGAATGGTAATGATCCATTGCATTCCCTCGTCCATTCCTTTACCTTGTCCATTTCATTCGCTCGTCCATTTCATTATCCCATACCAAACAGACCCTAAGGGGCTGTTTGTTTCAGCTCTTAGTGGTTCAAACCTCTTACTGATTCAGCACTTAATTGTTCAGACTGTTTGTTTCGCGAGCAGAAGTTTGGATGGTTAAGCTTTATACTGAGTCTGAATGGTTAAGACCTCTAATCTGAATTGGTTATGCAGTTACCTCTGAACGTTTAAGCATTATACTGGCTTTTAATTGTTCAGACCTCTTACTGGGTCAGCACTTAATGGTTGAGACCTCTTACTGGTTCAACACTTACCCATTCAGAAGTTGTCAAACAGCCCCTAGATCTTTGTATTGTACTGTTAAACATGTATATAGTCGTACTTCTATTAATTAAAGTTGTATTGTATTGATAAGCAAAACACAGTTTTGTGTGAAGTCTAACTTATAACTAAAGGCTCGGGGCAATGTTTAAAAATGTTACATAGCTCGACTAGTTTATTTTGGGGGTTTCCCACTAGTTTCAAGCATAAACCGTAACTCATACTATTAATGTCTATGTAATCGTCGCATTTGCAACTTTTTCACCTACGTGATATCCATCATGGCTATTAACAATTAACCTTGTCTTACAATCCAATGATGGTGGTGGTCGTTGTGTGATTGTCTTCAAAGAATATCGCGAACCGTACTTTTGTGAAACTCAAGTTCAAAAATGACATCTAATTATAAATTAAGTTAATCATATAGACGATAATGATAACTAACACAAAAAGAATCATAAATACAAAAATGTAATAATAACCGGCTAAACCGATAGCATGCTAAAAAAAGGTAAAATTATTGTGAAAAAGTTAATATGTTACGAATGCAGACATTTAGGCCCGTATGTCAAGCCCAACCTAATGTTAAATGGGCTCTAGGATTATTATTGTATTAACCTATGTATATGTGATATATGTACATGAAATGAAGAAGAATGAAATGATTCCCCCTTATCTATTGTTTATAACACGTTATAAGCACGATATGCTCTCTTTTATTCATAATCCTTACACTTTACAATACTATGTTGGATATTTTAGTGTAATTTGAGATTGCGTGTGACGTTCAAATAAGAGTGCACGCTTATTTGAATGTCATCGGGGACTAACGGGGGATCCAAAGAGGCAGCGCTCCTGGGAGCAGGGTCCAAGGGGCAGAGCCCCTGGCTGGGGTCGAAATTTTTTATTTTGGACAAAAATCTTTATCAAAAAATGCATCAGAAATTGAATTTCGGGCTAAATATGCACTTTTGGAAACTTAAGAGACTAAAGGTGGTTTGTGCAAAATAAAAACTGACTGCAGTTTGTGAAAACTGCATATACGCTCCGAATGAAAACTGCCAAAATAATCGAAATTTGATTATTGACTCTCAATCAAAAATTGCCATACAAAAATCTAGAATTTTTCTGATTTTATCCGATCAAAGATTGGTAGCCACTCCAATTGTTTGATCTGATAGTGATTACACAACTTCAGATTTATCCAAGCAATTTCGAATTATTCCCAACATACTACAACAAATCAGAATCGCTACCGAAATCAATGACTGTTCATTCACCATTTTTTGCTTTCTTGAAAATTGTTTTGGTGATGTCTCTTGTCACCATCTCACCCATGTTGAACAGATTCCTACTAGAGATTAAGGCACCCGCATAACACATCAAACGCCACCACTACGGAACCGCAACAATATATGGTGTTGGTCCAGCAGCCATGAGTTTCTTCCTCGTTCTGTTCGCGGGTCGCATTCTTCTTAGACTCACGAAATGGTTTCTTCATGGTTACAGTTATGATGCATACATGGCTTCCTTCCAATGGAGAAAAAGGGTTACGAACGGGAAAATGGGACTGGCAGTTACGATCATGAAAAAGGTATTCATTTATCAATTTAATACTTTCATTGATAAAAAGTTAAGTTAACAAAGGTGAGCCCATGAGATAATTCGTAACTGCATACATCTCTTTGTTTTTTATATTGAGAAGAAATTTAATGTAAGAAGAAACAAAAAAATATTAAATAGTCTATAACTTCTCTCATTAATTATGTTATCTTTCATTAATAAACTAAAAACATTTTATCCTACACATTTCAAACTTTATTATACATATATCTTATACTTATCGGAATTTACCCTACCCATTTCAAGATGGGAAAATGTCACAGAAAGTAATCAAGTTTCAAAAGTGTTCTATTTAGGTCACTCGTATCGTTTTTGTCCCAATTAGATAACTTAACATTCAAATCGAGTCATGTCCTTTTTACCATGTGTCAGAGAAAAAAGAGCATAAGATGCTAGGGTCGGATTATATTAATATATAAAATTCTATTTATTAAAAATAAAAACACTTTAGTTACATTAAAAATTGAAAAAAACAAGTTAAAATCCACGTCATCACTGGACGTTAGCATCAAATGAAAGGGAAAAAAGAAACAAAAATTCACATCACCACGGTTACCTGTGAAATGGATGAAAAAACCCTTAATTTTAATAAAAAATGAATGTTGAATGACCTGATTAGAACACTTTTGAAACTTGAGTGACCTAATTGGAGCACTTTTAAAACTTGGTTACTATTCTACAAGGTTACCCCTTTCAAAATTTATTCTACACATGTCGAAAATTGTCCTTCACCATAAATTATTTTATCTTGAAAGAGTATATGAAAAAAATGAGTTACAAGTTTAATTAATTAGCTAATTAATGACAATTGTAGATTTACCTATATGCCCTTTTTCATAATATTAAATACACACATTAAATGAAATAAATGGAGAATTTCTATTGGTTTAAAAATTATCTTTTTATTCTTATAAAATTTTTCTTCTCATTTGAACTCTCCACTATATATATATATATATATATATATATATATATATATATGGGAGGGTTTAATTGAGAACGGTAAATATAGTGAGAACCGTGGGAACAAATGAAAAAACCACTAGAACTTGGTCAAAAACAAGTGAAATTCAAAATTTCTTTTTACACTTGTCATTATTATTCGAATACAATTCTTAGAAATTGAATTTACACATTTAAATTTACGTGAATTCTGAAATAAAGAAAATTTACACATGTGTAAGTTTGCCATTTACACATGTGTAAATTTGTTTATATTTACACATGTGTAAAAAATCTAATCTGAGTGATTTTGAGAGGAGAAATGAATTATTTGATGTTGTAATTTTTTTTGATGTTGTATTTTAATTAAAATGATGGTTGTATTAAAAAAATGGTTTTGATTGGTTTTCTCGTTCGTTCTTACGGTTCTCGCAATATTTAGTGTTCTCAAGATAACCCTCCCTTATATCTTTGTTTTATATATGTATCTTAAAGGTTAACTTTATTAAAAAAACGAGACTAAACCCAACAAGGTCGGCTCACCACAACAACTAACAACATATACAAAGGGAAATCACACCATTCATCCCACAAAATCCTTTTGATCTATTACTTAACCCAAGGAAAAAATGATTTTATATTCCCCATAATATCTTCGCTCCTTCCTGTGCATTAAAGAAAATCTTATCGTTCCTCACCCTCCAAATACGCCAACATCCTAACATGATCAAACCTTTCACCACCACTCTATCCTCCTTCTTGAGGTTACAAACTTTGTGGAATTTCGCTAAATTTTTAAAGGTGAAAGCATACATAGGAGGAAGACAAGCCCAAGAGCAAAAAAACTGCCAAACCTTCAGCGCCAATATACATCCTGTAAAGATATGATCAGTAGACTCTTCGTAATCCCCGCAAAAACTTCATTTGGTGTCTGGAATAATAATGTTCCGATTAGCCAGCCACCCCATGATATTGTCATAACTCGCGACATTCTACTCAATCAAAAGATTTCTCATCGATGTTACAGAGAAAATACCATTTTGATCCCCTTTCTAGCTCCACTGATCAGCCTGATCCATTAATTTAAAGTCCTCTAGAAAGCTACACATCTCCTGCATATCCGAACACTCTATCTCAGAAGAGGGTTGATGCGCCCATTGCCATGAACACACCGTACTGTCCTCCATTCTGATTAGCCTATTGGAAATCCTGCACGATTTATCACTCTCCAACGCAAAGAGGCGGGGCCATAAAAACATCAAAGGCCCTTCCCCAATCCAATAATCAACCCAAAATCTAGTATTATTTTCGTTACCCGGAGTTCCTTTAATGAGATAGTTTACCTTTTTTCCTTTGATTACAATCTTGTTCTCCATTTTGACAATGTTGTTCCACACTCCTGTTAAAGCGGGGTTAGACGGGAGAGCGGACCATCTCCTACCCGACACATGGAGCGCCCTGATAACTGACTTCCATAAACTATTGACTTCTACCTTGTACCTCCATATCCATTTGGACAAAAGAGATTCATTAATATATTTCAATTTACACAAACCTAGCCCTCCAAGTTTTTTCGATAACGCCACCCGGTCCCAAGAAACCCAATGCATCTTCTTCACGTCTTCATTTCCTGCCCAAAGAAACCTTTTCATCATGGATTCCAACGTCTCCACGACTTTAACTGGGGCCTTGAATAGAGATAAATAATATATAGGAAGGCTTTCCAGCACCGCTTTGATTAACGTAACGCGACCCTCAATTGATAGAAACTTCTCCTTCCAAGAACTGAGTCGCCTCTGAAACATCTCCACCATCGGGTACCAATTATTTACACGGTTCATATTCGTCCTACAGTAATACCGAGATAAGAGAAAGGCAATGACCCTTTCTTACATCCCAATAAACTCGTCATAAGATCGGTATCTTCTTCATTAACCCCTATCCCGAAAAGATTAGATTTGTTAAAATTAATCTTTAAACCCGAGCAAATATGGAAGGTCCTCAGGGTTCTGGCCATCGTCTTAATATTCTCCTCACTCCATTCCCCCAAAATAAGAGTGTCGTTAGCATAAAGAAAATGCGACAAAATAGGTCCCTCATTAGGTGTTTCAATTCCTTTAAAGATCCCCAAGTCACTAGCATTCGAAATAAGAGGAGATAAAATTTCCATAACAATTAAGAATAAAAACAGAGACACGGGGTCACCCTGCCGCTAACCCTTTTGGCATTGGAACTCAAACGTCGGTGCCCCATTAACTAGAACTAACGATCTAGCCGAAGCTAAGATGCCATTAATCCACATTCGCCATTTGTCCAGAAACCCCATTTGAGATAGAATATCAATGATGAACTCCAGTTGATGTTATCATACGCTTTCTCGAAATCAATCTTAAATAAAAAGGCCTTTTTCTTTTTATACTTCAGCCAAGATAGAACTTCATTAAGCATAAACGGACTATCAAGAATGTACCTGTCTTTAACGAAAGCCTATTGAGAAGTGGATATCACCCTGCCAATTATCTTCTTTAACCTTGTTGCAATGATTTTGAAATAACTTTGCTGATAACACCAATGAGGTTAATAGGGCAATAATTCTTTGGGCTAGTGGGGTCTTTGATCTTGGGAATCAAAGTAATAAAGGAGGACCCGCTCCCCCGATTTATGTTACCAAAATCGAAAAAATATTTCATAACGTCCCCAAAATCTTGCTCGAAAATAGCCCAGAAGTTCTTGATAAATCT
Organism: Scalesia atractyloides; assembly: GCA_947069175.1. Taxonomy (NCBI): domain Eukaryota; kingdom Viridiplantae; phylum Streptophyta; class Magnoliopsida; order Asterales; family Asteraceae; genus Scalesia; species Scalesia atractyloides. The sequence goes on along the minus strand of CAMTDV010000013.1, from coordinate 76,995,439 downwards.
GAAATTGAGGCTGTCTGGGCCCGGGGCCCGATCCGACCCACATTTGAACACCGCATCCTTGATCTCCCTATCCGAAAAAGGGATCACAATATCCAGAACCTTATCATCAGATAGCCTTCTCAATCCAGCGCACTGCACTCTTGGTCTAGAGCAAAACCTTTCACAAAAAAGATTCCTGAAGAAAATAAAAATTTCTTTTTTAATCTTTATCGGCTTTTGGACCCTAATACCTTCCACCGTGAGACCGTGTATGGTATTGGACGCCTTTCTTCTATTGATGATCCCGTGAAAAAAGGATGAATTATCATCCCCATCAATCGCCCACCGAATCCTGGATCTTTGTTTGAGATCTTTCGCGTTGTTATATTCAATCACCCCCAAACCTTTTTTTACATTCTGCCATAATCTAGTCTTCTTCTTCAGTAAGATTTCTGTTTTCCAAAAGAAGATCCATTTTATCCAATTCCTCCCTAAGTAAAGCTTCCTCTTGCGATTCCTTAGCCATCATATCGTCTCTCCATTCCTTGATAACGCCTCTGATGTACTTAAATTTTTTAGACAGCAAAACGTCTGATAAGACCTCTAATCCTTCAAAATCAGCAGCCGCCTTCACAACAACATCTTCAAAACCCTCTTTATCCAACCACGAGTTAAACACTCAAAAGTGTTTCTTTCCAAAGTTCCTGTTCACTGTGGTTAAAAGAAGTGGATTATGGTCCGATAGGTTCCTCGAAAGAGCTCTAAGACAAGCTTCGAGCCATTCATTAAAGAAGTTATGACAAACAAGAAAACAATCAATCTTGCTAAGTTTCAATCCACAATCCGCCAAGAAAGTGTATTTACTACCTTTCATATTGTACTCCAGAAAACCTGCTTCTGCAATAAAATTATTGAAATCTATAGCACAAACCGCACTAAACTTAGAATTCTTCCTTTCTTCCGGTCTCCTAACTGCATTGAAATCGCCCATCACCACCCATTGTCCCGAAAAATTACCCAAAATCCCCACAATATCGTTCCAAAGGACCCTCCTTTCATGAGTTTTTTTGAGGAGTATAAACATTTAAGATACTAATTTCCTTATCTGAGCCGACAATATTACACTTAAAATAGGATATGTACCTCGAAAGTTTTATACTTGTGATGACCAGAACCAATTCATAAACACTGATTTTCTTGGAGTTTAGCTTTAGCATATTAATTGTAAGGGCCATAGATGTAGTTGCTTGATGACTACTTACCCGTGAATGAGATTTGTGTTATTTTTAATCTAATAGAATTGAAGGTAGATTGAGACGTTAAGCATCTTAGTATATGTTATTAAACATATAATGTACAAAACTCCTACCCATAAGTTGAGCCTGCAACTCCTATGCCTAAACACTTGTACATATAAAGATGTTTATTAGTGTAATCGGTTATTTGAATCCCAAATGACTTGATGTGGTCAATCTACCAATAAGTGATTACAAGTATTCAAAATATTTGAAAGACAAACAACCACAAATGGGAAGAAATGCACATTTCTGAACTTGAGTTCTACCAAATTTATACAAATGCACATTTTCGAACTTGAGTTTGTCGCACTTGACGCCTCCGGACACCACTACCTCCCCTAGAGTCTAGATACTAAAATCTAGCAAATAGCCTAGAAGAAACAATCCATGGCGGGAATGAAACTTCTCTACAATCAAGCGTTAAAGCCATGATCTTTCTCCTCCAAACATTCTCAAATCTATAAAAAGAGAATCCCTCACACTTAGGCGTCTTCTCAAAAGCTCGCTATAGATTTTCTACATTCCCAAGTGTACAAATTGAAGGTTGTTTGCAGAACAACTCTGATATTTTCTAGATACCTTGGAATCAAAATTATTTGGGAGACAACACCACTGATGTTGACGTATTCGCCGAGGCTTTCTACATATCTCGCACTCATAACTTGATCATGTCACAAAAGTACTAAGAATGTATTTCTTGAAAATACTTGGAGCTCAAATCACGTTTTCAAATCACATAACAAAATAACAAACCCCTACTTAATTCCCTGAAGTGAGTGCAATTATCTTTAGTGCCTCGATTGAGGAAAAAATATGTGGCCTAGTAAAGACCATATGTGTGAACGATCATGATCAAAACCCCCCACCAGTGGCTCACATCAACTCATCAGTCACTTAAGGAGTGGTATGCAAAAGGGTAAGTAATACACCCATTACAAATTTGAATTGACCAACATGTTATTAACTAACTGTTATCAAACTCACATAAATGAATGCATGATACATATGCATATCTAGAAGATCTAGTAGAGTTATCATAGATTTGGGCGACAAATATACAATATACAACAACACTACTAACACTATCACAAGACATAAGAAATATTTTTATCAGTTATCCATGCAGAGACACTATTGATACTATTTCATTGTTAGTAGCATATCAAACGCTTTGGAAAAGCATCAACATCTTATTCTCAAATATCAAATTTTATAATTAATCATGCCTCATATTATTCTAGTAAATCCTGAAGAAAGTTACAAAGTTTTCAACTATGTTTGGATATCATTGGAATGATGACAAAGAAAAATGATATTAAATATCTCCAAAATTGTATATGACAATATATTCAGAAGATCATATAACCAAAAGTTTACCAATTAAAATATGTTGTAAGAAAAAAAATCACACAATGTAAAAATGGTGAGCAACCAGAAGCTACCAGAAAAATACGCGTTCACCATACGACATGGCCATATAGCATCATGATATGCTAAACTAACAGAAAAATACGCATTCACCATACGACATGGCCATATAGCATCATGATATGCTAAACAATCAAACATGATAACTAGCACCTCTAAATAATCTAAAAGCACTACTCCCAAAATGCCTTATCATATGTGTAGTTAGTTTTTTTGTGTCAAATAAATTTTTATACCCTTTGATCGGAGTGTCGCGCCCCGGTCAAAGATAATATTTATATACCCAAATTACTCTTAACAATGCGTTAGTGGTAGTAAGGGGTCGAACCACGAAGAGTTTGTGGTTTGCGAATGGATGTGGTTGATTTTCGGTAAAAGTGTCACTTTATGAAGCTTGCTACTTAAATTGTTTAATTTGATTTATTGGTTTGAAAGAATGTCGGAATGGCCCGACGAATTTGTGTCTACTCTACTAACTTTGAAAACTCAATTGATTGTAAGAAAACTTTGATTAACTTGATGAAAACAATAGTTTGAGAGGTTCACACCCGGTTCAGTAATGCAAATCCTAGGGTTCCTACACGTTTTTAATTTCAACTCAATTGCAAACAATGATCAACAAATTTAGTGTTACGTGGTTTAGGTGTCAAAAGCTATCAACGTCATAGACAACGGACCACAATACACTTCATTACCAAGAACATGTAAACTCCAACCTAGACAAAGCATAATCGCACATAAACATTTCGCAAAGTCAAATTTCATAACTCATTCGACAATTCACAAATACAATACCAATGCGAGACAATTATCATAGGTTTTCAATTCAATTCACAATTTGTCACAAATCAAAACTTAAAACAATGTCAAACCCTAGAACTTACAAAACCTACACCGGGGTGAAACCTTCGGAAATTAGCCGCTCATGGTGAATGAGACTTGATCAACGGAAGAAGAAGTCTTGAACATTGACATCTCGATCTTGGTGATGATGATGATGATGGATGGTGATTTGGTTTTAGGGTTGATGGTGATGATGAATGGAATGATGGATGATTGGAGATGATGATGGTAGTGGATTAGGGTTAGGAATAATGAGGATGATGATTGGAGATGATGATGGTAGTGGATTAGGGTTAGGAATAATGAATGTCTTGTTCTTGGCTCCCAAGAGGTGTTTTTAAGCTCTCCAACTCGTAACTCCTCACAAATGGGTCAACACCAACATAAAAACCCATTCAAAATTGAATTTCAGCGACAGCACAATACGAAGGGCGTCGCCGACGGCCCTTAGATCTTCGGGTTTTCCTCCGACGCCTTAATCCACTGTCTACGAACATTTTTTGCCGACGGGACTATCTGAGGGGCGTCGCCGACGACCCAGGGGGCGTCGCCGACGGCCTCTCTAACTCATGTTTTTCTGTTTTTCCATTTTCGCTACCGGTTGACCCGTTTTCTGCCTCGATGCTCCGAAACGCTCCCGAATAGCTTCTTAAACTCCGTAAACCTGCAAAACACAACTCCAATCAAAAGTAGGCTATTCAAAACTAAAAGTTACGTAAATTGTTAACTTAAACTCAATAAAAGCATCGGTTTTCAACCATGTATCACATCCCCACACTTGTCTTTTACTTGTCCTCAAGCAAATCTGTCTTTCACTTTCACGTGGGTTGAATAAGGAACACATTTCCCATTCTCAAGATATGAGATAAAGTCTAATGTCATACTTAGTTCAAAACTTCTATCATTTTCAAGTTATTTAACATCAATATGATGATCTCATACAAAAATGGTTATCCAAGATTAACCCGCCTTTGAAACTCACATATCATACATATCTCTCACAATGTTCTCTCCATCGCCTTATAAATTGGCTAAAATAATGCATTGGCACTTTTGATGTAATCACTCAAACCGATAAAAACACATACCCGTATAGGCTTGTAACTCAATCATTCTCCACCACCGAACACAAACACTAAGCACAAGTCAAGAGGTCTTTGATGGGTTGTAACGGGGCTAGGCTAAGGGCATGAAATAGGATATTTTGAAAGTGGTTAAGGTGATGAAAACTCGATTTTTAGTACAACACAACTATTCTATCAATAACTAATACGAAAACAACTAAGAGGCAAACAAAAAAAAAAACTTTAGCCTTTTATTCAACAAACTATCAATACATATTTTTTTCTTTTCTCAACGATTTTTCATCAATTTCTTTTTTTTTCTTTTTTTTTTCCTTTTTTTTTCGCAACTAATCCTAAAATCAAGTTTTCATCACACGGGTTAAAGATAGAAGGTTCAACGGTGAAGGGCTAAATGGGTTGGTCAACGAAAGGTTTAGGCTCAAAATTCGCAACTAAGTAATTGATTTCGGGTAAGGATGTATAAATGGTGTAAAATGAAAAGGTTTACCTAATGCCTTAATCATTCTTGTGCTCATATTCGGTCTATGGTCTTAAACGTATCAAAAGTTGCAAGTTCTACAATACATGACTAATGGTCCACTCAACCAAAAAAATATATGCATATATGATATGTAAAAGTGGCTCAAAATCTCACGTATAGAAGGTATGGTATGCGATATATATAAAGTGCAAGTTTCTTAGACGGATTATTCCCAAATAACCACCCGTTAAATACCCATCATGTTAATAATTTGAACTTGACCATGACAAAAGACCACATGGGTTGTGTCATCCCTCATTAACTTAGTTACTTGTGCTTTTTAGACCGCTTTAAACAAAGACATTTTGAAAATTTTTTGAAAATTTCCCCATCCCCACACTTGATGTCAACATTGTCCTCAATGTATAGTGTATAAATGAACGGGTCAAAATTGAAAAACTTTTTCTCTCCATCCCCACACTTGAGGTCAACATTGTCCTCAAAGTGTAAGAATAGAGCTTTTAAAACGCACAAGGAGTGTGACACGACTAACCTTCCCAAAATTTCACCCCGGAAAATAAATACAAAATACAATCCACTTATTAAACAACAACAAATCAAAGCTAAAGGAAACGTATGCACCTGGTTTTTCGCTCATTCTTCGCGTGCTCTTCATCTTCAACAAAATAGTTGTCTCGCGAACACAGATTACCTACAAATTTCAACCTTCGTGTAGAAGCGAGCTTCTCACAACCATTAAAAATTTGTTAGTTACTTAGTTCTACCATTTTTGCTAAAAAAATTACCAAGTCATATAATTTTAGTCAACTTTGACTTTGTGAAAAAAACAATTTATAACAACAACCTAAACTCACTTTCGTAGGAATCACGTTTGCATTTAGCGTATGCAACAAGCCCTTTTAAACCTTCCGATAGCTCGGAAGACGAGTAGGTCTCGTGAGGGTTATCTAGGGAACACACCCACAACGTTCATTTATCTACTAACAATAAACTAAACACAAAATGAATAATTACACAAAAATATACAACAGCAAATGACATACCACCTCATGGTGGTCGAACGGAGTGCTTCTCGCCCACAAACTCTCCCATATCACCCACCCGACGATTCATACCATTTGGTCCCAAATGGAATAAACCTTCTCAACCTCTCCTCTTTTGTTTTCTCATGAGATGACTTCTTCACCTTCTTCTTTTTGACCAACTTCTTCTTTTTTTCTCCAAACCTACCAACCATAGCACACATCTTTTTGTTTGGACTCATGTCCTCCTTAGGACACTCATCCTTACCAATCGAGTTAGTAAATTTAGGAAAAACATTCAAATTTAACTCCCGGTCCCCAAATTGCATGCTTACCGTTCCGTTGCACAATTTATTATGTCATTAGCAGTTGCCAGAAACGGTCTACCCAGTATGACTATTGGTTGTGCATCCTCAACACACCCAACATAGTCAACTACCAAAAAGCCAACTGGGTAATAGCAATCTTCAACCTTCACTATCACATCTTCCACCATCCCCCTTGGATGCGTGCGAGTCTTATCGGCCAACACCACGGGGGTGTAAAAACTTTTTCAAAGGACCAAAATCATATTGGTCGTATAGACTCCCAGGCAAGATACTTACACAAGCTCCAAGATCTAGGAGCGCCCTCTTAATTTTAAATTTACCAATTTGGATTGGAATCAAAGGGTCTCCCGATCTTGAGCTTTTTGGGGGAGGGCACTCGATAAACGGCACTAACATGAGATATCAAATCAACCGGTTTCGGGTAGTTTGTTATGCCGTTTTTCGGTGCTTAACTCTTTCAAACATTCGACATGAGCAGGATCCTTTATTATGGCATCAAGCAATGGTAAATTGATTTTTGCTTGTTTATAATTTTCCCACCTCGCGTCCTTTGGTGGGGTTTGTTTTTCACTGTTGATGCCTTGATTGGTTTTAATAGAGCCAACGGATATGGGATGCTTTCAAACTCCACACCCATATCATTGGCCCTAGCATGCAAATCAATTAAACAACTTTCACAAAAAGACTTTTAAAATTTTCTTTTTTCTATTTTTGATTGAAATTGTTTCCTGCCCATGTTCGTATTCATCATTAAAATCCTCCACTACACCATCAACAACTTGTGGTAGTGGAGTGCCCTCAACACTATAAACTTCATCACATGGAAGAATACTTACCGCACTAATGTGCACATTTCTCACATTGTTTGTGCTTGAGTTTTGATGCTTCGGGTTTACCATAGTGTCACTTGGAAGTCTCCCACCGCTTCCTTTAAGTTGGGCCATTTCTTTCCCCAAGTTGACCCACTTGCTTCTCCAATGCTTTGTGCGACTTGTCTCGCACCTCAATCTCCTTCTTCATCTCCGTCTTGATCTCTTGATTCGAGTCTCTAATCGCGTTCATGATCGCGTCAAGCTTGGAGTTCAATGGGTCATCACTACCCGATTTGGAGTTCAAATTACTACCACCATGTCCACCTTGGTTATAACCCCTTTGATAGTTGTTGTTATCATGGTTATTGTATCCTTGGTTACTTCCTTGGTTGTAGTTGGACCGTTGGTAACCCCCTTGATTACCACTTTGGGGTTTTGAAATGACGATCCACCTTGGTTACCCGAATGAAAATTCGGGTTCATTTGATTCGAGGCATGACCATACCTAAAATTAGGATGGTTCCTTCAACTTGGATGACAAGTGTTGTAGTTCATATCAAATTGCTTCCACTCCCCAAACACTTGATTCACCTCCTCGGTGGCTTGTGCCATATCAACTTGACACTCTTTGGTCCGGTGCCCAATATCTCCACAATCCTCACACACCGCAAACTAAAACCGCACCAAGCTCCTTCTTCTTTATACGGGCCAACTCCCGTTCCAAAGTAGCAATTCGATCCTTAGCACTTGAATCAAGGTCGGGAAGAGATCGAGAAATAGGATGCTTTTTAGATCGGTCCAATATGGCGACCGCTTTGGAGTTCTTACTCATCCTTTCCAAGAAATCCCAATCGTCTTCTTCATGGTTATTCAACAAGGTTCCATTACTTGCCGATTGCAAGTACTTATGGTCATCGGCATTCAAACCTCTCACAAAACACTTCAAGAGTTCCCACCGCGGTATTTGATGATGTGGATATTTCCGAACCAACTCTTTGAAATGGGTCAACGCTTCATGTAGCAACTCTCCCGAATATTGTCTAAATGACCGAATTTCATCCCTTGCATCATCGGTCTTTGCAGTTGAATAGTGCTCATCTAGAAAAACTTGTTGCATCTCCGCCCAAACTATGCGTCGGAAGCGTGAGGAACCATTGTTTCGCCTTGTCCTTCAACGAAAACCGAAATAGTCTAAGCTTCACCTCCTTGATCTCGAAATTGTGGCCCCGATCGTGCCACATATAGCCGAAAATTCCGCCAAATGAGTGTATGGTTCATCATTAGTTCTACCATTGAAATGAGGTAGGATGTTGATGTAATTGGGTTTGCACTCGAATGACCTTCTCCCTCGAGGTGTAGCACAATTGGTGAGTCATTTTTGGTGACCACCAGTCTAAATCGCCCATTAACACCCTTTGGAACTTGTTGATTCACTTGGCGTCTTGGACCGTTTACCTCTTGATTTATTGGCCCATAATTACCCTTTCGGCCGCCACCTCCGTTTCCACCTTGATTCCCGCCACCTACAAATTGTGGAATTCAGGCACGATTTCCATTGTTGTTATTATTATCCCCGTAATCCCGATTCCTTCTATCATTTCTTGGCTGGTGATCATTCCCATAACCATCGTTTCTTCCATAACCGCTATCATCCCTACGAAATTGGCATTTTGATAACCAAAATCGTCATACTCAAACCCCCGTGCATTGTAGAAGTTTACCATATTATTATCCCCCCATTCATCATCTTCCGAATCTCTCATCATGATTCCCCCATCGTCTGAGTATTCCGAGTGGATGGTCATGTGATCCGGTGATTGATAACCGGGAACACTGTATGGTGCATCATCAGGAATATTGTTCCTCAACTCTTCAAGGTCATTGAACTGAGCTTCGTTTGTGTGATTGCCACGACTATTCTTAACTCCACGGTTGGCGTTAACGTTTCGGTTGTTGATATTGGGTGGTATTGGGTTTTTGCCGATTTTGGTTTGAAGGTGGAGGTGTGCGTTGGCGATTGCTTGGATATCGGTTACGGTTTTGAAATGGTGGTGTTGGTGGTCTTGAGTTGTTACCACCCCCCGATTGATGGTTTTGGGATTGGTAGTCATGATATTGGTTTTGGTTGTTGGTTTGGTTGGAGTTTTGGGGATCCATTGGAATGTCTCCAAAAGATGGTGTAGGTGGTGAATTGGTGTTGGGTGGGTTAGAAGCAAGTGTTGCCTCTAACCGGTTGGCTAAATTTCTCCTCACGACCCGCTCGATTTCCGGTTCGAACACTAATGGCGAGGTCCTCCCAGAATCCGTGTATGCATGCACTACCTGTAACCTGCACAAGTAACACACCCGTATAACCCAAAAGCAAAGACGATGTAAAGAAACAAGCACTTAAACAGTTAATCACAAAATCAAACAATTCCACACACAAAGCGCACGAACACCCTGGCAACGGTGCCAAAATTTGATCGGAGTGTCGCGCCCCGGTCAAAGATAATATTTATATACCCAAATTACCCTTAACAATGCGTTAGTAGTAGTAAGGGATCGAACCACGAAGAGTTTATGTTTGCGAATTGATGTGGTTGATTTTCGGTAAAAGTGTCACTTTATGAAGCTTTCTACTTAAATTGTTTAATTTGATTTATTGGTTTGAAAGAATGTCGGAATGGCCCGACGAATTTGTGTATACTCTACTGACTTTGAAAACTCAATTGATTGTAAGAAAACTTTGATTAACTTGATGAAAACAATAGTTTGAGAACAAGGTTCACACCCGGTTCAGTAATGCAAATCCTAGGGTTCCTACACGTTTTTAATTTCAACTCAATTGCAAACAATGATCAACGAATTTAGTGTTACGTGGTTTAGGTGTCAAAAGCTATCAACGTCATAGACAACGGACCACAATACACTTCATTACCAAGAACATGTAAACTCTAACCTAGACAAAGCATAATCGCACATAAACATTTCGCAAAGTCAAATTTCATAACTCATTCGACAATTCACAAATACAATACCAATGCGAGACAATTATCATAGGTTTTCAATTCAATTAACAATTTGTCACAAATCAAAACTTAAAACAATGTCAAACCCTAGAACTTACAAAACCTACACCGGGGTGAAACCTTCGGAAATTAGCCGTCATGGTGAACGAGACTTGATCAATGGAAAAAGAAGTCTTGAACATTGACATCTCGATCTTGGTGATGATGATGATGGATGGTGATTTGGTTTTAGGGTTGATGGTGTAGTGCCTCGTATTTCCGCACTTCCATACCTTTAGGAAATACGTATCGTTTCATCAAATTTATTTATTCATCTATTTTTTTATTATCACTATTATTATTGTTCATTTTTTTATAATAATATAATAATAATAACAATAATAAATAATAATAATGATAATCCTAAAGCGATAACACGATATTACACAACACGTTATGAAGTTCCTGGTGTGAACGGATATTTAAAATGCAACGGGCCACTTTTAGAACGCGAAACCGAGTTGTGGGCTTTAAGCCCAACCAACCAAACCCTAGCTACCCACTAAACCCTAATGTTATAACAACACACTCACACACACATACACACACACTAAACACAGACACACACATAGCCGACACACACACACTGCCCCTCTCACCCTCTCATCTCTCGCATACCCTCACACTTCACACAAGACCGCCGAAAAAGCTGCAACCCCGCCGGCAGTCCACCGGACAACCGAAGCTCACCGGAGAGGAACCGCCACGAGCCGGAGTACAACCGAAACTCATCGGAGAGGAACCGCCACCGTACGCCGGTGACCGAGGACAATCACCACCTACGCCACGTTGTTTCGGTATAAATTTTTGATCTTTTATGCTTTTTACACGAGTTACGCGCAGCCTCAAATCTGAACGAACACATTAACTCGGATAGTTTTTTTTTTAACTTACAGTTATGGTTCTTGCTTCTAATAAATGTAGAAGACGAACCGGTTGTCATGATAAAACTTAGAGACCAGAAACCAACACCAACTGGACCGCAGTCCAATGGTGTTGGCGCCCTCTGTGTAACCGGAGTACCCGGGTTCGACCCTGTCCTTGTCCGACTTATTCGCTATTTCTGTTGTTGCTTTGCGTTCGTTGTTGGGCCGGCCCAAAGGGACAAACCTTTTTTTTTCATTTTATCTTTTGGACCAGGCTCTTCAAAACAGTTTTCAACGTGGTCTGTATATAAAAGATTAAGTGTTGTTTTAAAAAAATAAAATCAGTATTTTAATAACTATTATTATCATTATTATTAGTATTATTATTATTAATATTATTATTATTATTATAATTATTATTATTATTACTAGTCTTATTACTATTATTAAATTAATTAACATCGTGGAACTATTACCATTAATCCAAACTGCTAATATTAATAAATACACTCTAATAGTTATGATAACTCTTACCGTTTCAATCTAATCAAAACCATTTTCAATCTAGCTAACGAGTAATCAATCTATAAACAATACACTATTCAAATCCAATAACAAACTTAACTTCATATTCTAGGTTAAACACTTTCGTTTGATCATCATCTTTACTTGTACGCATGCTAAGGTGAGCATACTTGACCCCTTTTTACACTTTAACGCATTTTGGAGTGCAACATGTATAAAGTACAAAATTTATTTTTAACAAGATTAATGTGTTCCCAATACCAAAACGGGTTATCAATTACGCTCATGTGAATTATATGTGTTAGATTAAACTCGTTTATACATGCTACTTGTTACGTTTGAGTTGTTTATGCTTATTAGTTTTAATTTGTATTCTCACGACATTGTTATGATTATGATATTAAGCATGCTAGTTAAGGAATTCAATGATATATTATTATGTGAGAGTCGTCTATATATATATATATATATATATATATATATATATATATATATATATTTATATATATATATATATATATTTTATAATATATATATGCGATTCAGCTTTATTATACTCCCGTCATGATTGAAATAAATTCTTACACTTAGATTTTATTTTTAAACTTGTATGCTCGCCAATACTTTTGTATTGATCTATGCTTTTAATACATGTTGCAGGAATTTTGATGACACATGGAATCTAGTAGGATTGCCTAGAAACGCATTTAAACTTTAAATACTTATTGTATTGTAATTTTTTCAAACATGTATTTCGTTTCAATATCTTGTATTAAATCGTTATCAATGAAATGAAATTATATTTGTTACGTGTCGGGATCTAAATTTTGTATTATTTGATTTAAACTATGTAAAAAGGTAATTATTAAAACACTTGACACAATTAGCGTTATGAAGCCTCTTGCAATCTAGTTTTCGTCTCATCCCGATGTTTCCCGCCATCGGTTCGGGTGTGACAGATTGGTATCAGAGCCATAACTATAAGGAATTAGGTAGAATTGCCATGTTCGACCTAGTCTATAGTTTTAAGTACCATACTCTTGACCATTTGTGATACTTGTCTAAAATGTTTTTCTTTCTATCATGCCTCTCCCCCTTTTGATCCTAAAACTTACATATGTCTTTCCTAAGACATGAAAACACAACACACGTTTTTTTAGAATATTCTTGTTCTACAATCGAAATAACTCATCAATACAGGGGTGATTCCCGCCGTTGGTGTCGAGTTTCAATCCGTTTTACATGTTATTTCGCACGAAATTCACCATCAATTCAGGAGTGATATCCATATCTTGATGGGAGTTTCATTTCATAATCTAGTGGATCCTTATTGACGATTTGAGATTATATCTTGATACGTTCAATAAACCACAATTTAGGGACGAAATTGTCAAGCCAGGATTGACATCCACACCTTGATGACTGGTTCCGCTCCTCAATTTTCAATCTCGCCAAAGTTTCGTATTTTTCGATCAAATTAGGGACATGTACTAACTGGAAGGGTAAAGTACCGTTAATCGCTTGGCGACGAAAGTATTATACCTATTAGGCCAAATCATGTCTCCCTAATTCGAAAGGACTTACGAGTCACTTTGGAATAGTCGAAGTTTCTAAAACTGAAACACTCCAACATTTTAACAAGCCTCTCTTTTATGCTGTCTTACATTTTATGCTATATAATTCTTATTCTTTCATTTTTATTTCAATGTCACACTATACTAAAATCGAATTTATGCACGACAAACTTCGCATTTATACTAAATCTATTACACAACGATTCTATAGGTACATACTAAACATCATACTTGATTTGGGATTACTGGAACGTTATATGTGATAAACTCATTATAAAACCACACCTTAACATGTATAGCACTATGCGTAGTGCTATAGGAGTAGCGCACCACCCTTGAGACTTGGGGTCATGTTAAGTACACTATTTCATACTAAGTAAACTATTTTACACTATGTTTCGACAATATTGACTAGTCAACATTGCGTACACGATGGTTTGACTTGTTTTCACATGTTTATGTGGTAGACTCGTCATTAAGTTTGATCAAGCCACACCTTAACATGTATAGCGCTTGTGTAGCGCTATAGGAGTGACGTCCGCCTGTATTCTTGAGGTCATGTTAAGTAAACTATTTTACACTCTCTTCGTTTTAACGATGATGGGTAGTCTACATTGCGGTACACGATGATTTGACCTGTTTATTCACATGCCAGTAATCCGTTAATCTTGGTTAAACTAAAATATATCATCTGTATTGTACACGAATGTGCGAATAACGCACACTTGCACTTATACTCATACTTATACAGTATACTCTCTCATACTTAAATACAATTATACTTACATACTTGAGACTCTATATACTCTATCAGTCTTACTCGTAATACGCAAACAAACCTGATTATGACACGGAATGTAACATGACATCGATTAGCGAAACGAACGTAATATGGTATGAACATGGTGGATACGCCGCTGGTACTCCCTATATATAAGTGTTAATACCATATTGCTAAGGTCTCGTAAAACATGCCATGAGAAATTCGGTGTTTCACTGTTATGTTTAAATACAAACTTTGATCACTCATAACCTATTTTCTCGATTATACCCATACATGCTTCGAAATGCCATCTTTTCTAAAGTCTCTCATTTAAATAAATTTTGGGACGAAATTTCCTAAAGTAGGGGAGACTGTAACACCTCGTATTTCCGCACTTCCATACCTTTAGGAAATACGTATCGTTTCATCAAATTTATTTATTTATCTATTTTTTATTATCATTATTTTTATTGTTCATTTTTTATAATAATAATAATAATAATAATAATAACAATAATAAATAATAATAATGATAATCCTAAAGCGATAACATGATATTACACAACACGTTATGAAGTTCCGAGGGTGAACGAATATTTAAAATGCAACGGGCCACTTTAGAACGCGAAACCGAGTTGTGGGCTTTAAGCCCAACCAACCAAAAACCCTAGCTACCCACTAAACCCTAATGTTATAACAACACATCCACACACATACACACACACTAAAACACAGACACACATAGCCGACACACACACTGCCCCTCTCACCCTCTCATCTCTCGCATACCCTCACACTTCACACAAGACCGCCGAAAAACCTGAAACCCCCCGGCAGTCCACCGGACAACCGAAGCTCACCGGAGAGGAACCTCCATGAGCCGGAGTACAACCTAAACTCATCGGAGAGGAACCGCCACCGTACGCCGGTGACCGAGGACGATCACCACCTCATGCCACGTTGTTTCGGTTTATAAATTTTTTATCTTTTATGCTTCTTTACACGAGTTACGCGCAGCCTCAAATCTGAACGAACACATTAAATCGGATAGTTTTTTTTAAACTTACAGTTATGGTTCTTGCTTCTAATAAATGTAGAAGACGAACCGGTTGGCATGATAAAACTTAGAGACCAGAAACCAACACCAACTGGACCGCAGGCCAATGGTGTTGGCGCCCTCTGTGTAACCGGAGTACCCGGGTTCGATCTTGTCCTTGTCCGACTTATTCGCTGTTTCTGTTATTGCTTTGCGTTCGCTGTTGGGTCGGCCCAAAGAGCCAAACCTTTTTTTTCATTTTATCTTTTGGACCAAGCCCTTCAAAACAGTTTTCAACGTGGTCTGTATATAAAAGATTAAGTGTTGTTTTAAAAAATAAAATCAGTATTTTAATAACTATTATTATCATTATTATTAGTATTATTATTATTATTATTATTATTATTACTAGTCTTATTACTATTATTAAATTAATTAACATCGTGGAACTATTACCATTAATCCAAACTGCTAATATAATAAATACACTCTAATAGTTATGATAACTCTTACCGTTTCAATCTAATCAAAACCATTTACAATCTAGCTAACGAGTAATCAATCTATAAACAATACACTATTCAAATCCAATAACGAACTTAACTTCATATTCTAGGTTAAACACTTTCGTTTGATCATCATCTTTACTCGTACGCATGCTAAGGTGAGCATACTCGACCCCTTTTTACACTTTAACGCATTTTGGGGTGCAACATGTATAAACTACAAAATTTATTTTTAACAAGATTAATGTGTTCCCAATACCAAACGGGTTATCAATTACGCTCATGTGAATTATATGTGTTAGATTAAACTTGTTTATACATGCTACTTGTACGTTTGAGTTGTTTATGCTTATTAGTTTTAATTTGTATTCTCACGACATTGTTATGATTATGATACTAAGCATGCTAGTTAAGGAATTCAATGATATATTATTATGTGAGAGTCGTCTAAAATATATATTATATATATATATATATATATATATATATATATATGCGATTCAGCTTTATTATACTCCCGTCATGATTGAAATAAACTCTTACACTTAGATTTTATTTTTAAACTTGTATGCTCGTCAGTACTTTTGTATTGATCTATGCTTTTAATACATGTTGCAGGAATTTTGATGACACATGGAAATTTCTAGTAGGATTGCCTAGAAACGCCTAGAAACGCATTTAAAACTTTAAATACTTATTGTATTGTAATTTTTTCAAACATGTATTTCGTTTCAATATCTTGTATTAAATCGTTATCAATGAAATGAAATTATATTTGTTATGTGTCGGGATCTAATTTTGTATTATTTGATTTAAACTGTCTAAAAAGGTAATTATTAAACACTTGACAAAATTAGCGTTATGAAGCCTCTTGCAATCTAGTTTTCGTCTCATCCCGATGTTTCCGCCATCGGTTGGGGTGTGACAGATGGTGATGATGAATGGAATGATGGATGGTTGGAGATGATGATGGTAGTGGATTAGGGTTAGGAATAATGAGGATGATGATTCGGATGATTGATTATGGATTGGTGATGTTGTAGATCAAAGATGTCTTGTTCTTGGCTCCCAAGAGGTGTTTTAAGCTCTCCAACTCGTAACTCCTCACAAATGGGTCAACACCAACATAAAAACCCGTTCAAAATTGAATTTCAGCGACAGCACAATGGGAACGGCGTTGCCGACGGCCCTTAGATACTCTGGTTTTCCTCCGACGCCTTAATCCACTGTCTACGAACATTTTTTGCCGACGGGACTATCTGAGGGGCGTCGGCGACGGCCCAGGGGGGCTTGGCGAAACAACAACAATCAAAGCTCAAGGAAACTATGCCTGGTTTTTCGTCCATTCTTCGCGTCTCTTCATCTTCACAAATTAGTTGTCTTGCGAACGACTCCCAATTTCCTAAACCTCTTAAACCTCAACACAACCATTAAAAAGTTAGTTACTAGTTCTAAATCTTTGAACTAAAAAATAAAGCATTATTTTAGTCAACACGTACAAAAAACCAATCAACAACAACCAAACTCCTTTCGTAGAATCACTTCATTTATGGTATCCAAGCCCTTTAAATTGGATGTCGAAGCTGTGGTTCATGACTGGTTACATGGGAATTTCCACCCACAACTCATATTACGATCTAACATAAACTGAACACATAATGATAATTTCCATTGAAACAGCAAATGATACCATTGTTGGTGAAAGGAGTGCTTGTCGAGAAGAGCTCTCACGATATCAACGGGATTCATCTATTTGGAATGAACAAATTCAAAACTCCTCATTTGTACATCCTAAGATGAACTTCGTTCCATTCTTTTATCCCAGCTTCGCTTTTTTCCCAATACCTACCACCATAACACATATTTTGTTTGGACCAGTTCCAAGGACACATGCAAGACTAGAAATAAGGAAAAAGCATTCAATAATTTAACCCTCAGGCCCCAAATTCATCTTAAGTGCCGGCACAATTAAATTTGCATTAGCATTGAAAACGTCTTCCCAATACAACGGTTGTGCACTAAACACAACATATCAACTACACTAAAAGCACTGTAAATCAAGTTAACTTCACTATCACATCTTACCATCTTGAAATGTGGGAGTAATCGGTCCAAACACCCTCAAATTTATCAAAGGACAAACATTGGTCGTATAACTCCCAGCAAGATTACACACTAAAATTTAGAGGTTGTAATAAATCCATAAATAAGGGGATTACTTGGAACTCGAAAAGCATATTAAACAAATCCCGTTCGGGTATTTGTTATGCCGTATATTTCAGTGTTAACCTAAACATCGACATGAGGATCCTTTATAGGGCATAAAGGGTAAATATATTTGCTTACAATTTCAACCTCTCGTCCTTGGGGGGTTGTTTAAACTGTTATTTGATTGGTTTAATAAGCATACGATACGGATGTTCAAATCAACCTCAACATTGGCCAAGAGTGCAAACAAAAACAACTTCACAAAAATTTTTTGAACAAATTTTCTTTCATTTGATGAAATGTTTCGCCCATTCGTATATCAAAACCCCATAACTATAACCAATTGAGGTAGTAGGAGTGCCTACATTAAACTTCAAAAAGAATACTTACGATAATGTGAATTTCTATTGTTCGTGTACGACTTTTGAATCATTGTTTTTACCATAGTGTACTGGAAGTAGTTTTAAGTTGGCAATTTCTTCCCCAGTGGACCACTTCATTTATGCTTTTGCGACCTCGCAAATCCCCTATTCATGTTTGACTCTGATTATCTTAATGGATGTCGCGTCAACTGGATTAATGGTCATCGAGACCATTGGGTAAATTACACATGCATGAAACCCCAAGGTTGTATTACCATGCTTATTGACCTGTTAACTCCTTTGGTTGTAGTTATTTAAACTTATTACACTGGGTGAAGACGCGATCCTACAGGGTTACGATGAAAATTCGGTCATTTGAATGAGGCATACCATATCTACTTTTTAAGATTTCACTCTTAATGTTCAGTTTAATTGATTTTACAGTGACGATGTAAACATCATCGCGAGGAGCTATCAAACTAAAAAGGGAAAATTTTAAAGGACCTTTACACTTTGTAGTTCTTGACCCGCAGTTCAAGTATATATATGTACTATTTTTTCTTATCAATCAGACTACATCCAAAAGATGTTATATAGATACAATTCAATTATGAGTATGCTAATAGTTGCCAGATTGCTTGAAATATGGAAAGGATTTTTATCATCCCTAAGAAGAGGTGGTTAAATAATTGGTCCCGAAGTACCATACTTAATTGCAACTATAAACAAGACGACATATGATATTGCGTTCTTGATAGCTGTATTGGCAAGATTACATTTTTAGTTTAACATGTTGCACTCTTTTTCCTTCACTAGATTTTTCTCCATTTGGGTTTTTTCCTAATAAGGTTTTTAACGACGCAACATAACTGATCCAGTAGCATCAATTTATCTTTATCTTGTAGGTCCCGAAGTGTCAACTTAACATCATCCTGAAGCATGTTGTTAATAATGTATAATGCGCGCTACACTCTTTTTCCTTAGCTACGGTTTGTCCCACTGGGTTTTCCTAGCAAGGCTTTTAACGAGTCACAATTATAAAGCGCATTAATTGATAAGTTGATATTTTACATGACTCGAAATACTGATCGATTATTAAGAAGAATACAAAGTCCCCATTATATAGATACGATCTTACTTATGAAGGTAGAAGATTTCAACATATTCAAGAATAATGTAGACTAGAGGTGATCAAGAGAATCCAAGTTATACCGGATGAAGATAATGCAGATTGCACCACTCAAATCAAAGAAGACTTGCCAAATATCAAGTTAAGCACTTGGTACAAAAGAATGGATTCCACATCATCTAGATATACATGCAAAATTGAGGGAAGTAATATACCCCATAATATACATATTGTACTCTTTTTCTTTGACTAAGTTTTGTCCCACTAGGTTTTCTTAGTAAGGTTTTAATGAGACAACATAGCGGATTTTGCAATATCAATTAACATTGGTCTTAAAGAACCGTGTAAACATTATCCGGTAGTATAATGTTAATAGTGTATATATTTTAAATGTCTGTGGGGGAGTGTTATGATGTAGACATTTAGTGAACAAGTCAAGTCCAGCCTAATGTTAATGGGCTCTATGGTTACTATTGTATTGATCTAAATAGATGTACATGAAATGGTTCCCCTTTATCTCTTGTTTATAACAAAATACTATAACCACTAAGTCAATATTACTTTAGGAAAAAAATTATTTACGACTAGAGCCGTAAACAAACCGAACGTTCAGCGAATAGGTCATGAACCGCTCGACGGGAAGTTCGTTTAATAAATGAACAAGCACGAACAAGAAATTCCGTTCGTTAAGTTAAACGAACGAACATGAACATAAGTTGTGTTCGTTTGTTTATGTTCGTAAACGTTCGATAATGTGTTCGTTTATGTTTGCTCGCTTATGTTTATTTGTATCCGTTCATTTAAAGGTTTTTATTTGTTTTATTCGTTTTATTGTTTTTAGTTTTAAAATTTTGAAACCGTAGTTATATTATATGGCTATATGCCTCCCCCACTGTCCCTCATTTGATCATTTTAATTTCCAATTTATATTAAAATTTGACAAACTTCTTAACTTTGTGTTAATCATGTCAACTTTGTTCGGTATGTTATGTGTTTATCATAATCTTTTTGATGAAAATTCCGATTTTATTCCAAAATGAATATGTCTTTGTGTCTATTCATTTGTGTTCGTAAACATTGTTTGTGTTCATTTACGTTCAACAACATTTGTTTAAGTTCATTTGCGTTTGGTAAGTGTTCATAAACACGTACATTTCCTCAATGAACGAACAGAAACAAGAAATCTCGTTCGGTAAACATTCACAAACACTTCATAGATAGACCCATTTCTTAATCAACGAAAACGTTTACAACCCTATTTAAGACTTTTAAATTCTTAGACTTTTATTTATTAGACCATCAATAAAAGGCTTAATTACATTTTGTGGACTGAATTTAAGTTCGGTTTAGTTCAATTCGTTCCCAACCGATTACTTGGTGGGCCAAGTACTCTTCTGGGCCACACATCCTTACAACAAAAGGCCAACATGGGCTACAAAATCAATTGGCCCATCAAGTAAGCTAATAGTCTATTTCCAAAGTACCATATTCTCTCGTGCTTTTCCAGTGTTTGACGACAAGAACATCTCCAAGACGGAGAGCCGGTTAGTCCGAAAAATCCGAGTTGTTAACACTAAAAGGAACCGTTAAAACGGGCCTAGAGGGCAAAGCATGAGGACCATCATCCGACGATCAAGTGAGTCGAAATCATTGCCTTGTGTATGACGAGTACTATGGATGAGAAATGGATAAATATGTAGTTATACATGTATGTGTATTATAAATATTTTAAAATTTGTAATACATATTAATATTTTGTGAAAAAAGTTGGTTCGAACAACCAAAATGATAAACCTGATCGGTCTCACGGACCTGCCCGACCTAATCGGTCCCCAAAACAATAGTTAGAACATTCACACCCCTTCCATCAAATTTACCCCATAATTACAATAAAAACACTACATTTTCTCTCTAATTTCAATTAAATAATATTTCTTTTACCTTTATCATTATCTTTTATCTCTCCTCCACTCATAACTATTTTCAAAATATAGAGGGTGAACAGTGTCCCCTAAATATATAGATGAACAATAATATTTTCTCTCTTTCACTCACAACCATTTTAAAAAATATAAAGATCACCCTCATAGAATTTGATGGAAAGGATGTAAATGCTCGTGATGTTTCGGTCGAATTATTATATAACACCCTTAGGCTGGTGGGTGTGGTCTTGCGCACTTGCCACCTCACTCTTTATGACGTGCCATAGTGCCCCTTCCCCCATTTCCTAGGCGCCAAAGGGGGCGCTATCCTTGATCATCGCCAAAGAGATAGCGGGCGTGAATGGATGCATCTGGTGGGCCCCATTGCCTCTTGTCCAATCAGATTTTTTTTGTTTTTTCTTTCTTTTTTAATATTTAGTTAGGTGGGGGTGCTAGTGGGGCTTTATCTCACATCATCATTGTTAAAGAGGACGGCATTTTTATCTTAAAATCTACGAGACGCTCACGTAGCATGATAAAGCCCCTAAAGACTTTAAATCACACCCACCAAGCATATCATGAACTCACCAGCTTATACATACAAATGAGTGCTGGGATGTGTTCATTAAAGTGACTTTTGCAAGTATGAGAACCAAATTTGGATAATAGTATAGTATTAGCACATTTAAATAATAACTCTTGCCTTTTAAGTTAAAAATACGAGTATCAAGTAAACATGTATATGTAATTATGTAGTGCTTACAAGATGTAATAAGGATGAAAATAGTCGATTATACTATTACGTAATTGTCTTATGTATTAAAACATTACGCTTATTTATCTGTATAGACCATCGTGTTAAACATAAGTAAAATAAAAAAAATCAAAAGAAAATATATTAAGTGAGCCAGCACTAAATAAGTTAGGTTGATTTTAGGCACAGTTGTTATGTTTGTTAATCTAAAGAAACAGATGTACACAATAAATTATACAAATGCACCCTTCAAACTAGTTAAGATTTACTGAAGTAACAAGTGTTTAAACAAATTAGACGTGGATACTTTGACATGTGATTTGTCTGTTAAACGGTTATAATTGTGTTATTAATGCACGTTAACGTGTAAATTAACACTAATGCTAGATTTTAAAGTAAATACATGTAGTTATCGACTATAGCATCACTGGCAGAGCTTCTTTGGGCCGGGGGTGCCCCGGTCTTCACTTGTAGTGTTAAACTTTATCGAAAATTTCTAAAATAAATATTTTTGTAGTGTAAAATATTGGATTTTTAAAAGTTCGGCCCTCACTGTTTGAATCTAGCCCCTGTCGAGTTTTTATTCAAATTCTACCATCGTACCGTATACACAGTAAACTAAATTTCTCAGAGACTCGTGCCGTGTTAGATATTAAATGCCAAAAATATAATAATAAAGAATTGACCGTTAAATAATTGCTCAGAGTTTAATAAATTTATTTTATACATAAATACGGATATGATAAATTGATAACTTCTTGGATTTTGTGCTTGGTAGAACCCATCCTTTTCTTTTATATCCAGACTAGAAAGCATCATGTATTTCCTTCGGAGTTATACAAATTGAAATACACAAAAATATGTCTGAATATGATAAGTTTTTCGTATTTATAGTTATAAATTAAAACTACGAAATCGATTTATTATTTTAATTAATTTTATAAATCTTCGAATATATAAATTGCAAAAAAGAGAGAATTAGATTTAAATAACCCGAACTTTCACAATTGCTCGATAGCACTCTCAACGATTTGTACAATAACACTCTCAACTTTCAACTTATTTTCCGATATCGCTCCCAAACTAACCCAGTTTGCTGAAGTCATATGCTATGTCACCAAATCAGATGCCGCGTCAGCCACCACCTCATCAAAAAATGTTACATCAGCTGCCACATCAGCACACAAGTGCCACATTAGTAAAAAAACTAATTGCGTTAAGGTTTAGCTAGTTTGTGAGTGATATCAGAAAATAACTTGAAAGTTGAGAATGGTGTGGTATAAATCGAAAGTTGAGAGTGTTATAGGCTAATTATTGGAAATTTTGGTTATTTAAATCTAATATCCAAAAATTAAAAAAAAAAGTATGAGAACATATGAAACATGTAGATTACAACTTAGATTACTTGTACTAGAATTACACTAGTCTTTCCACTTTTAAAGTTGTAACTTTCGTCCTATCCAACACTTTCGACCTTGAGTGTTGGTCTACTTATAACATATGTAGCATAACTTTATGCCATTGGTTTATCTAGTAATTGGGTTACTTATTCAATACCCATTTACTCTTTAATAGTTAAACTGCAATAACTTCCACCAAGTCACACTATCAAGATACTTGGATACTTAAAGATCATTGTCTATCTTTTGTCAATATTCAAAATTTTGTTGTGTTTTTTATAAGCCTTTTGTATTCACATCAATCAAGGAAATACATAGAATTTTCAACCAAATTGGCCTTTGGTCGGGTTTTGGTGGAAGTGTGAGCAAATGTTGATCTAACGGACATATAATTCCCATCATCTAATAGCAAATTTAATTATTTAGAGTAAAATGCAATATGTGTCTGTGTGCTTTAAGCGTGATATCAGTTTGAGTCTTCTTTTTGTTGTTGTAAAGTTTGACGCATAAGTCCCTATCTTTAAAAAGCTCTACAATTGGAGTCTCTGTCACTAGCTCAGTTAACCAAACTAACAAATTGTCTATTTATCCTTTTTTTAGTCCCTATGGTTTGAAACTTGTGATCCACTCGAATCCCTGGTCAATATTAAATATATTTTAATAGTGAATTTTACGAATATGGTTTTATAAAATATATAAATTGTATTTAAATTGCGTAGTTTGCGAATATTAGCGTAAATTGATATAGTAATTTTATGGCGAGTTGTAGATGACGTTGAAAGTTAAAGTATGATTTTAAGAGAGATAAATGTTAATGACATTGAAAATTAAAAATAACAAAAACTCTTTTTGCTTCTAGTATAAAGACTTGATCTTGACTCTCATATCTATAATTTATTTGGTATATTGAGGTTAACATCTAACGACCGGATATACTTATTTCTGTACATTAAAGATCCATCTTTTCTTTTTACACTAAAACCAAATCAGATAAAGGGTGCGTATTTTACTATTTTTTATCTATTATTTTTAATATATCACACTCTTAATTACCACCTAATCAAACTGTATTCTAAGAGATTTAAATCTACATTACATTACATTTATACCACTAGACTACAAGATCTTAAACTACATGACAATTTGTAAACAAAAGAACGTAAAAGTCGTGCAATCACGTGTACATAACATAAACCATATAGTTAAAAAGAAAATGAGACATTTATTATATACTAATGTTATTTGTTTCGATAAAAACATTAGATGATGTGATTATGCAATTTTATTGTTCGCAATGTAAATTAAAATTTTTCTTTCACATATAAAAGGTAAAATAATCAGAAATTATGATTTATAAAAGTTTTGCAAATATTATGTAGTATGTGATATATAAAAGACAATAACGTAACTGAAAAGATTATATAAATTTTGTGCATTTTGTTATGTAATATGTCACATCCTAACCGATGGCGGAAACATCGTAGTGAGACGAAATAGATTGCTCATTGCTCACAACACTAGTAATGACAATATTTAATAAAGTCAAATTTCATTTTAATAATAATTGTCAAGTACAACATCAAAGCAATTACAATACAACAAAATTGATACAATGAATTTAGCCTAACATCTAATGGTGTGTATCTAAGTCCTTGCTATTTGATTTCATAGCATCCTCTTTATCAATCTATAACATGTTTTAAAATACAATTCAATGCAAAAGCAAAGGCGAGTACACCAGTTTAAACATAGAATACGTATATGATTAAGTTTAAACGAATCCTCATGGCAACTATGATTTTACGAGAGCATATACAAGGCATGCAATACTACTAGCCAAACCCTTAACACAAACACGTTGTTTTAACATGGCCTCAAGTTTATGCGATGGAGGGGGATGAGTGACTTCCTATAGCGCTATACATGTCAAACGAAGGCTTTAAACAAGTTAATGACTAAAGTATCACATAAAGAATATCCAAGATATAAGCTTCACGTAAGTGTATCAAGTGTTTATGCGTATAGGATTGTTTGTGCATTTCATAAAGTTTAAGTTTTGTGGTTTTGGTATAAGTAAACATGCTACACCCAAAAGTGTTTTAAACGAAAAGTGGGTCGAGTGTACTCACGATTTTTCTAGCTTCCCTTTGTTACTTCCGTGAAGGGCTTGGGGAGTTGGAGGATCACCAAGCTATCTTTTGAAAGCCTTGAACCTTTAGATAGAAGAGAGCTCTTAGAGCTTTTAGAGAGAAGAGAAGAGATGATTAAGGTGTGAAATGAGTGTAGGAGGAGGTGGGTATTTATATTTGAGGTTTAGGGGTTGAGTTAGGTGAGTATTAAATGCAAGAAGCACAATCCAACAAATACACTTTTGCCCAATCCATGAGCTAGAAACAAGAATCTGCGGATTATGCTATTTTTAGTTCTTGAACTTAGTTTATCTTTCATGGTAAAACTTGATATTTTTGCATGCTTTCAAGTGTATAATGTATATGTAAGTATATTTTAGGTATCAAGTATGAATGTATGAGTATTTGCACGTATAACAAGTATCAGTTTGTATGTAAACACGTATTTAACAATTAAATGCATGTAAGACAAGTATGTATCAGGTATGAATTTTATTACGATCAAAGTCTCGGATTATAAGATTGGGAAATGAAATACGAATGCGAAATGCGATACGAATACAAGTTTCCATAAATAGAAATACGATTACACTTTCTACTTAAGGAAAGTAGGAAAAAAGTGAGGCGTTAAGTCTCCCCTCCTTTAGGAAATTTCGTCCCGAAATTTATTCAAGAGGAAGACTTTGGAAAAGATGTCATTTTGGTGAAAATGTTTGGCCAAAATCAAGATTTTGAAGTTTAAAGTTTTTGCGGAGTTCATGTATAAGTGTGTCAATATGTATCGAAATCTTGAAGGATAAAGATGGTAGGTTCGTGAAAAGAATTTGTTTGACTAAGGTGTTTTTGAGACACCAATCGTAAGCGTGTATAAGGATAAGTAAAAACGTGTATGTGTGTGTGTAAGCAAGTGAGTTTGACTGGGTCTGGACAACTCATTGGAAGGAATATTTTAAAAGAGTGCGGCCTAAGAGGAAGATTTTAGTATGACTATGGATGTATTTTGATTAAAATGAGTAATCCGCACCGAAAGCTGTAAGAAAAGTTTTGTCAGTTCTAAGGCGTATTAGTAAAATCACTTGTTGTAGAAAAAAATGTTTATTGGAGAGAGCTAGGATGGTAAATATTTATGGTTTCTAAAAGGTTTTGGCGGTAATAGATCGACTGGTTGAAGTTTGCGCGTAGATAAGAGTGAAAGATAGTTTTAAAAGAAAAGGAACATTTTGACCAAATTGAGCCGGTGGAGACATTTATAAAAATGGATTGAATGTTTTAGGCTGATTTGCTGTAAATAAAGTTTGGATGAAAGGTTAAGGGAAGAATTGGGAAAATTGTGGTATGGTAGTGAATGATTCGGTAGATGTATGCGAGGGGTAAAAATGGTATGATATCAGATAAAATGCGACATGGAATGTTGAGAGATGCTAGCAATAGTTGTGCGGTTAAAGCTAACGATTTTGAGAATGAAGCTTTGTCATGGGTAATCGAGTATAATCATTTCGAAGTGGGGTCACCAAAGTTTGTTATGAATCAAATGTATTTAACAAGGTCCGGGAAAACACCGAATTTCTCATGGCACGTTTTACGAAAATTTGGTAACATGTTAGGGACACTTATATATAGGAAGAACCAGCGGCGTATCCACCATGTTACGTCGTTTCGCTATTCGGTGTCATGTTACGTTCCGTGTTGCGATACACAGTAGAACCCACTATGGTTTTCATGCGCCTACCAATATAATCCCATGTGCACCCGCGATTATTTTGGTTTGTGCATGATCCGCGTAGTTTGTACTAGTAGTGTACGGGTTAAGTTACATCTAGTAAGCAAAGGGTATGTAAGATAGCGTATAAAAATTAAGTATGTAAGTATGATTGTATGTATGTGTGAGTATGTCTAACGTAGGCGAAACCACTCGGGTTATGCCCATTTATAGGTTTCAAGTATGACTACCAAGTAGTGCGAATGTATGAGTTTTGAGTATGGTTGATGACAAATACGTATAAAATTAGCAAGTAGTATAGAACGTATAAGTTGAAATTTACATGGCGTTAAGCACATATAACTCTAGTATATAGTTTGAGTGTATAAATAAAAAGTGTAACAATGATGCATGTAGGATTGCTATGAAATATTGACTAAATTGGATCGTGTATGATAATATGCATGTGTATGGTTGCTTGAGTCAAAACATTGAGTTGGTTAAATTAAAATAAGTCGGGTTTGTCGGGAATGAAGGACCAAAATTGTGAATGTCGGGTGAATATTGAGAAAAATATTATTTTTTATGTAATATGTGGTTTGTAAAAAAAATGCTATTTTTGTTTTGAAATTTGTATTCGCATATGAAATTTTCTTGCCCATGTGTTCAGACTTAGATTTGCGTATTAGCGATTTTTGAAAAGGTTGTAAAATAGTGAGCTTGCTTTATTTTATTTTATTGATGCAAGAAAAGTTGTGTTTTGAAAATTTTCATGTAAAACTTGAATTTGAAAAGTATTTTAGCAAAGTACTTATACGTATGTAAGAGAAAGTTTTCGTTGGTTTCTTGTTGGAAATAAAATGTCTTTAGAATGTAGTATAAAAGTGAGCGTGTTTTGGACGAGTTATGAAAATCGAGGGCAAGAGGTTCGTTTGACCGACTAAGTTGATAGGTAGCATTTCATAAAGTTTTTGAAAAATTGAGAAAGAAACGTTTAAAGTGTCATTATGGGTTTCGTTTATGTATTTACGTAAATAGGTTGTAGGGTGAGAAATCGTTTGGATAAAATAGTAAGGTTCGAGGTTTATGCATAAATGAGAAAAATTGAAACAATGATAAAAGGTTTAGGTATAAGTTTTGATATAGTGATTGTTATGAAAATAGTCGAGTTAGAGTTGGACTTCGACTCATTTCTCCAACTTGAGTTTTGCGAAAAAAGACATCTATGTGATCGACAATAAAAATCACGTTTGAGCATGTAAGTATTGTATAATATGTATGAGTTCACATAGGTGACATAAGCATAACAAGTATTAATAGTATAAACACATATGATTGCGTAAGGAGTATGAATTTAGTTGGTTTGCAAGAATTATTATTGTTTTTGATTGCGAAAGATGTGCGAATTATGCATCGGGTTTGAAATGAACGAGGTGATAAGTATTAAAACACATAGTAATTGAGATAGCATAAAAGATAGGCTTAGTAAAATATTGGAGTGTTTTGGGTTGAGAAGCGTCGACTATTCCAAAGTGAATTGAAGATCCTTTCAAATTAGAGGAACGTGCTTTGGCCTATAGGTAAAATGCTCTCGTTGAGAAGCGATTAACGGTATTTTACCCTTCCAGTTACTACATGTCTCTAATCGATTGTTTAAATCGAACCTTTGGCGAGAGCGAAAATCAAGGAATGTGACTTAATCGACAAGGTGCGGGTTTCACCCCTAACTTGATGATTCCGTACCCTAAGTGTGGTTGGTACTTACCAAACAAAGAGCAAATTCCGATTCGTTGGTAAGGGTCCACTAGAGTTTGAATTGAAAATTTTTACATCAAGATGTGGATTTCACTCCTAACTTGATGGCGATATTTCGTGCAAAAAGAATAAGAATAGCGGAATGAGAGTCGTTCACCAAATTGTGGGTTTCACGCCTATTTTAGTGAACTCATCTCGTTTGTGTTACGAGTGTCTTCAAATCTTCAAAGTGCGTATTGTGTAAAAATGTCTTAGGAAAGACATCATGTATATGTATTAAGACTAAAAGAAAAGAGGAGAAGCAAAGTAGGAAGCATAAAGTTTTAAGCATAAACAAGAATGGTCAAAACGGGTACTTAGAACTATAGACTAGGTCGAACATGGCAATTCTACCTAATACCCTATAGTTATGGCTCTGATACCAATCTTGCCCTCCTTAATTTTGTGCATTTTGTTATGTAATATAACTTCTATTTACATTTATATTATACTAATTTTATGCATTTTGGTATGTTATGGTAGGTTTATATTAATCTTATGTTAATATTCGCAAAATACGCAATTTAAATACTTTATAAAACAATATTCGCAAAATGCACTACTGGAATACAATTAATATTTGACCAGGGACTCAAGTGGATAATGAGATTCAAACCGAGGGACTCAAAGAAAAAGGATAAATGGACGTTCTGGTAGTTTGGTTAGTAAAGTTAGTGGCAAAGACTCAAGTTGTAGCATTTTTTCAAAGATGGGGACTCAGATATCGAAATTTGCAAAAAGAAAAAAACTTAAACTGACACCACCCCTAAAGCATAAGGACGCAAATTGCATCTTACTCAATCATTTATAGATTCGCGTGATAATATATAGTCACACTAATTGGCTTCCAACTGATCATTCAATTAAGGAAATTAATTAAGAAGTATTCTATAGAATCATTACGGTTTATGCCATGTTTGAACCATGAATGTGTATCATGTGAAACGTCCAACATAATTTTACGACTGAAAAGCTATAAAATTTCGAACTTTTAAAAGATAGCTCAAAAATTCCCATTATGCCCTTGAGATTAATACGACAAACGCGGCTAACAATTTTTTTTTAATTACATGAACCAAAAACTACTAACTACCTAGGTTAATACATCTTCTTTCAAAAGTAATGTTAAAGTAAATTTATCATTTACAAACCCAAAAGTAGTTTGACCCATTTGTCGTTATCAACGCGGAAGCATAAGGAGGGCAAGAAGTGTGTTCGTTCCGATCCAGCGTCATCACTACGAATGGGCTTTACCTATACATCAAACCATCTCATTAGTAATACATATAATATCAAAATTACTGATTACTAACAATTAATAAAATTATTATAGCATTTCTTAGACCAAACATAAATCTTACTAGTGCTTGTCAACATAAATCATTGACTCATTCATGTCGCTTTCACATAACCATTTCTTTTAACTTTCTTCTTCCCACCCGGTTGACCCATTCTAAACGAGTCAACACAAGGTCATTCTTATACATTCTCATTCTTACCCGGTCGACCCATTCTTCTTGAGTCGACTCAAGTCGTACTTCCACATTCTCATTCTTATCCATTTGACTCATTTTACATGAGTCATTACAAATCATGCCTTTACATGCTCGTTCTTACTCGGTTGACCCATTTTACATGAGTAAACACAAGTCATGCTTTCACATTTTCGTTCTTACCCGGTTGACCCATTGTACATGAGTCAACACAAAACATGCTTTTACATTCTCATTTTTACCAATTCCTTGACTAATCTATGATCAAGGTAATAAGAACTATAGCCTTTATGAAATTATGACGTAGTCTGTCTACATTTAAACGTGAATTACAAGTGACAAATAACGTACCTTGGTCTTGCACTTTCGGTCGTTCCTCTGAGCTAGTTCCTTCTTCTTTCAATCCTACACATAATTCATTCATACTTAGATTACTTGTTCATTTATACGCAAACCGTATTACTCTTAACTTGCTTTTTACAACTTAACCCATATTAAGCTCAATTTCCATCATATTTATATGCCATTAACTTTGAATTTATGTAAAGTCATTTTAATCGTTTATTAGGCATTTTAGCGAACACTTGGTGTGCGTACAGCACTTTAAGCATCATGTACTAGTGTTCTTATGCATAATCTACCAAATCATATTAAGATTCATTAATTCAACTAGTTTCATATAATCCCATCATTTAATACTAACCATATTCAACAATTACACTCATCATACATCAAACATCATCCTATAACATCTTAGTGAATCATTATGTTTCATTAACATTCTTCTTCAAATGGGTTTCATTTAAATCATCAAAACAATCAAAATTTAGACATAGTTCATCTACTACATGTTGTTACTAGTTAGTATTCATGATCAATTTCATCAAACATTCATTGATTTCACATAACCCACTTTATCAAACCACAATACATAAATTTCAACTTACTTGATAATAAGAACACTTAGATAATCACCAAACTTAATTCATGCATAAGCTTAGGCTTCGATTTCCCTTTTAATTTGTTGATTTTGGTGAGCTAGGGTTCTTCCCATGCTTGTTCTTCTTGTTTGTTGACACACACACCAGAAGTGTGTGTGTTTTAGTTTTTATTTAACATCTTTCTAATTTAATCAATGTTGGCCCCTATAGTTTGATGTTTATGTTCTTATGGTCAAACTATTCTTTACTTTGAAACGTTATTCACATTAAACAATATTTATGTTTGCATATAACTTTATATTAAAATTTTGACATATATATATATATGGATTTTTGGGATGTTACATCATGCCAAGCAGTGGTGGATCTAAAAAATCTGCATAAGGATAACGTTTAAAAAAAGAGGCAACAAAATCGGAAAAACGTTAATTTTTTTTCAAAATTTACACTACTGTCGGAGATCAAGGGCAATGGAAGTTACCCCTTGTAATAGTATAGGTCCGCCCTTAATGCCAAGTATGATGCAGTATAACAAGATCAAACATTAACGAACATGAAAAAAAGAATCACGTTCAATGGGCGTTTCGGTCATGGATTAATAGTAACGTGTCTCGAAAAATTAATCAAGTCGATACTCAAATTCTCAAGTCAACAACGTGCATAGATATCATTAAGTCTACAAGAGTGATGATGAATGACGTGTATTAATGTTATGTGTCACATCACTTAAAAATTGTTAGGAATCATTGGTATCCGTTTTAGTTTATAAAATTCAATTTTATAATAATAACAATATTAATAACTCTTTATTATTAGTTCAGATGCGGAAGCGTGATAAAACACAAACACGGATAAAAATTCCCACCGGTGATCGAGTTACAGTTTATTCAAATAATTATACATATTCACAATCATAGCGGGTTTAGGACTATACCTTGACGAAAATCGAATACTCGCATGATAGATGCAAAGAATGGCTCCGCTAGTAAGCCGAATCAGAAAATATCCAAGATCACCACGAGAATCCACACGTGATACAAATTCGATTCGAATCACCAAGACACGATGGCAATGGATGACGGTGGCGGCGGCACAACAGCATGGGGTGGCGGATTGGCGAAGGTGGTCGCTGGTGAAGGTGGTGATGGCTCGTGACGCGACGGTAGGGAGGCTGGTCGACACAAAGGGGAAAGAGAAAGATCTTTTGTGACTTAGGGTTTTTGCCTAATTTCTTGTGCTATTTATAGATTCAATAATTACACTTCAACCCATTAAGTCTTGACTTTATCTCCAATGAGTTAATCCTATACTACCTATTAATTACCAGTCAACCCCTTAACCTTTATTTTATTATCTAATAATAAAACAACTCTTTTAATTTATTATCTAAAAATAATCATTCCTCGTCTCCGTTGAATAACAATACTCTCCGTTAATATTAAACGACTAGTCAAAACCATTTTGACTCTATTTTTATTATTCAATAAAATAACCTATTAATTTATCATCTAAATAATAAATTATTACTTGTTTAACTCTTTAAATAATACTAATCATTTCCACTATATTAATATAAACAATTAAGATCTTAACCAATTGTTCGTAAAATTCCCTAGAATTGAAATTGAAATTAATTTTGTCGAAAATCATGTTTGGTTAAACATTTCAATGAAAATTCCACCAAATTACTTTAGTTGAAGTTGAAGGAATTTATAATCCTTCATCCTATCTTAGGAAACTTTATATTCCAATAGAATGTTTGATAAATGACAATAATATCCCTTTTAAAACAATCTTATCCACGTTAACAAACTCATCCATATTTTTTTTAATAAAAAAAATTTTGAAATAGGTTTTCTAGGAAAACAATTGATTTTTTCTTTTTAATCACATTCAAATGATTTTAGAAATAAATATGAGATCAAAATCAAATAAATAATGAGGCAAATTCATTTTAGAAATCTCATGAACTAGCAATTGGGATAAAAAAGAAAACAGGACGGACAATTTCATTCAACACGAATGAACTCGAAAATGTGCAGAGAAAAGAAGTGATAATGGTTATAGTTATGGATATTACAATTCGATTAATAGACTTATTAGCCAAACACGTTAAGAATTCTCAAAGGATTTCATTCAAGTTCCAATTCCAATTCTATTACTAAACATTCTATGAACTAAACGTCCCCGAAGTATTTCATTAAATACTCATTCCCACAATTAATATCCGCTTTTGTGATTTATAATATTTAACAATTAAATATAATTCTTTGTTCGTCATCCAAAGTGTAACTTTTTGGATTGTACCTTAATAGAAATGTTAAACAATCGGTAATTGGACACTTAAATTCAACAGTATCCCACTTTGACTATTTTTGATTATATCTTTAACGTAGATAGAGTTGGGCACATAGTTGCATCGCACTTCCCCTAGCAAGGTTTGACGTATTACATTTGTCAATCATTCATTTGTGGTCAAGTAACTCTTTACTTAATCAAGTATATAGCCGTGGTAAGCTCACAGGTTTATCTTTTCTGTATAGAGTACTTGTTGAACATGAGACATGCATCTAACTTCAATCCTAATATTGTTCAACTATTGTTGTACTCGTCTCTGATTCAAACGGTCGATAAACTACCTTTAATTCGAGTGTGGCCACACATTCATATCGGTTTGAGTCTACGAGGGTGCTAGAATGTAACTTCTTAAAACATTAAGAAGCACATAATTTCTTTGACATTATACAACTTCCACTTAGCTTCAGTTTTATTCCCAATCAAATATACTTATTATTACCTCTTCAAGATGTAATGTTAGATAAGATCAAATAACAAACTTACACTAATGTTAGTTCCAGTATGATTCTCAGGTCTAAGGATAAAAAGATCATACCATTTCAAAACTTCTTATATGTAACACCACCCCACCAGTAACTCAGGTGATTATGTACAATAGATACACTTACAACGGAAGCATACTGAACTTTCATCAAAACTTATAATATTCTGAGCACAACACACTATTTATTTACAATATTCAGCATCTAGGAACTTATAGGTCTTCAGGTATCACTTGTCTTTACTTTATTCCTAAGGTTGTATCACTGATTACCTATGACATGTATACTCAAAATAACATCAGCTATATGTTAGTGAGTTCATGTTATACAATTTACAAAACACAATTGACATGCATGCAACATGGTTTGTGATATTTTGGGCCAAGGGCAACCCTGTGCCATTCATGACCTTTTCACAACCACCAGCAATGGGCTTGTCAGACCCCCGGCCATCGCATAGGTATGGTAGTGTCATGATGCATACGAGGAACCCTATCTTCTTTTAAGCTAGTTCCAACACATCCCACTAAGCATATAAGGATCCATATATTACCCTACCGATAATTGCACATTACAACATTCGTATATTATTACCATTTCAGACATAACGAGTATATAATCACAATTTTATAAATAAACATGATAACTCACCTATTTCACAGTTGCTTAACAACCGCTAATATGATCGGGTAATATCTTAGGGTCATGACACAATTACATAATCCTAGGTTATGTAACGATATACCTAACTAGTCATTATCATGGTTGGATATTTGTTAACGCTACCTTGTTTAAGTATGGTTGATCAGTTCATGCCTAGCTAAGGCCACACTACCCAATACGCGCTCCAAAAAATAACTACTACTACTACTTTAAATAACTAGACATAAACTTAAATGAGAACATACTTTAAAACTATCTACGACAAGTTGATGTAGAGTCTCCTTACTTGTGCTCACACTCGCTCTAAAAACGACTACTAGCAACACCTAAAAATGATATTATGTACTCGGATTCTCTATATAAAGTGTTTCCTAAAAATGGTATTATGTACTCAGAAATCTCTATATAAAGTGTTTCCTAAAAATGGTATTATGTACTCAGGATTCTCTATATAAAGTGTTCCCGTTAAAAGAAAACTAATAATTCATTTCAACTCTTGACACCTCTATTTATAAGGTTGAGATGAGCTCTTGAATCTCTAAACTAGCGATGTGAGACTAAAGTGTCTAGCATATTATTTTTATATTAAAAGACTATTATAATTAATTCAATTGTTTTATTCGGTTTTCTTTATATCTTTTAAGATATAATATCGTATAAAATTACAAATATGCTATTTGAATAAGCTTATTTTCCTATAAGTTTTAACCTAAGTTTCATTAAAACGTGGTAGGGTCGAAATATAATATATTATGTTATATTATTATTATATGGTCTCTTATAATACTAAATATTCTTCTAAATACAACCTATTTCAAAAGACCATCTTACTCTTTATTTACTCATTCGATAATACATGAAATATAAACTTTATATATTTTTATTTTTGTCTACAAAGTGGGCTGTTACATTATGACACTGATCCATGAAGATGATTTTTAGGCGAGTTACGTCCAACATTATTCTCCAATGAATATTCGTGAACCTTGATTCTCAACACCTTGAGCCTTCATCTTATGACAATCAAGCATTCACATAGTCTTAATTCAAATTGATTCCCATGAATCTGATCGACTAAGGACATTTAGAATACATTATTCAAGTATGCTTAGACGTACAAATATTTTGAGCATAGGAACACTGTTCACATGACAATTAACCATTAAATCCAAATAAATTCTTAATGTTGCCTTACCGTTCGAAAAAAATCAAATACCAAACTATAGATTAAAACACTTTTAGCAACGTTAGCTATAACTTCTCTACATGCATAATGTATCTTTATGAGGATACAATTAATGGCTTTGCTAAAATTTAATCTACATAATTTTTTTTATCATCAAGATGTTATCCTAAAATATTCATATTTGGAAGTATAGTCACAAAGCCTCCCATGACACAAAATCTTTGTTGTCACATAACTTCTTGATTGGCCACCATACTACTGGCACCTTTCCTAATGTGATAAATAAGCCTTTCATTTTCACCATACCCATTCTATACTTATTACGTAACAAATTATATTCCTATTTTGGAAATTTCTTTCAAAAGGGATTGTTTAATTACTTAGAATGAATATTTCTCTTTTGAGATTTCGTTCTCATTTGAAATCGTATCATCAACAATTTCATGTATCATATAAACATTTTCTTAAGTTCAGTTCAACATTCTTTTTGGAA
Organism: Scalesia atractyloides; assembly: GCA_947069175.1. Lineage (NCBI taxonomy): Eukaryota > Viridiplantae > Streptophyta > Magnoliopsida > Asterales > Asteraceae > Scalesia > Scalesia atractyloides. The sequence goes on along the minus strand of CAMTDV010000013.1, from coordinate 76,958,829 downwards.
CAACAAAAGTTCCATCATACACTACGGATCTCTATCTGTAGATTTAATAATGGTCTGGTATATATTTTATATTTGTATGTTGGAACAAAAGTTAGAAAGAAAATAGAACTTGTTCTATTCTCTTTTCTCCTTTGAGTGAGTCTTCTAATTTTGAAATTATATTCGTTCCACATACTCAGACGATTATCCTCTCTAGGCATCATTCATTAGAGTCACTAAATGACCATTTTTATTATATATACATTTCATCGATGATTGTAGACCACTTGCTATTTATCAGTCATAGCCAATATCCTCACTATAAAAACATCTTTTCTTAATGATTAACTTAGTATCCTGAAATATCTTGTAGTTCCCACTTGTCTTTACATTATCTATAATAGTGTTACCTCGAAGAAAAACTTACTTGCTTGCAATCAAGTATTGATATCTTATTCTCAAATATCTATATAAAACCACAAATGAATTTATCTTAGAAATTCGTATTCATCTAAGTCTCAGATGTGAGATCATCCAAGTCTGGACTTGGATAATCATGTGGTTCCCATTTCAATATCCATAACCATATTAGATATTCTCAACCTCTGATTTAAATTTATCAAAGTCTCCACTTGATAATTTTGTTAGTGGATATCTTGTATTACAATCGTTTCCTAAAACCTCCCCTTCTTGTTGATCAATTTGTAATATCAGTTTAAGCAATTTTAAAGTCTTTTTTAGATCTCATGAATCACGTCTAATCATCACTTTGGAATCATATTCACAATATGATTGATACTGCCATTTAAAAGTTCTTGACAAAACATTTTGTCAACTTGCAGTCCAATCCTCAAGGAGATTCAGATAAGTTTTAGAATCTTAAATCTCTAAGGTAAGGCCATCATCGCATACTTACTATACAATATTCCATAAGATTCATGTTCACCTACCTTGAAGCTTTATTAGTAATTTCCTTTGATACTAAAGAAAGAACATTTGTTGTACTAGATATGCACCTTTCATCATTAATTGATGTCTCATTTAATGTACTTCAATTTTCTTTTCAAATCCACTACCAAAGTGCTTTGATTTGAAAAATCTCTAATGATGTTTGTTTAGAAATTCAAATAAGGTATTTACTCTTTGATCTAATCAACCTTAATCAATCTACTGAGTTTTTCGTTTTAATATTAGAAAGATCTAACTTCTATGTTTTATCTTTATAAGAATAACATGATTAATTTGTCAACTTTGTCTCACTTGTCTTGAAAGACTCAATGCATCATAATGCACTTGTTCTTTCAGTTTTCAAGTTGATTCCCAATCATTCTTTACTTGATTTTAAATTACCCAACTCACATATCCTTAAAGATTCTACATTTTAAAAAACAAGTTTTAGATAAATTCGAAATTCCCGTCATGTGACTTTGTTTATATATTATATATATATATGTGTGTGTGTGTTTTTTCTAGAAATCTAATTTCTATTATATATTATAGAGACAATATATAATATGTTAATTAGAGTATATCTATCTCATAAATACAGCTAGAATGCTTTTGTATCATAACGGACATGTTCACCAAATGCAAAAACCATGAATATTCAAATGCATAAATGAAACTTGTCAAAAATCCAAAATAATAATTGAAACAATCTCTTAAACAACCAAAATATTGTTCATAAACTTGAAAGCATACTAAAAAGTTTAAAGCGCCTTCACTATAATCTCCCAGGTTGAATCATTCTAGCTTCTCAATGTAACCCTCTTCTGGTAAATCATAAATGTGAAAAACACATTTTAGCGTTGATACACTAAAGATTTGATAAAAGAAAAACCACAATAACGTATATACCTCAAATTCCAGGCCAGAAGAATCAACCCTTGTTAGCCTGGCATTCTTCTTTGTGCAATTCCAATGCCCTTCCTTGCCATAATAGTAACATATGTCATCATTGTAGGTTAAGGGCCTTTTCTTGCCTTGGCTTAAGATTTCAGGTTCTACTGTACTCTTGCTCTTCAACTTTTCATCAACAGCTACCAACATATCTCGCAATTCAGATATAATTCCACCATAGACATGTTTATTGTAGCCTTTGACGAACTCTTTGTACTCTGGCGACAAAGACAGTAAAATCATAGCTGTAGTCATGTCCAGGTGCATTGGGTATTCAAGATTCTTAAGCCTGTCGATGTAGTTATCCATTATGTCAACATGTTCTTTGACATCATGCTCAAATTTCATCAGATGTGTGATTTACTTAAGCATTGCGAGACACCAATTTCCCTTGGCTTGAAACCTCTCTTGAAATTAAATGATCATATCATAGGCACGGTTACATTCGATTTCTTTTTTTAAATCTTCTAGAAATTTGTTAGATAAAATTGATAGGATCAAGTACCGAACCTTAAGAGTCCTTGACATGTTGTAGCCATTGAGTCTTTGAGTCATTTTCATGAGGAACTATAGAAAAAGGGTGATCCAAGACATACAACATCTTGTTTAATTCTTGAACTTTTCTCAAATTCCTGAACCATTCAGGGAAGTTATTGTCATTCAGTTTGTTTCAATATATTATGGAACGGTGGGAATATGTGGCAAAATAGTTGTGAAACAACGACAAATAAAGAAAAAAAATTTAGTATTTTATGCTTGATATCCTAATTAATTTTATGACCCAATTGCATATTTGTTATTAGGATATAAGATCCATTTTATAATACAAAGTGAGTGGCTGAGCTCTGTTCATTCAGTATCTATTACATGGGTAGGTAACGATTACCAATTGTGTCATATACAGCTCTTAGGCTTGGGGTTGCATGACACGACGTGTTAAGACATGGTACGTCTAACCCCAGCTATGCCCACCTGAAACTATTTCAAATGATATTGGTCCTTTAATGGAAATGTGTGGAAATGGCTTAAGTGACTTAGGAATTGTGAATCAACCTCTACCGAAAACCATAGGCCTAGTGTAGGGTAATCATTAACAAAAAGGTTCAGATAAAAATAAGTTGGTTTGAGTATTTCCACTTTGGGATGGCATAACAATATCGATTTAGTTTGGGATTTCACTTTTATATTTTAATTACCAAATGTGGTTAAAATATAGTGGATGACTTGTAGCATGAGGCAATTTTAGTAAAAAACCAATTTTACTTTATTTTCGTGATTAGTTTGAAACTCATTTCAACTCTAGACACGATTCAATTTTAAATAGCTTAATTAAAACTACGTTGGTCGTTAATCGAGAACTTGTTCTAAACTAATAAACATATATTAATTTATGGTTTTACCGGGTTAACAACTTTAATTAAAAACCAAATGTTTTATTTTATAATATAACTCTTTTTATTATTTAGCTTGCCAAGTTAAATTGAAACACTTTTTAATTTATCTAGTCCTTTTATGATTATGAAAACAATTTTGTCGGTTAAAAGATTATCTACACTAAACAATCTATCACAACCACATAAAACAATAAATATATAATTGAGTCACTAGTTGTAATTTATTCAGTTTTGTTCGAGCCGGTGAACAACAAATTAAACCAGTCTAACAAGGGACAAAAAACCACTCAAGTTTGACCTTGCTTCCACTTAGTCCAAGATCTATATCTTCATGGTTTTATTCGTTTTCATCTTCGGTCTTCAATATCTTGTCTCGTTCGGTTTTACATTTTTTTTATAAAACTACTTTTAAAACAAACATAAATAAAACTTAACTATTACAAAGGGTAATACCCCAAAACTACAAATATTGAAATAAATAAAAACTACAAACAAACCAAATAAAACCACAAGTTTATAGGGTTCAACTCATAAACAATCACATTCAAAACGATAAATGCTTGATCTTTTTGACAAACAAAAGTTTTGACAAATAAAACGAAAGATCAATTTAAAAAAATAGTATCTGAATAACTGTAAAAGTGACTATGATACCAATGTTGGGAATCCTTGGCATCCATTACAATTTATAGAATCCAATTTTATTTTTATAATAATAACTCTTTATTATTAGTTCAGACGCGGAAGCGTGATAAAACACAAACACGGATAAAACTCCAACCTAGTTATAGTCTATTCAGATAATTATATACATTCACAACCATAGCGGGTTTAGGGTTATACCTTGACGAATACCGAAGACTCGCACAATGGATGCGACGAACGGCTCCGTAGTAAGCCGAATCACAAAATCTCCAATATCACCACGAGAATCCACATGTGAGATGGATCCGATCTGAATCAGCAAGACAAGTCGGAGGTGAGCGGCGGCGGCGTTACGCCGACATACCGGTGAGGGTGGTCGCTAGTGATAGTGGTGGTGGTTAGCGATGGCAACGGTGGGGAGCCCGGTCGACGCAAAAGGCAGCAATAGTTAGGGGATCTATTGTGACTTAGGGTTAATTTTTGCCTAATCTCTTATGCACCTAGGGTTTTGTGATTATGGATATATTTATAGATCCAATAATTACACTTCAACCCATTAAGTCTTGACTTCATCTCCAAGTAGTTAACCCCATACTAACTCTCTTAATTATTATCTAATAATAACCATTCCTCGTCGCCTTCGGATAACAACTATTCTCCGCTAATATTAAACCACTCGTCAAAACCATTTTGACTTTATTTTATTATTCAATAAAATAACTTATTAATTTATTATTTAAATAATAAATTATTACTCGTTTAACTTTTTAAATGATACCAATCATTTCTACTAAATTAATTGTTTCATAAACAATTAATATATTAAGTATTTCACCAAATACTCATTTCCATAATCAGTAACCGCTTTGTGATTTATAATACTTAACACTTAAATATTATTCTTTATTCTCCGTCCAAATTATAACTTTTTAAATCTTCCCTTAATACCAACGTTAAGTAATCAATACCTAAATCCAACAAAAATAACTATGTTTCTTTATAAAGCGCACGAAAATGTCTTATTTACACTAAAACCAAAGGCTTCTAAATTGACTCAAGTGTTATAAAAGATTAAGTTGATATAAAAATTCAAAGTTAAAATTACATCAACTTTTATAAAAGTCAAAGGAATCCTATAATAATTGAGTCTTTATAAACAAAGCAGTTCTTATATAATTGATTAATTGTTTCATAAAAATGATAGTTATTTTTATGTTGAGGAATCTTTTAATACACGTGTGTATGTTTATATACATTAACTACCCTTTAGTGTTAAACTTAACATACTTGGATTAAAAACACAATTTAAAGTGGTGCGAGGGTGATATAATATTTAGTATATTTTTAACATCTTTTACTCGTTTATTAAACTTTAAATTTATAGAACATGATACAATATAATCACTCTCTACAATAGGTTAGGACAAGTGAATCCATCGTTTGCGTAGTATAGTGATGGTAAGATACCAAGGTCGTCACTGGAACTTTTAATACCGCAATATCATCAACGTCTAATCTTAACCAAAAATTTGAGAAAGATGTTAGTAAGTTTAAAAAGAAATAAAAATAAAGTGTTAGAAGAAAAAACAATAAACAAGATAGAATCATTTGGTTCCGATTCCTCTTTTACGTATCATTTGATGATTTCCGCACTTTGGACTTTTTAAGAGATTATCTTCGTTATTGTGGCTGGTCCCTCTTTTGGAGGCAACACTACCCTTAGCCATATTGGTCTGAGTGAGCAGGGATACAGTCCCGCAAGGTTGGATTATTGAAAGATAATTATGTAAGTTACTAATACAAAATGTGGCATGTCCCTCTTTCGGAGGCAACGTTACCCTCGGTCATATTGGTCTGAGTCAGCAGGGATGCAGCCCCGCAAGGCCGGGTTAAAGTTTTAATAGTAGTTTATTTATAACGGATTTATGTTGTTCTTACTTCCCTTGATTTGATGTTATCTACCTCAAGAGAAGTCCTAATAAGCTTGAATCAAGTCATCGCATGATCTGTACACTGAACGAGGTAAGAACTTTACCCAAACAACCCTTCTAACCCCCTTCCAGGCATTTAACACGCTTTATATAGATCGTAAAGACACGAATGAGAGAATCAACAAAACATGAAGAAATGATAGAGTAGAGTTCACTTTCAATATAAAAAACTATTTTTAAAGTCATTAATACATACCCAACTAATAAGTAGCCAAAGCTTGAAAATCAAAAGTAATACATAAAAGATTTGTCTTCACCAAGTGATGTAAGAGATTAGCCAAGCATGGCCTTTGTTTGACAAGAACTCTTACAATAAATATTGGATCCGGGACTACTATACACACTCTAAACGCGGATAATGGAGGAATGTGGTGGATGATGATGTTGTAGTGGTGGTGGAATGGTGGCAAGTGGGAAAGAAGTGGTTTTCCAAGGGATGAGTTGGGAATGAACCAAGTACCTCTATTATAGTTGGAAACAAACTGCTCACACGGCCCAGTGTCCTTCTTTCTCTGTCTTCATTTATTGATCAGTGTCAGTCCGTATGCACACACGGTCATGGTCAGTACTTTGTTGTCCTTTGAGAGATTCTGCATATATGGGATTTGACCACGGCCTCGTGTCCAGGGGACATGGCCCCGTGTCTCTTGTCTGCTTTGTTTGTCTTATTCTGCATAGACTCTGGAGTGGGGCATGCCCCGTGCTTGTCTTCTAGTTTGTTGTTTTAGTCTTGGGGTGTAGCTTGGAGGGTAGGCATGGTGTGTCAACTCTTCTTTCTTGTATTTATGTTTGTTTTTGCCGTTAATTTGTTTACGTTTAAAATTAATTAGTACTGCCCTTTTTACAACATTAGTACATAAAAAAGAATGATTTTATGACTTATTTGATAGAATTTATATGTTACATTTTGTGCATATCACAATTACATGTCTAACTTGATAAATACTTTTCAAAAAGGTGGTCATATTGGTTCCTTATAAAATGTTAGTTTAAAGTTAATAGTTTTGGGAGAAAATTTGAAAAACTCACGAAACGAATAGTGAAAAGTGTAACGGTTTGCATTTTCTGTACTTTCCATATTTAGAAAGTTGTATTCGCATTTCTATTTTTAGAAGCTTGTATTCTTGTTTCATTTCATCCTTGTAATCTGGAGACTTTGATCATAATGAAAATCGCATTTTTATATCAACCATGTTTAATCATACTCGCATAATACGTAATCTATCGCAAAATACATGTTTCAATTTAAAACTGAGACATACATTGAGATTATATTTTCTCGGAAACACATTCATACGTGTTTCATACTTATAACATGCTTACATATAACTTTATAGCATAAAATAACCAACAATACAAGTGCAAGAACGAAAAATGAAAATCCACATTCATTAACTCCCAACCATCTTTATTAACTCCCAAACCCTAATCCTCACTTACAAATACAAGTCTTCACCATCTCCTAAATACTTTTCACACTCTCTAATCCTCTAAATCTTCTCCAATTCTCCAAGAACACTCCAAAAGTGGCCAAAAAGTTTCAAGTGCTCTAGTGAGTTTCTCACTTTTCTTCATCTTTCTTCTTCACTTCTTTCAAACTACTTGGACAAGCTCTAGGAAGGTTTTCACAAGTTTTCCATGGCAACTAAGGTGGAACCTCACCACATTTGAGGTCCAAAGTAGTATAAAAATTATGCTTTGATGTATCTTTTTATTACATGTATATTTTACTTGAAACTTAGTGGAATCTTCTAGCTACTATGCTCCCAACTAAGCTCATAGTTGTGGGTTTGTATTGTGGTTGATTTCCACAAGAAACAAGACTCAAAACCTTCAAAAAATTATGCCAAAAAAGTCCCAAGTGACTTCAAAAGTGTTGGAACCATCCTAGCTTTCAACCTTTAATGTTGAAAGACTTGTGTTTTGGTGAATATGTGAACCATGGAAGCCTTGGCTCTCCAAACTTGTTCCACTACCTAACTTGTTCATACCTTTAGCTTAGATTCATACACTAAATCACAAAACAATTTCCATTAAAGGGACAAGGCTACAACACGTCCCTAAATACTTTCCATGTTTGGGATGCACACATCTAGCTTGCTCTCTTGGTTGTTTTAAGATTTAGTAGTTTATGTACTTTTCATTCTAGTTCATATTCATGACCAACTGAAATCATCAACAAAGTTGATGGTTTTTGTGTTTTGGTGAATCATATAATGAGGTTAAATGGATAGAATTCATCCTACCTCCTTGCATGACCATTTTCATGGTTCTTTTTTATAATTGTTTATGATATTCTTTATAGTCCTAATCTAATCCGTTAAAAAACTACAACTCAAACACCTTCGTTTCCCTCTTAGGGTAAGTTCGGTGTTCCAATACTCAAGAACTCGTCCGACTCACTTTCGTGGAAACTCTAAGCAAAACGTGAGTATACATGACCCCCCTTTTCGTTTTATCCCTTTTGGGTGCAATATATATAACATATCAAAACTCACACAAACACTTATACGCAAATACTGTAATCATACAAGTGAACCCGACATACATGCTTTATTTGTTTATACTCTAGAAATACATAAATGCTAGAAAGCCATTCTTGCACAATACTTTGTCATTAACTTCGTACAATCCTCCCTTAATATGTATAGCGCTATAGGAGTAGCACACTGCCTGTATTCTTGTGGTCATGTTAAGTAATACAAAACGGTCTTGTCGTTACGACGACAAGATTACGCTAGTGGATCTTTGGGTTGACAAGTAGGTGTTACATGCTAGTTTATGTTATGTTATGCTTTAGTATACATTATTGCCATGTGGATTTTGTTAAATTCTTTTTATACATATGCTAGTATCTCAAACTTGTATGCTCTCCAATACTTTAGTGTTGACATGTTACTTTTATATATTGCAAGAGCTTGATGTTGACGCGATTGAAAAGAAATCTAGTAGAATGGACTAGACACGCACTTAGTTAAAATTATGTTTTGCTGTTGAATTTGTGATGTTCTAATGGTTGTAATTTCCTTTGAAACATTGTAATTCTTTTAGTATGCAATGAAAATCGTTACTTTAAACACTTGTCACCAGTAGTCGTTATGAAGTCTTTTGCAATCTTATATTCGTCTCACTTCGATGTTTCTGCCATCGGTTGGGGTGTGGCAACAAGTGTTGTCAAGTGGTTACTACCTTTGTTTGGCAAGATATTCTTACTCAAGTTATGCTCTTGGTGGATGATGTATTGAATAATACATCCATTTATCTTGTAGAGTTTGTATAATTTTAGCGCGTTTTCGTTTCGGTTTGTCAAGAATTTATCTACTTTTAATTTCACATGCGTTTTGTAGGTCTTGGTTCGTGAAAACGGTTGGAAGGATGGGAAAAACAAGCGAAAATGGTGAAAACAACCGAGCCGGGACGTGAGTGGATTGGAAACGAGAAAACGAAACGCGAAACAGGATTTACAACCCGGTCGCGGGGGCGCGACCGGTGCGCCTCAACTCTCTCGCGGCCCGTGAGAAAGTCATAGTTATCATCCGGATTACAACTCGGTCGCGGGGCGCGACCGACATGCTCCAACCCTCTCGTGGCCGGTGAGAGGGCCTTTTATCCAGAAAGTTTCGAAACCAGATTGAATGTGGACTTGTTTGTTATTAAAAGACTCATTATTGAAGTTAAACTAATGTTGGAACAATCTTGGACGAACTAGGGCATATTGGGAGCACTTTTCTGGAGGTTTGGAGCTAGAAGAAGAGGATCTAAGCTGCAAGGATTGTGTGGGTGATCAAGGGAGTTCAAGGCAGGAGTTTATCACGGTTTTATCATACCAATGTTGACCTTTGATTTCCTTGTTTTGCTTGATCATGCTACCTTGTTATAAACTTTGTTTACTTTGCTTTTCAAACATGTTTTTAGGCTAGATTTAATTCAGTTGCCTAGGTTTTTGATGATGGATTTTATGAAACTTTGATTTGATTTAATTTATGATTTGAATGTTTAATTGGTAAATGTCACAACTTTAATTATCTAGTTTAGAGTATTTGCATGATTTTGCTTGTTTTGTGATTATTTGATTGTTTTGCATGAACTTAGATGGATGTCTTCCATAGAATAGGTTTATGTTACTTTTCGTGTTCTTAGGATTCATGAAGTTTTCGGTAAATTGGCCAATAAAACCGGGGAAACAATTGAGTTAATTATAAAATCAAACTTGTCATTATGCCTAACTTGTTTATTGAGAAATAACAATTAGTTGGCTGAATTAATTTGGTAAATTGTTAGGTTAGGGTTTTGAGAAATTCCCAATCTAGTTTCCTTGTCATAATTAAATCAGTTAATCTAAACTAGAAATTGTAGTTGGTCTAGGTTGATTATTGAGAGGTAGTTAATAATTAGACACTTTACTGATTTAAAAAGATAACTGAAAAGAAATCTTTAGGACCGGTAAACAAATAAAAAGGATAGGTTATCGTAGGTGTCTTCCTGAGAAGGGTCGGGGGTCTGTTTGGTAAACCTAAACTTTAATATGTTAAGATCCCGGTAAAATATTCAACCTGATTAATTATTATCAAATTAAAGGAGTAGTAGTCTAAAAAACCCAACCTAAGTAACTAGTTCATTATTTCTTGATTCAAATCCCAAATTTCTTAGAAGTTCATAGTTTGGTCATTCCAATTTAGTAGTTTCAGGTCAATTGATAATTTAGATTTATTAGCAAAAGCCCCCTTTAAAATATACATAGTGTGTAATTGAGTCTAAATTAGTAGTCATAGTAATTAGAGAGTCCTGTGGGTTCGATGATCCGGACTTGCTTAATGCTATTCTACAATTGATCGGTCCACTTGCCGGTTAGTAGTTTAGTATAGTTAGGAGTCTAGAGTATAATTTGAGTCTAGAATTAGGGTAATTTGAGTTGTTTTTAATTAACTACTTTTAAAACATCAGTGGATACCAAATAATGGACGTAAGGTAAGTTAGTTATCACCCACCCAAACCGCTATAAATCTTTGGTTTTTTGTGTTAGTTTTTTTTTAACATTAAACTTGTTTGTGTCTTTCGAAAAACAAATATTTCTTTAAGAAACGACCTATATATAGGATATGTTTGGCAAAAGTAGCTGGTGGCTAGAAACTGTAGCTTTTTAGATATATTCAGGTGTTTGGCAGAGTAGCTGGAGCTTTTAATAAAATGTATAAAATGACCAAAATGGACATAAGTAAAAATTTAAAAAGTTTGTGCATTAAAAAGTTCATTATCTTTAGAGGTTAAAATAGTTATTTTTTTCCCTGAAAGCTTGTAGCTCCTTTTAAATGCTAGTAGTAGGAGCGTTCAACCAAAAGTTTCAAGCTCCTAACCTAAAAACTTCAAGCTCCTTCAACCAAACAAGGCTTTTTATTGAGTATGAGTTTTTTTTCTTCTTAAAAGCTTAAAGCTAATAGCTCCTAAAAACTCCTGCCTAATATACCCATAAATAAATATTTTTTAAAAGTGATCATTAAATTTGAAAATAACCTATTCACCCTATATAAGTTCTTGCATAAACCAATGCGTTGCTTTACTAATGCTTGTGAAGCCAACCTTGTGAAGTTTCGTAACATAAGAATGCTCTTAGTACTTTGGTTGTTGATGTGGTTAACATAAGGGTTCACACTTCACACATGTTAAACATAAGGAGAGGTGACTAAAACATAAAAACTATCCACATCAAAGCAACATAAAAATGATGGGTTTTTAGTGGAAAAAAAAAGTTAACAATGGAGTATAAACCTAAGAAGATTGTTCCAAAGACCTTTGTGCTTTGAACATAGGTAAAGCTCGTGTTAAAGTATGTAATCCATTCACCAAGTTGGATGAGAGCCTAACTACTAATATTGATGACTGCTTGCGAGATGGTAGAAGCTTGAAGTTGCAAGTAATGTTACAAGCTCCTTATTTATGTTCATTTTTGTAACACACCTTTGAAGTAAACTTTCTTGAAGTGGAATGATCATCAAGGGAGTTTTTATGTGAATTGTGTGCTTTTGTTGGATTGGATTAGATGCATCTTGGGAGATGGATGTCATTTCATAAGGACAATGCTAGTGCTTACTTCATGTCAACTTATCAACTAAGTTACAATTTAATCTAATATAGGCATCCATACGTTCATATCAAATAAACTCTCACTCACTTAGTTGGCATCACATACTTCAAAATGTAACCTAGACTAATTCAGGTTATAATCATCTTAATTGACCTTCCAACTTGGCCATAATCACATTAAGATAAAATAAAATTAACCACTTTCCCTTTCTTCAGTTTTTCCATATCAAGGCTTGATTAAATAATTATAAACACTTACTAGTCTTATTAAGTATGTTCAAGCAATAACATGGTGTTTTGCACACCAAATTCTAATATTTGGTTTGTCATTGTTGCGTTTCACCCGAATCGTCTGCAAATATGCATGACAATTACTTGCTGCACATTTGAAATCAAACACTTTTAAAAGAAATTGTAAACATCAGACGAGGGCGTTTATAAGATATTAGAAGTGATGAGACGTTTTAGCATAAAAAAATACCATGCATCGGTTAAAACCTCAATTCTATCAAAACGCTATAGAAAAACACTTGCAAAATGGCGTTTGATGCGTTTTAATGCCTCTTATCACATTCAATGATGCTTTCATTAACTCATTTTGCTTCAGTTTCGGTAAAATTCGGAATCCTCTTGCCACAATTTCCATAAAACCACCCTCCTTTTGCATTCTACTCTTGAATCGTATCTTGAAGAACGGGAGAATTCACCCAACTTTTTAATATGGTGAACATTCCACTTATAAACTTCTAACATACGTTCTAAGAATTAGAGATGAGCATTTTGGTTGATTTACTAGTAAATATCAGTACCGGAGTTGTACTTATTATTTTCGGTACCGCTACCCGTTTTCCCCATTTTTCAGTACTAGTATTGGTTCGGTACTGGTCCAGTAACATGCTCATTCTTAGTAAGAATTGCACTAAGACATTTTCAGCCTAATTTGCATCTATCTATGCATTAGTTATCAAAATTCCTCACATTTCATAAGAATTATAATTATAATATCCATCCAAATATACCGCCATCATTGGATGGATATGAATCCAACTTAGGTGTGTTTGCTTCGACGATAAATGCCATGATACATGTATTGTTATTAAGGCCGAAAGTATTCACATATATAATAGTTATAACCTTAAAACTAATAAACAACTAATCAACTAGTCGTGTAAATTAAGGGAAGCCACATGGTATCGTTTCGATGGTCAAGTGAATAGATAAAAGATAAGGCTAAGATAATGCGAGTGTTGTATGTTATGTGTAGCACATGATACTTGCTATTTATAGATGTATCATTCGGTGGTATGACATATCCAAGTGATATCAACATGAATTAAACTTACCAAAAAATGTTTCAACAACCTCCAAAATCATAATCATAAAGAATCCAAATTACTCAAGAGTTTTGTCACAACTAAATTTTGCTTTAACATTATACAATAAAGAATCCAAATTACTCAAGGGTTTTGTCATAACTAAATTTTGCTTTAACAATATACAAAAAGTTAAAAAATTCCAGGCTAAAAATATATTTTTTAATAATAATAATAAATAATAATAATAAGGAATTATACAAACTAAACCCACAAACTTTTACACACTTCAAGAAAAGAATTAGTTGCTCCTTTACAAAGCATCTAATAAAAACAACTTTTTTCCACTTGATATCTTTCCAAAGCCACACCAAAATCCCCAATTTCTCCTGTCCCTAGCTTTTCACCCTTCCCCAAACCCAAACAAATAAAAACAGAGCAAATAGAAACAATATAAATTCGACTAGATAATAAAAAAACAGCGTTGTCTACAATCACGAACGTAAATAACCTTTTGTCTATAAGTGTTTAGGACGATCAGGCTTTTAATCACAAACGTTATAACCTTTTGTCTATAAGTGTATCCGGAAGATCAGGCTATCAATACATTATAAATTAGACTAGATAAAAAAACCCGCCCTGTATGCCATCACGCGCGTAAAATACGTTTTGTCTATAAGTATATCCGGATGATCGGGCTTTATTTAAGATTAAAGATAAAAATAAATACAATATAGATATAGACTAGATATATATAGATATAGATTAGATAAAAAGAGTATAAAAAAACAGAGCCCCCAATATTTTTCAATACAATAGGAATCAATCTCAAACCCTTCAATCCCCTTTCTCTCTCCACCCCTGCAACCCAAAACCTCATGAACACCATCTTAGATCTGTCAAATTCACACACAACACTCACTAATCACTAACCCCACAACCTCAATTCACACATCTACATGCTCAATTTCAATGGGAAGTGACCAACAACAAGTGTTCCCCTGGTTAAAGTCTCTACCTTTAGCACCAGAGTACCACCCAACCCTAGCAGAGTTCCAAGATCCAATTGGGTATATTTTCAAGATCGAAAAAGAAGCTTCACATTATGGGATTTGTAAAATCATCCCACCGGTTTCTGGGTCTTCAAGAAAAACAGTAATTAACAACCTGAACCGGTCTCTGTCTTCAAGAACCGCTGATTCTTCACCTACATTCACTACCAGACAGCAACAGATCGGGTTTTGTCCAAGAAGACATCATAGGCCGGTTCAGAAGCCGGTTTGGGAGAGTGGGGAGGTGTATACGGTTCAGGAGTTTGAAGTAAAAGCTAAGGGGTTTGAGAAGAGTTATTTGAGAAACAGGGGAGGGGTGAAAAGGGGTTTGAGTGGGTTGGAAGTTGAGAGTTTGTACTGGAAGGCTCATGTGGATAAACCGTTTTCGGTTGAGTATGCGAACGATATGCCGGGTTCGGCGTTTGATCGAATGGGGACGGGTGGGGGGAGATTAGGGGAAGGGGGGTGAGTGTGGGGAGACAGAGTGGAATATGAGAGGGGTATCAAGGTCGAAAGGGTCGTTGTTGAAGTTTATGAAGGAGGAGATACCGGGGGTGACGTCGCCGATGGTGTATATTAGTATGTTGTTTAGTTGGTTTGCTTGGCATGTGGAGGATCATGATTTTCATAGTTTGAATTATATGCATATGGGGGCTGGGAAGACTTGGTATGGTGTGCCGAAAGATGCTGCGGTTGCGTTTGAGGATGTGATTCGGATGGTTGGTTATGGTGGAGAGATTAATCCTATTGGTATTGAGTTGTTGATCTTTGAGTTCGAGTTTGAGTTTGGATTCCCCTGTTTATTGTGTATTTGCATGCACTGTTTCGGTTTGAAATATGTTATGTTGTTCACTTGTGAATGATTGATTGATTAAGTATATACATGTTTCGATGGACATCTTTGTTGTTCATAAGAAGGCTAAGGTTCATACTGCTTGTCACAGTCTTACAATACAAAAAAATATTATTTGGTGACTATTGGAATTGAACTACTGATCTTTGAGTTTGAAATCCTCTGTTAATTGTGTATTTGCATGCTCTGTTTCGGTTTGAAACATGTTGTGTGTTTCACTAGTGAATGATTAATTGATTAATATTATACATGTTTTGATAGATATCTATGTTGTTCATAAGAAGGCTAAGATTGATACTGCATGTCACAATATTATAATGCAAAAATGATATTGTTTGGTGACTAATGATTGCATATGCTTAATCCTATTGGTATTGACCTTTGAATTTGAAACTGCCTGTTAATTGTGTATTTGCATGCTCTATTTCGGTTTGAAATATGCTGTGTACTTCACTGCTGAATAATTGATTATGCATGTTTTGATTATACACTGCATGTTACAATCTTGTGATGCAAAAATTAGATATATTTGTTGACTATGATTACATATGCTTAATTCTGTTGGTATTGACAATTTGAGATCCTCTGTTTATTGTGTATTTGCATGCTGTGTTCCGGTTTGAAATATGTTGTCTGCTTCACCAGTGAATTATTGATTATGCATGTTTTTATTATACACTGCATGCCACAATGTTTTAATGCATATAAAGATATTATTTGGTGATTATGATTGCATAGTATTTGCGCATGCTTAAGTATCCTATTGGTATTGACATTTAATTTGTAATCCCCTGTTTTTTGTGTACTTGCATGCTCTGTTTCGGTTTGAAATATGTTATGTACTTCACTTGTGAAAGATTGATTATACATGTTTTGATTATACACTGCATGTCACAATCTTGTAATGCAAAAGAAGATATTATTTGGTGACTATGATTGCATATAGTTATCACATTTTAGACAGTTCTTATACAACTTCTGTTCTGTTTTCAGTGACTTTTGCCACTCTTGGTGAGAAGACCACAATTATATCCCCTGAAGTGTTACTTAAGGCTGGAGTTCCTTGCTGCAGGTGAGACATTTATCGGGTTGTCGATATTTTTTTTGTTATATATATCATGAAAGCTAATTATATTTTACTTTATCCAGATTGATACAAAATGCTGGAGAATTTGTCGTCACTTTCCCTAGAGCATATCACTCAGGTTTCAGTCACGGTCAGTCTTTCTTTTTCTTCATTGTTGGTATCTTATTATTGCGTATTTGCTGATAAATGGTCTTTATGCCTAATAGTGAAAAATGTCGTTTTCCGTTCTACAGGATTCAACTGTGGAGAAGCAGCTAATATCGCAACACCTGGCTGGTTAACAGTTGCACGCGAAGCTGCAATACGTAGAGCTTCAATTAATTGTGCTCCCATGGTGTCTCATTATCAGTTGCTTTATGATCTCGCAATATCATTATCTTCAAGGTTTGTTTTCTCATCACATATGGCTGGTTAACAGTTGCACGCGATGCTGTAAATAGTTCTGTTATATTGTTATTATCAGAGTAAAATGCCGTTTTTGTCCTTGAGGTTTGGCCAATTTTGCGACTTACGTCCAAAGGTTTGTTTTTCCTCATCTAAATCCAAATGGTTTGAAATCTTCCATTTTCATCCGGCTCGTTAACTCCATCCATTTTTCTTCGTTAAGTCAAGAGTATTTTCATCTTTTTTGTTAACTTAAAGGGCAATTCAGTCTTTTTCACTTAAGGACTCGCTTGTACATTATGCTAAAGGCTTGTACATAAAGCGAAAAAGATTGAATTGCCCTGTAAGTTAACAAAAATGACGAAAATACCCCTGACTTAACGGAGAAAAATGGATGGAGTTAACAAGCTGGAAAAACAACCCTTTGGACAAAGTCGCAAAACTGGTAAACCTCAGGGGCGAAAATGGCATTTTATTCTTATATTGTTGTTGTTGTTATTATTATATTTTGTAACCATAATGTATTTTTATATTTCAAAATAGACAAAAAAGAGTTAGCGGTTCAGCCCACCTGGCCCAACCCATACTGAAAATGACCCATTTAAAGCTGTTTTTGTTTCAACTCTTTGCCTAACCTGCAAACTTGCCAGCATGTTTAAAATCTGATGAAGTTTGTTTCACTTCTACAGTGTACCAACAAGCATCAAACCCGAACCGAGAAGTTCCCGATTAAAAGATAAGCTAAAAGCGGAGGGAGAAACGTTGGTGAAAACTCTTTTTCTACAAGACATTACGGAAAACAATAATCTTCTTCACGTTCTCGGAAAAGGGTCTTCAATTGTACTTATTCCCGAAGAGTTTTTAGACAGACGGCTTCCCGCTAGTTTAACCACACAAACCGATGAATTAAAATCCACGCATGGCTCGGATTCCGATGATGATGTCATCCAAGACAGAAGGCAGCAGAGAATATATTCTTCATTTCGTAATAGGAATAATAGGATCACGCTGATTAATGAGAAAGATGATTCTGATAAGGGTTTTGAAGGTGATAAAAAGCCCGATCCGGGTATATTTTCGTGTGTTACTTGTGGGATTTTGTGTTATGCGTGTGTTGCAATTGTTCGACCGACAGAAGCAGCGGGTAATTACCTTATGTCTGCTGATTCTAGTGGCATTAGTGACCTAGGTGCTGCCACAGGTTTCTTCGACGCTAATGAAGATGCAAGTGTTGTGGGCCCCAAATCGTCTTCAGGTACACCATGTATAGTTTTATAATGATTTTGATGCTATTTTCTAGGATTCCCTGTAAACGTTTGAACTATGAGTGTGTCGGGCAATAAAGGTGAAAAGACGTGCAGGTTGGACGAGTTGGGCAATGGGTTAAAAGCGGGCATTTTTTAGTACGGTTGAGGTCGTGTTGACCCCCCAAACATTTCTTTTGCCTGATTTCCAAATCTTTGTAAATTGAAGTCGTGTTAATTATAGATTAAAATGCCATTTTCGTCTCTGAGGTTTGACGTTGACCAGTTTTGCGACTTTCGTCCAAAGGTTTGTTTTTCCGTATCTGGATCCAAAAGGTTTGAAATCTTGCCATTTTCATCCGGCTCGTTAACTCTATCCATTTTTCTCCGTAAAGTCAAGGGTATTTTTGTACATAAAGTTAAAAAGACCTAAATTATATCCTTTGGACGAAAGTCGCAATCTGGCCAAACCTCAGGGACGAAAATGGCATTTTACGCTTAATTATAATTACAAAACAATGTTATTAAATTATATAATATAATTTTTAAGTGAAACAATTTAAGAGGCTCTAATGCTTTCTAATAGATTTTTGGCGACTTTCAACCCGTTCACAAGTAAATGTGATGAAACCGACACTTTTAGTCCTTTTTATCCCAAAAGATGGACAACTTGTAGCATCCACTTTATATGCTGAAAATTTAGACCTATAAGTCTATAACTGTTTAAAATTCAAAGTTTATACGAATATATTATTTTTTTGCCACTGATTTTCTTTTATAGTGCTCTTTTTCGTAAATCTTGAAACAAAAAAAGCTGCCGCTTTTTACATTAAAAAGTCAAAAGTCACTACAAATTTTAGAGATCTTTTTGCACATTCAGGCCATTATTAACCTTTCTTTATTGATTCGAATACAGGGAAAATGGCGAAAAGCAATTGCGACGGCTTGTTTGACGTTCAAGTAAAAACCAATGATCAAATTCAAACTGTAAATAATTTGAATATAACTTCAGTTACCGCATCACCGAAAGTTAATTCTTCTCTTGGCCTATTGGCCTTAACTTATGGCGATTCTTCAGATTCGGATGACGATCATGTAGAGACAAATATTCATACAAATTATGGGGATCATGATGATAGGAAGTATACAAATGATGTAACTTATGAGTGTTCTGTTGAGTTTGAAGGAAACAGAAATTTTAAGGAATTAAGTTATGAAGAGGACCCGTTGTTAGATGAACGTGAGAATGAGGAAAGGGATATGAATAGGACGTGTGGTGAAGATTCTTCTAGAATGCATATTTTCTGTCTTCAACATGCTTTAGAAGTAGAACAAAGACTTCGGACCGTTGGTGGTGTTCATGTGTTGCTCCTTTGTCACCAAGGTACTTTTTCCATCCTGTTAAGCCCACCACTTTTCGTATGCGACGCCCAAATAATTTATATAGTATTTGTATGTTTCTCATAGGTTTCTAGCTGTGTCTTACCCGAAGTTTAGACATAAATAAGCTGTATATATGATTCAAATATCCTATATGTATAACCTAAAAAACTACACGTACAACATTACCATAATGTTACCATTTAAGTCATATATACCCATGACACTGTAATCGTCTCAAAATCAGTAGAAACCTATTTATTAATTATTATCATTTAGCCCAGATTCAATACTCAATTTACATAATCAATTTAAAGGTATATTTTTTGAAGTAAATAATTATTTTGAATTATGATTTTCAAACATGTATATAATTACCATAAAAACATATAAATGAACGTACATGATAGTTTATATTATGTGTTTATTATATAAGTGGGATTTTTAAACATAATTTTATTGTTACCGTGTGATCAAAATGTGTTTCTTCTAATATGTCTTATTTGTAACAAAATGTCCTTTTTTGTTAAACAGTATATATTAATATAAATTAATTTATTTTGTTAAAAGAACTAAAGAGAATGTAAACAAAAGAAAAAAATATCAATACTGGGTTTCTTTTGGTCAAACGGGTTAAAGCTAAAAGATTTAACAGAAAGGATATGGGTCACATGTTTTTCGAGACTTGGGACATTTTGGAAGTCGTTCGAAGTGTATTCATCTACAAAGTTTAAAAGAATGTCTGTTTTGACCCGTTATCCAATCCTAGACTGACCCGTTTTGGCTCGTACTTAAATATTTTCATGTCTATGCAATTCCTTTACCTCTCACATATTAAACAATCAATATCTTATTAACTGGCACATACAATCTGCAGATTATCCCACTTTAGATTCTGAAGCAAAATCTGTGGCAAAAGAATTGGGAACGGATCATAGCTGGACCGATCTCGAATTCCGAGAGAGTAACACAAAGGACGTAAAATGGATACAATCGGCTCTAGACAATGAAGAAGTGACTCATGGCCCGGGTGACTGGGCTGTAAAATTAGGGATGAATCTTTTTTACAGTGCTAGTCTTAGCCGACAACCCCTTTACAGCAAGCAAATGCCGTATAATTCAGTCATTTACAACGCGTTTGGACATATTTCTTCGTCTAACAGCCCTACAAAACCAAAGCCATCTGGTAGGCAGAAAAAGATTGTTGTGGCGGGAAAATGGTGCGGAAAAGTTTGGATGTCGAATCAGGCTCATCATTTGTTAGTTGATCGCGATCCTGAAGACCAAGATGAAATCGGGGGTTCAGTTTTATCAAATTTGAGACACGAGAGACAATTCGAAAATACCCAAGTGGTAGTTAGCAGGAATTCGTCAAGGAAACGGAAGAATTTTACGGTAGAAACTAGACGAATGAGCGTAACGACTAAGTTCCCAAAAGTTGAGCCATCACCATCACCATCACCGCCACAATCTCCGTCACCATCCTCGTCACCGCCGCCATCGCCGTCACCGTCACCATCTCCGACGTCGGATCGATTTGCCGCCTAATGGTGGTTTCAGGCGGCAGCCGAGGACTAACGTTAGAAAGAATCAAATTCGACAGGAAGCCGCAACCCCTTTGTCGAGAAACGTTAGATCGTTTGACATGGACTCTAAAGGAGACGAAGAGACCACCGGCGGGCCCAGCACACGGTTACGAAAGAGGATCATAAAACCGCGATCGAAAGAATACGAGGACTGGGCTGAATCAAAACCGAGGATCAAGAAACAAACCGCCACCAAGAAAGCAAAAAAACCGCGTGTTGTTAAACCGAGGGTAGAAGAAGAGGAAGTAGAAGGAGAGTTCGGCTGTGATATCGAGGGATGCAACATGAGTTTCGAAAGTAAACCCGAGCTTATAATTCACAAAAAGAATATATGTCCCGTAAAAGGATGCGGGAAGAAGTTCTTTTCGCACAAGTATCTTGTTCAACATAGGCGCGTACACATGGACGACCGGCCGTTGCAATGCCCATGGAAAGGGTGTAAAATGACGTTTAAGTGGGCGTGGGCTCGGACCGAACATATCAGGGTGCATACGGGGGCTCGACCGTATGTATGCAGCGAGGTCGGGTGTGGTCAAACGTTTAGGTTCGTGTCGGATTTTAGTCGGCATAAACGGAAGACTGGGCATTCGGTGAAGAAGCAAGTTGAAGGAAGGTGAAAAATTGATGTTTTAGAGTGTAATGTCAATATTAAGAGAGATTAAATTGTAACTTTTTTTCTAATTGTTAACAAGTTGATGCAGGAATTAGGGTTTTATTTTAGGAAGAAAGGAAGGAATAAACCATTTGTGACTTGATTATATTTCAGTTGCTAAAAGGGGACCTTCTTGTCATTCAACTCAATTTCACCCTGTTGCATTGTTTCCTCTTTTCTGCCTTTTAACACCAAATAGTCTTTTTATTTTATTTTATTATTATCATACATAAAACATGTTGATTTTAAAAAAAATGTGTATCAATTCTCATACTAAATTAATGAGCATGGAATTCAATGGTTTAACTTTAAAAAAGTCAAGTACATTAAAATATACGAGTTAAAAAACTAAGAAAGTTGAAAAAAAATTATGGGTATGGTGTAAATGTAGTTAATACAAAGAGGAAATGAAAATATTACACTATTTTACGAGTTAAAAAAAAACTAAGAGAGTTAAAAAAATTTTTAAGGGTACAGCGACGTAAATGTAGTTAATACAAAGAGAAAATAAAAATATTACACTATTTACGTCGTTATTTTTTTTTTTTGAAAAGGGAAGCTTTATTCAAGCACTAGCAAGCGATTAGAAAATCAAACCAGATCAACATATGCAATATCTTCGGCACCACTTACAAAAGACCCATTTTTACAGTTCCCCTTCTATGCAATCATATCATACTTGAATTTATTATGTTGATTTAAATTTAAATTTTGAAAAGGTTATATGAAAGTATCCAGTCTTTCCAAATCAAACCAAAACCAAAACCAACCATCAAAGCCAAAATCTAAAAAGTGGATTGTTTTTTTTTTTATAATATACACACACTTATGGACAGTCATGTCAAAATCGATTGTGATATCCCACAACGGTTGTGAAGGGGAACGAAGACTTCCTTATAAGGGGCTTGATACCTTCACCATCATAACGCATTTTAAAACCGTAAGGAGCAGGCGCTGAGGGCGTGCTGGCTGCCAAAGCGGACAATATCATGGTGCGGTTACCCTAGACTGTTACATTGATAATATACTGAGAACCACGTACAATATCTGTATCTATTGCTTTGAATGCGAGAGATGAAACATATGCGTGCTATGTACGTACCCATTAAACCTTACAAATATCTAGTAAATCCTGCCTTCTATGCTCCTTAGGTTTGACAATCTTGAAGATATCACGCACCCCTCCTTTGTTCTAGCCGATCACATATCCGCTTATAGGCTGCGATCTCCCATTGGTCTTTTATTAATTATTATAATAGTTGTTTTCACAAATTGGTTAAACTTGAGGGTATACTTTTGCCATCCATCAAACTACAAGCCCTAAAAGTAAAAAACTAACACCAGTTTCATTTATTCAATTATTCCCTCTCTACCCTCACCAGTCTCCCTTCACTCGTTTGACTGAATTCTCCGATCCCTATTTCCGGCGTCAACAGATCGCCGGAGCACGGCCTACAGATACGACGGTGAAGCAATTTATCAACGGAACTTCTCAATTTTCGGTAACGGTTTTCACTTCACACCGTTGCTCACACTCTGATTCACATAATTTTGATTTTGTTGTTACATTGAAGAATAAAGAGTATCGATCGTTTAGTTTCGTTTAGTTTTAGCGTTTAAATCTGATTATTGCGTTGCTAAGTTCATTCGTTACATGATTACTTGTTAATTGTTAGGTTTTCTTCAGTTTTCGTTACCGGAGAGTTTGAATTTTGATTAGGTTTTGTTGTGAATTTACAAAGTGGTGTAGAATATTATGTTAAATTTGTCCGTGTGTTAGCACAGGAAGAGGTTACAATTGTTATGAGGTGTAAGTTATTGATTCGCTTTATGAATTTGATGCTGAAGTAATTTGCACTTCATTTTGAGTTAGATGATGATGTTGTTATGATAACAGGAAGTTTAATTTGAAATTTAATGTTAGGTTTTAGTCAAGTTCATCTAGAGTTCAAAGTTTACTTGGAAGAAAAGGATTGAAATGTTGTGGCTGTTGGTAATTTACGGACTTCAAGTCACAAGTCGGTGAACCTGGGGGATCATTGCTGACAAGTCGGTTATAGTTGGTTAAGTTTCTTAATTAGATTATAATTAATATGGTAATGTCTTGGCCACCAAGTTAGGGTTGCCTATATAAACCAAGTTAGGGTTAGACATTATATAAGACAAAAGATAGAAACCGAGTTATGGTTTGAGAGTTATTATAATCAAGTTTTTTGAGTTATATTTTCTTGGTTATAATAAAAGTTCTTGGAGAGTTATTCCATGCGCATTCGTGTTCTTCGTTGATTATCGGTTGGGAGTTGAGCTATAACCTCTGTTGATATGTAGAAGAGTTCATGAAAATGATTTAGGAGTTCTTAAAGCATATGCAATGCCTAGCTGGAAGAGAGAGAGAGAGATGAGTGAGAGATGAGAACACATCAGGGCAATGAAAAGCACACCACATGTGGTTCTGGGTCAATAGCGGTCAGAGTTAGGATCCGGAGGAGGTTTATACGTAAAAACAATCTAAGGGATGCATAAATACATAAGGTTTACTTGATAAATAGATTTAAATGTAAAACATATGAGAGAATGCGGTTGCTTGTTGTAAATAAAGCTTATTTGGGTGTACATAGATGCGCGCGTCACGTATGTGATGCACGCACCTTACGCCTTGGCTTTTGGGACCAAAACGTGTCGTGCTTTTCTAAACCTCCGTGAGGATTGGAGCTTTGCAGATGCTCTTTAAGTATAAAGAATACACTCCGGAGAATTTTTAACTTGCTTGACTGATTCATCCCATTTTAGCTGATCTCTTTTTGATTTTACCTATATGGCCCTATACAGATTATGGCATACGCTGAACCTGTACATGGAGTAACGGATGCAATGCAAGTGACTAATCTTCCTAGAAAACCCCGAGTTCTGCTAGCTGCAAGTGGAAGCGTGGCTGCCATAAAATTCGGG
The DNA here is from genome assembly GCA_947069175.1 of Scalesia atractyloides. Taxonomy (NCBI): domain Eukaryota; kingdom Viridiplantae; phylum Streptophyta; class Magnoliopsida; order Asterales; family Asteraceae; genus Scalesia; species Scalesia atractyloides. Next base: position 76,934,340 of record CAMTDV010000013.1, on the reverse strand, counting down.
AACCTGTGCAGCTGTTTTTCTGATTGGGCAGATGTAAAAGCCGTTGCAACACTACCGGCTCTACATTTTATTGATAAAACAACACTCCCGAAAGACGTGATTCTTTATACTGATGAGCATGAATGGTCTTCTTGGTCAAAGATTGGAGATAGGGTGCTTCACATTGAGCTCCGTCAATGGGCTGATGTTATGGTAATCGCCCCATTGTCCGCAAATACACTCGCCAAGGTAACGTATCATGGCAATTTGTACCCTCTTTCCTAGATGTAGCAAGGGTTGGGTAAGGGTCATTTTTTGTACGGGTTGAGTTGAACTGTAAACATATTCTTGTCCATTTTGTCTTCTTTTTCATATATATAGTTAACGTAATATGATAAAGTAAATAAGTAATAGTATGTGATAACAATAATAATCAGATTTTTTTTATATAAAATGATTAGGAGGCTGTAAGCATTGAAATATAGACTTTCAAACTGTTCAACCCATATCCCGTTTCATTTAAGCAAACTTTTATTTGACTACAAGGGATAAATCATAAGCTAAACTAAGTAAATGGGTCAAAGGTGCGACATCCACTGTTTTTTTGTCTGGAAAGAAATGTATTGACCTCTATAAATTTTTGTTTAGTTTTTCCATTTTTTTTCACTTAGCTATCTACGAGATATCACATAATACTTTTTCACTAAATGCACCATATGCACCTACTCTTTGGTTTCCATTAGAGGTTGCAATATGGTTTTATAAGGTGGGTCGTGTTGACTCTAAACACTTTCTGTCCATTTTTTATTTTTTATAAGACATAGACAAGTGTGCTAAATCCGAAAATGTAAACTATATTGTTGTGATAATAGTCTATTTTGATGAATAAAGCAATTTAGACTCAAACTATATTTATCTTTGGAACCCATTTTAAGCAGCATAATACATTTTGGTTTCTGTATACATCCAGGTTTGGTGCATTTGCACAGGTAAACATGGGTGGATTTGGTAACGGGTCAAAAGGGGTCGAATTCGGCCGACTTTTTTTTTATTTTAAGAGTTATGTAAAATTTTAATGTGTTAACTATAAAACCAATTTTATAATTACAATAATAATTTAAAACTTCTATATGTAAATAGTTTAGAAGTTGTTATGTTTTGAAAACATTATGGGACAACCTTTTATGGGTTGGACACTAAAACATAGCCTGAATTGATCCATTTTATGCATATTTACGGGTCAAAGTTGCCATTATTTTACAAATTCTGATTAGAATTTGTTTGATATTCTGTAACATAACCTGAATCAATCCATTTGTATATAACCAGGTCAAAATAGTCATTATTCTTCTGAATTGCTTTTTATATGCTGAAATATAACCTGACTTTATATCAATGGGTCAAAATCACCAATATTCTTTAGAATCGTGATCAGATTTCTTTTGATACGTTGTACCAGATTGCTGGTGGGCTGTGTGATAACTTGCTGTCATGCATAATTCGAGCATGGGATTATGAAAAACCGATATTCGTGGCACCGGCAATGAATACTTACATGTGGACCAATCCTTTCACAGAAAGACACCTTATGACAGTTGATGAACTTGGAATGACTCTTATACCCCCAGTGTCGAAAAGGCTCGCTTGTGAGGACTATGGAACCGGTGCAATGGCTGAGCCCGCACTCATCTTTTCTACTGTAAGCCTCTTCATGGAATCTAGACAAAATGTTAACGGATCTTAGAAATGTTTTCGAAAGATCAAGGATACGCATTTGATTATTAATGTTTGGAATATTTGTAAATTGATGTGCTTGGAATATTTTATTTGAATATAGATCGAGAACACTGGAAGCAGTCTCCTCAGACCTACCTTAGCTTTGCTATTGGTGGGATTTACCAAGTATGATAATGAATGAATGATGATGAACAATGTCTCAAATGAATATGGGCTTGTGATCAGAGATGACAAACGATATCTAATTGGGTTGTTTGATTGAAATTTGACACGTAGATGTTAGAAAATAATATTTAAGAATTTGACCCAATGAATTGGTGGTGGAGTGGTAAGGGAAAGAGCTGGGTTTTCAAGAGACCCAGGTTTGATTCTTGCTTCCTCCATTAATTTTGGCGGCACCGGGTGACGATGGGAGACTAGGCGAGTAGGCGGCGATTGCTAGTTTGATCCTTGAACGGAACGCGTTTTACCTCAACGCACTGTCGTGCCTTGGGGCGAGTGTTCACGGGCTTCAGCCCTAGGCGAGGGTTTCCCCTGGTTCGGAGGCAAGTGTATCCTGATGTGGTGAATTTCGCAAGTAACCCATTTGGAGGATTCGTTTACAGTCAAAAAATATATTTAAAAATCTGGAAATGAAGCATCACACCATTTTAAACTGGAAAAGATTATTTGTTACAGGGAAAGAGAATGAGTGTGGGTAGTGGCAGTCAAATATTGGGCTCAAAGAAAACGAAGATTAACACTTCAATCCTTAATCAAGCAGTTTTTGCAATTGAGCTTCGTGTGTGATAATAGATAAATGTGTCGGCCTTGTCGGGTTGGGCGGGTTAAATTGATAAACCGAACACGATCCACAGTTTTTTTGTCAAAGAAATCAATTTTTAACCCAACACACTTAAAGTTGTGTAACCCAAACACGACCAAGTTGTAAATGGATTAAATGGATTGGTTGGTCGTAAACGAGTTGTAATAAATGGGTTAAACGGGTACACAGGTTAGCCTTATAAAGTATCTATTTTATCTTAATTCTAAATAGGTTGACATGTCAGAACGTTCAATTAGACCTATTAAGATGGCAACCATAACAAGACCCATTTAATAATGGGTTAACCATATCAACCCAAACAAGATAGATTCATTAAACTGGTTACATGTAACAAGCCAAAATCATGTTATTTTATGACAAGAAAATAAAAACTAAAAAGTGACTTAAACATGATATTAGATTCCACACTGATAACATAATAAACACACCAAAACAACAGAAGGAAACCCTAAATTACACCATAAAAAAGATGCACGAACGGCCATAGAAATCCATTCTCATGGTAGCTCGTGCATCTTTTGTCAATTTTACTCAACTCAAACACGACCCATCTAAACTCAACTACCCATGATCATATTTACAACACCTCGATGATTCGATCCGCTGCCACTGTTGCCGACACTTGATTGTGTTCATTTGAAACCATCTTCTTCATCTTGATCAACCATTTGAACAACCCAACTCCATAATCAAATAAATTAAGCGCGACGTACATCCCTATTCCGCCTATAATCCCATACGAAATCGAATAAGTTAAAGGCATGATCAAAATGGTAACAAATGCAGGCACTCCTTCTTTGATGTTGTTCCAATCTATATCTTTGATCACCTTCATCATCAAAGCTCCAACAATCACTAAAGATGGGCCAATGGCCCATGGTGGCACACTACTAAACATTGGTATGAAAAATATTGACAAAAGAAAGTAGAATCCGACAAAGATGGCGGTTAATCCCGTCCGTCCACCTTCTCGGATTCCAGCTGAGGATTCTATGTACGTGGCGATTGGAGAGACCCCGAGTGTGGACCCCACAATCGAGGTCCCTGCATCGACCATGTATGCTATGTATTCTCCTTGGAACCCGCCTTTTTCGTCGCTAAAACCGCCTAGCTCCGCCATCGTGTATAGCGTGCCCGTGGTGGCAAGTATGTCGACGTATAGTAATGTAAATAAGGCGACCCATACTTCGCTTCGGTTAAAACTAGTGAAGCTTATCGCGCCCAAAGTGGACTCGGGTTTGTGAAAATCTACCACTTTTTTGAAGTATTGGTATCTCGAGTTCCCGAGAGGCGTGTCTGGGAAAATTGTCACAGATGTGTGTCGGAACCATGATATCAGGGTAACAACCAAGATACCCGATATCATGCTTCCTTTGACATCATTCATTAACCCATAACAAGTGATCAAAAAGCCTACAAAGCCCAACCAGAAGGTCGGGCTTTGCATGATCCCATGCGTGCATGCACCCGTTATATCATCTTTACGTGTGCATGCAGCTAGGGTAACCAAGGTGTCTGGATCCGGACCCACAAGTCCAACACCTTGGTTACCCTGCAAACCCACAAATGCTATAAAAAGTCCAATCCCAACTGCGCTCGCCAGCCGGACAGAGCGTGGTATAAACCGTGCCACCTTGGCACGGAGTCCAAAAACCGCGATGGCTAAAAAAACACAAGACTCTACTAACACAATGGCCATTGCGGTTTCATAAGAAACCGAGCCCGACCCATGAAAGCCCACCAAGTTGTAAGCCAGATAGGCGTTGGGTCCCATACCAGGAGCCAACGCCAAAGGCAAGTTGGCGAAAACACCCATCGCCAACGAGCCAATCATCGATGACAATGCAGTCGCCACAATAAGATCGTTTTTAACTTTGGAAACACATTGTTCATAGCCCGTGTTGGGCTTGAACATGCAGTCCGGCGGAGCAACCGCCGGACTTGTTTGGTTGAAAGGTAGTGTGCAGTCGGAAACGGTGCACGTGCCACCGGAATCCGATAGAATGGTGGCGTTGACGGTGATAATGTAGACCATGGTGAGGAAGGTGGCGGTGGCTGCCCAGAGCTCCGTCGTGAAACATGTCTTTCTTGCTTGTAACTTGAAGTATTTTCCGATCTTGCTACCGGAAATATAATCATTCAAGTTTTCACAAACTCTTGTTGTTCCAAATCTTGAGCATATCTCACCTCCTCCCATTATTAAAGTTTTGAAGTTTTATCACTCTATATGATCAAGAGATCCCTTGTGTTGTATGCATGCTATATATATATATATATATCTCTTTTTTTGGACTTTTGGTGCATGATGATGTGGGTTGTAAGTTGTGCAGTGTGACTTGTAAGTTGCTTTTTTGTTTTTTGAGGTTTAAAGGAGGTGAGGTTGTTCTTGAGTTTGTGAAAGACTGTTTTTTTTTTGTTAATGAAATGATTGGTTTCATTGGGACAAAAATGGGTACATGTGACTTGTTGACTAAAAGGTAGTTGCTTTTTAAGGTTATGTGCCAAATATATGTTTTGCTTTCGATGGATTTAAGAAAGATATAAACATGATTATGTAAACTAATCCCTGGTATTTGTGACTTTGTGTCGTGTTGATTATCATATATATTATTGAAAATAGTAAAGATATAACTTTGTACTATAGGAATATGATTATACTATAAATCACATGGTATTCCAAATTTGGTATTTACTTTCTCTTTTTTATTTTCCTTTAAGTTTGTCATTTTCTATTTTACAATTCATCCACCCATATCATTGTATCTGAAATGTGTATATAACTAAAACAGGGACACGGAACGGTTGCGATAAAAATGCTAGATACGCTCTAGCAAACGTTTAGGGATAAAATTCATATGAGAAATTTTTATTAATATCAAAAGTCCTCCTACGTATTAGAAGTTACAAATGAGCCTTTATTTATAGGCTATTATACTAATCTATTAATTAAATTCAGTCAAAGTAACCGACACATTAACTAAAGACATAAATAAAATAAAATACCATTACCAAAATATTAATTTCGGTTAACATAACTAACACCTAGACTTAATTAAAATTAAAATAAAAACCAACAAAATAAAATAAAAACTAAATAATAAAAAAAAAAGTCTTATTATTATTATTATTTCTTTGAGTTAGTATTTTTTTTCACCCTTCTTTCGCATTCTCACCGGTCAATATAGGGTCCTAAAAATTGTAATCGACCCCTCGTCAAAACGGGTGAAGTACTAATAAGAGGATATGTTAACAATCACTATTATTTTCTTTTACTATAAATCTTTATCGACGGATCACCAACACACGTTATGTGTACCAAGGGGCTACCAATGGATTCATTTGAAGTTTTATCGGATATGTAGTGATAATTGTGTTATTTTCTTCGTAATAAACCACAATATGTTATGATATACTAATATTTACGAATTATTATTATGAGTCCTATTATTTACATCAAAATAATTGTGTGTTACATGATTTTTCGACGGCTTCCCACTAATTACACTACATCGCATTTAATTTCATGATGGTAAAAGATAGAAAATGATCATTTCCGCATCTCATTATTTAACAAGTACACGAGGACGTTAGATAGACTTCTATTTGGCTTAAACATGTAATCATTAAAATCAAACATCATGTCCCTTTTTCATATCCCCGTATATCATTTCTTATTTTTCAGTCTTTCGAATTTTAATTGTAAGTTTATCTTCAAATGACGACATCTTCGACATGGACGGATCGACGAAGGAGGCAGGTGTAGCCTGCGCTGCCCATCTTGTCGGTGAAGTGCAATATTAGTGTAATTTTTTTCCTATCTGTTTATGAGCAAATACTAAGATACCTAGGGACGATAATTCTTGACACGACCCGTCAACCGGACCCGAATCCGACATGAAAAAACAAGTTTTGGTCAACTAATATGACCTGTTTAAAAAACGGGTAGGGTTCAGGTTGACCCGGATAAAAAACGGGTTGGGTTCAAGTTGACCTATATAAAAACGGGTTGACCCATTAACCTGTTTAACTATTTAGAAAAAAAATCTTTTATATTTTTGTTTTTGTATTTTCCGTTTCTATTTACGTGGTAAGTTATAATAATGTTATCAATAACCCGCTTAAACCCAACAACTCGCGTATAAACCGTCAACTTGTGTGACTCATTAAAAAATACGGATTAAAGGGATCAGGTTCGGGTTGACCCGAATTTATATGGGTCAAGTTAGGGTTGAAATCTTTGACCTAAATAAAAACATTGGTCGGGTTCGAGTTGAGCATTTCAACCCGGCAATCCATCACCCCAACACGATTGACACCCCTAAAGATACCCCTAAGTTCAAAAAATTTTTAGGATACTTTCGAAAATTTCTTTTATATCCGCCACTGATCCTCGAAATCTAAAAATAGTGTTCCTATTGTTATGTAAATAGAAGCAACACTATAGCATTTGAAAACAAGTGTTAATCTCACTCATTCATTCCTTAAGCCTCTTTAATATTCACATAATAATCACCATCCTTTGTCTTGTCCACTATGTAAAATATGCAAGATTTGGTTGTTCACATGTATATTGTTTCCTTTTAGAAATGGCAATAAAATGCCATTTATATGTATCCAAAAGCCATTTTGCCTCAAACCCATTACCCATACATCGTAGTCTTGATATTGAATTTGAAGAGGTCTTCAACAATATTTATAATCATAATTCTTTGAAGAAATGTCATAGAGTCACACACAATATGACCCGATACTTATAATTGTTTTGGTAAGAAATGATGTTGGTAGTGGTGGAGCCATTAATAATAAGACTCGTTCTAATTATTCAATTCTACACCATAGTCTTCTACATAATTTTTATCCGGAACATAATGACATACACGAAAGAAAATGAGCTTGAAATTTTAAATAATCCAACAAATGAACTATCTTATTTTCTATTATTTATTGTAAAGATAAAATACCAACGGGTTTTAACATATAAAATGGTCTTAATATGAGAACTTAAGGAAACTTTTTTTTTAATTTTTTTTACCATCTACTTACGATATATAACTATAAAATGTAAAAAAAATCATGATTTTATACTACTAGAGTAATTATGTATTTTTTGTAGAGTAATTATAATTACTCCACCAGTGTAAAATCATGACTTTTTTTTCGATTTTGGGACTAAAATACGTGCATAATAAGATGGAAAAAACATTTTAAAAAAAAATCTCATTCACTTCTCACGTTTAGCAAATTTGTATGTTAAGACCCATTTGTACCGGAACCTAACTCCTATTATTTAAACTAGTAATCTTCCTCTCATACTCAACTCAAATATTTATACTTTTCAACTAGCTCAAGCCAAATCAGTTCGAGATGAATTTGAATAGTTTTTAACTAGCTGATATATGTACGAATTATGAGTGAATAGTGTTCAGTTGATTCAACGATCACAAAACTGATATAACATGACCACCAAGTATGCCCGATAATTTTTGTTTTTGACAAATGAATTCCTGCATTCGAAATCAATGAAGCGCTTTTATGCCCGTCATGCACTTTGTAGTTACACTCATCATCGCCGCATGCTGTAACAGTCGCACATTGATAATTTTATAAAGGAAATGAAAGAAAATTAATAAATCAAACTATTCAACGAGAGACGTATTAATCTCATTATATAGAGATGATACATCACTTACAAATTACCAAAAGACTACGATGCATAAAACAGACATTAGATTGTCTAGGCCAAAAGCCTCTAATACCCATTTGTCAAGTACACATGGCATATCCATCTCATTATATACGGAGCTCGTTATATTGTTATGGTGGTTAGGAAAGGGCGCTTCAGACCCTTTCTTAAACCCAACTTCAACAAGTACACGAGCGACGTTAGACACGCTGCTATTTAGCCCAAACTTGTAATCATCAAAATCAACATCATGTCCCTTTTACATATATCCTTTCTTTATTTTTGAGTCTTTGGGATTTTAAGTATGAGTTTATCTTCACATCCTCAACATTTGAAAATATTATTCCTATTGTTATGTAAATAGAAGCGACACTACAGGATATGAAAGCAAGTCTTAATCTCACTAATTCATTTCTTATGCTTTAAAGTTCACATTTAATAATCACCACCCTTTGTCTTGTCTACTATGTAGACATCTATACCTGTAAAATTTATATGAACAAAACACAGAGAACAATAACACCTGATATAGTGATAAAACGGCGACAAAAAACTTTTATTTCTTTGAACCAACCCAGAAATCTCCCAAACCAAAACCCTAGATCTCGCGATTACGAGATCTGCAACGTACAACAACAAGACACACTAGATCAGTTAGATCTGGTACAAATTACACACATAGATTCAATATCTCTGCAATATTAACGAGATTTCTATAACGAAATCACTGACAACAGAGAAACACACAGAAAGAAAACTGAACAAGAAACCCTAGAAAATATCTTGAAGACTGATATGTGCTCTACTCTCACTCCTCTTTTATATACACGGACAAAACGCATTTTCATATAAGCCCTTGAGATTCTCACAATGTTACACCTTGCACCTCGAACTTTTACCTGCAACCGAAACAGAGCCTTACCAGCCCAACAAACAAATAACAAATATAACAACTTAAACCATTAACAAACTGAACAACTAATCTGCAGCCCAGTCAGCATCCCATGTTTGAAGAATAAAACCACATTATTTCAACATCCCCCCATAATTTATACTGCAAACATGTCAAACATATTCAATTTTTCACACAAGTCAGAATGCTGAACACCACTCAAACCTTTTGTAAAAATGTCCGCTACTTGCAAATCAGTAGCAATTTTCTGTGGTTCAATTATACCACTTGCTATTTTTTCTCTCAAAAAATGCAAGTCCAGTTCAAAATGTTTTGTACTCTCGAGGAAAACTGGATTTAACGAAATCGAAATAGCAGATTTACTGTCACAAAACAGTTTTACATTTAAAACCCACATAACTTCACATGTGGCTGAACACATAGCCCTGTATTCAGCCTCGGCTGTGGACCTTGAAACAACATTTTTTTCTTACTTTTCCAGGATATTAACGTGTTTCCTAAGAACACACCAAATCCTGTTACCGATTTTCTAGTTACAGTGCATTTAGCCCAATCTGAATCTACATATCCTTTTAGATCAAAGCTATCAGTTTTCCGAAACAAAACACATTGTCCTGGTGACCTCTTTAAGTACCTAAGCAATCTTAATGCAATATTTAAATGTGACTGACACGGTCTATGCATAAATTGACTTAGGAATTGAACAGTATAGCTTATATCAGGCCTAGTTAAAGACAATAGATCAGTTTTCCGACAAGTTTTTGAAAACTATTTATATTTCAAGAACTGACTGATCTTTGCTGGTTTTATTTGTAATAAGATGACTCTGCTCAATGGGAGTGTTAACGGGTTTACACCCTAAATATCCAAACTCATTTAACAACTCAAGACAATATTTTCTTTGAGACAAACAGATAGAGGAATCTGAATAAAGAACTTCTATACCTAAGAAATACTTAAGTATTCCCAAATCTTTTATTTGAAAACTATCACTTAAGTGTTTCTTAACTTTATCTATTTCAGCTTTATTATTTCCAGTGATAACATATCATCTACATAAACAAGTAATACCAAGAAAATATCTTCTTTGCACAAAATGAACATAGAGTGGTCACACACACTTTGTACAAAACCCATACCAATCAAAACAGTGGTTAATTTTTCATTCCATTTTCTTGGAGCTTGTTTAAGTCCATAGAGTGACTTAACAAGTTTACACACTTTCCCTTGATTACCATCAAAATATCCTTGAGGTGGAGACATATACACCTCTTCGGATAAATAACCATATAAAAAAGCATTATTAATATCAAGTTGATATAATGCCCAATTATTATTAATAGCCAATTTTAATATAATCCTAACAGTTACCATTTTCACAACCGGAGAAAATGTTTCTCCATAATCTATTCCTTCTCTTTGATTAAATCCTTTGGCCGCAAGCGTAGCTTTATATCTTTCTATCTCACCATTGGCCTTATACTTTATTTTGTAAACCCATTTGCAGCCAATGGGTTTTCTTCCTTGAGGAAGATCAACAATTACCCATGTATTATTCCTATACAAAGCCTCCATTTCATTATTCATGGCCTCTATCCACCTAGGGTCCTTGCTAGCCTCATCATAAGAAGTAGGTTTGATAGATTTATTCAAAGATGCAACTAAACAAATATTATCAACTGACAAATTAGCATAACTAACTACTTTCTCAAGACCATATTTAACCTTTCCTTCTATCACATATTCGTTAAACTTTTTTGGAAAAACTGGATTTCTAGACGACTGTCTCACAGTTTGTCCCTCAGATGGGTTGGTCTATCATATGACTCTACAGTGTCCTCTGCCCCGCCATTATTATCTTGACTACTACCTAACAGTCCACTACTTGACTGCTGATTATTTTCATCAGTTAATTCAGCAGTTGAGTCGTTGGCAGATGTAGAAGATAATAATGGCTGCTGATCATCACTGGAGAGATCATAAGCGCCATTATTACCCTCTTCATCATCGGGTATTTCAGGAACTTCAGATGACAATGTATCATACTGGTCAAAAAAAATTGTATGATTTAAATTGTAATTATTAACATTTCTTGTCTAGACTTAAAAGGGAAAACATTTTCATAATAACATCTCTGGAATAAAAGATTTTCTTACTGTCCAAACTTAACAACTTATAACCCTTTATAACATTGGAATAACTAATGAAAACACACTTATCAGCATGATAAGCAAATATATCTGTATTAACCAACACAGTACTAAAACAAAGACACCCGAAGTTCCTTAAGTGAGACAAAGAAGTTTAAACCTAAAAACTACCTCAAAAGGACTCCTACCATTTAACACAGAAGAGGGTAACCTGTTAATCAAATAAACAGCAGTTAATACACATTCGGACCAATATCTAAGTGGCACACCATCTTGAAACATCAACGCCGTAGCTGTGTTCAAAAGATGTTTATGCTTCCTTTCCACCACACCATTTTGTTGTGGTGTATAGGAGCAGGATGTCTGATGTATTATTCCTTTAGTTTTACAAAATTGAACCATTTGATTATTTACAAATTCTGTCCCGTTATCACTTCTAAATATTTTAACTTTCACTTTAAACTGAGTAAGAACAAGCTCATAAAAAGCACATCAACTTTCAAACACCTCAGTTTTATTAGTTAAAAGATAGCACCATACAGTTCTGGAATAATCATTCACAACTGTAAGAAAATATTTACAACCCTCATGACTAGTGACTTTTTATGGACCCCATATATCTAGATGGATTATATCACCAACAGCTTTTGTTTTATGTTCACTTAAAGGAAAGGGGACTCTAACCTGCTTGGCCCTATGACAGACCTCACAAGGTCCATGTTCAATATTTTTAACATCAACATATTCTTTTAACACAACTAAGACTTGATCAGACGGATGTCCTAGTCTACAATGCCACAAATTTGATTTAACACGACTATTGAAACAACCATTCTCATTATTACCATTAGTACCCACAAAATATAACCCACTTTCTTGTGTACCAATCACCAGGATTTTCTTTGACTTGGAATCCTGTAATATACAGTTTTCCATATTAAACACTACATGTATTTGATTATCTCTTGCTAACCTATAAACAGACAACAAGTTTACATTATACCCAGGAACATAGAAAACATCTTTCAAGACAATATCATTTAGCAGTTTTAAGCTACCAATTTTAATAACCTTAACATTAGTTCCATTCGGGTGACCAACCTTAAGATCAAATTCGGATACATCAATGACATCAAACATATCTCTATCATTATTTATCATATGTTGACTAGCACCAGAATCGATTATCCAATAAACCGACCACCAAAAACCACAGAACTAGAACAACTAACAAAACTACTAATATTAACAAACTCACCTCCCATATTAGTGTTCTGAGTATCCACTACATTCTTTTCACCCACAAGAGTCAACAACTTTGCTATCTGTTCGGACGTAAAAGGCATACCAGAGGTAGACAAATTTGGTTCATTAATATCGTTGCTTTTACGTGTTGAATTATTAACCCGTTTCTTGAAACCAGAGGGATACCCAACAATTTCAAAACATCTATCTATAGTATGACCTAACATGTTACATTGAGTACATTTCAGGTTAGGGTTTGGTCCCCTGGGTATTCGGTTTTTGACTCAAAACCTTGATTGGACTTAGATATGAAAGACACATTTTGAGTTTTGGAACTACTAGAACTAGATTGTCTATGTGACTCATACCTAGAAACAACAGAGTATGCCACTTTGACTGTAGGTAATGGTTCTCTTGTCAAAAGATTAGTTCTCACAGGCTGATAAACATCATCAAGACCCATGAGAAATTGCATTAATTTTATCGAAGTAGAAAAATCATTAAAGTCCTTAGCAGCTTGACAAGAACAAGAAGGCAGATGAAGCATAGCATCAAACTGCTTCAACATAGTTGTCAACCTATTATAATATTCAGCAACTGAGCTGCCGTTTTGAGAAATGTTATTAATTTTCTTGTATAAATCGTAGACAACAGAACCATCCACCTTGTAAAAAGACTCTTTAAGATCATTCCAAACTTCTGAAGCTAACTTAGAAAATACTTGACCAAGGAAAAGTTCTTCAGAGATCGAATTTAACAACCATGTTAACACAACAGAATTACATCTATCCCACTGATTAGCTAAGACCTCATTATTCTTAGACTTCTCAACTTTACCATCAACAAAACCATATTTATTTTTAGCTTCCAGTGCTAACTTCATAGCACTTGACCAAACAGCATAGTTTTCCGTACCTTTTAGTTTAATACTAACTATTGTTAAACTACTTGAGTCACTTGGATGTAAGTATAACGTGTAACATCCGTAAAAAAAAAAACGGATTTACCAAACCCGCTCCGTTTATCAACCGAACAGTCAGTTAAAATTTTAGTTGCGAATTAAATGCCCAAAATAATTTTAAACGATCCGTAATCAAATATTATACGGGGATATGTATTTAGTTTTTGAAAATCTGTCAAAAATATCAAAATAAAAATGGTTTACTTTTGCCGGGTTTCGAACTCGGGTCTGTACCGGGTAAACCAAAGACTTATCTCTCAGCCGACAAACCACTCCGCCATCTTGATTTTCTGGTAATAACAGAAAACAATTAATTCAAATAATCAATTTCAGAAGTTAAATTATTGCGCCCAAAATAACAGTCGTCGGAAATCCCGACGACTTCGCCGTTTAATTACGTTATTACTCAAAGTAACCGAAAACTTAACTATTACGACGGTTATAACCGACGTCTGAACCGCGACATCAGCCATAACCGCCGGAGTACGGTTGACTTCGAATTAAGACCGAATTCAGACCCCATTCAATCCCAATACTACCCTATAAATACACCCTCAACTCGCCAGAAGTCTTTCACACTCAAATCGCACTCTTTCTCAGCGAAAAATCACCTGCCGGAAATTCTTGATACTTCGCCGGAAAACCGTATCAGTAATCTTTGAGTTTACTGAACCCCCTAAATCTTCAACGAAGTCACCCACAACCTTTGCAAGCCTTCGGAAGACTTTCTGCTGCAAAATACTTGTCGCCGGAAAAAGAGTTCTGTCGCCGGAGTTTTGCCGGAAAACAGAGTAAAACCAGTCGGTACATCTCACGCCTATTTTCCTTCCCTTTTTACTTTTATATCATTTGTAATTGATCATTAAACGCTAAATAAACTTGAATCAACATTCGAATCCAGTCCGTCGTCACTTCCGGTTAAAACCGGTGAAGAAGACGAAGTTCAGTAATGGTTAAGTATAATTAAAATCAAGATAATTACCGGGTTAGACACACAGTCCAGCGGTGGACTGTGTGCACTTTTAACGCTAAGGTCACGAGTTCGATTCCGGTTTCACACACGTCGCCTTGATAAAAATTCTCTTTTTCGCAAAACAGAACCGGAGTGTTTTGTGGTATGTTAAGTATATTGATAACTGAGTTTATAACCAAGTGAGACACACGGTCCAGCGGTGGAGTGTGTGTCCGCTAACCCACAGGTCCCGGGTTCGAGACCTGTGGAGCACACCGGTTCTGAGATTTATTTCGTTTTTAATAATTAAGGATTTCTGTTAATTCTAATTAATATATATATGTAATTAAAATCGGATATATAACGGGTTAGACACGTAGCTCAGTTGGTAGAGCTGCGTGCACGCGTACGGGAGGTCTCGGGTTCGAGCCTCACCGAGCGCACAACAATATGCCTATAAACCGGTCAACCATAGTCAAAGTCAACGGTCAATTGTGTACTGTAGCAAAAATAAAAATATTTTTTTTATTATTTTTATTTAATTATTTTAATTAAAAATCAATTATAAATACTTAAAAATAACATTTTTAAGGTTAGAAAATAGCCTCAAACTCACAAAAATACACCCAACAATCCTACTAAAATAGATTAATAAAACCCGTTTACTTACCGAACCATTATGCGATTTATCTAGGATTAATTTCACTCGTGGTTAACACCATTTCGCGTGCATTCAACCTCATCAACCGAACGCACCCAATGTGAGTGAATTCTTACAAACTCCCCTTTTTATTCATGTTTTGGGGTGTATCATGTGTCGCTTAAACTAATTTTCTTATGCAAATTCGTGCTATACCATTATATGAACTAAACTAGAATGTAACTATTGTTTGGTTGTGATGTATTACATATTGTCAAAGTTATATGCAAATTATTTAGGCCCATCAGTTCCTCGTGGGAGACGAGAACATCGCGTGCCTCAAAACTCATTCATTAAGGCCCATCAGTTCGTAAGAACAACGCGTGCCTCAAAACTCATACATTAGGCCCATCAGTTCCTCGTGGGAGACGAGAACAACGCGTGCCTCAAAACTCATTCATTAAGGCCCATCAGTTCGTAAGAACAACGCGTGCCTCAAAACTCATTTATTAGGCCCATCAGTTCGTGGAACAACGCGTGCCTCAAAACTCATTCATTAGGCCCATCAGTTCCTCGTGGGAGACGAGTCGAACATCGCGTGCCTCAAAACAATCATTTGGTGTATGTGAGTTTAATATTCAATATTATGTGTTGTGTGAATAAATTTACATCTACATTTACTCATATGTGGTATGCACATTATTTATAATCAATTGGTTAAACTTGTTCAAATGTTTTTCCATAGGATTCACTCGCCAACATTATGTTGATCCAAAACCTTTTTACACATGATACAGGTAAACAGGTTGAAGCAAGGAAAACATAGGATATGCCTTAGAAGAGAACCAAGAAGCTTAGACAGATAGTTAGATTATGGTGTATCATTTATTTCCATTAAATTGTATTAATGAATATGAAACATATAATAAATGTCATGAGCTTTGATGATAACCCAATTATGCCCCGATCACCTTTTCCGCTGCGGGTCGGGGTGTGACAGATTGGTATCAGAGCCATGACTATAGGGATATAGGATAGGTTATTAGACCCTTAGAGCCTATACTATAGTCTGCCTAAATTTTAACTTGGTTAGGTGGTTACATACAAACTTGTGATATTTATTTGTTTCATATTTGTTTACATTTCAGTCAAACATACATGCTCATATACACATATTCATTATACATATATCGATGTTCATGTATTCAATTTATTTTCATACTCTCAAATCCAAAGATTTTGTGCAATTTTCAAATTCTCATCAAAGTAAGTTCTGCGACGGGCATGTAGTAACTGGAAGGGTACAAGTACCGGTAGTCGGAACGTCCTGTCTAGGTTGGCATTCGTATAAATCCAAAATAACGGACCAGTTTGCCTACCTGGGGACTAACGATGAGAGTACGACGGACCTATTAGGCCAAAGCATGCCACACCAAACGTCGTTCGAACTAACCTCACTTTGAGATGTCACCGTGTCCATGCCTGGACACATTCCGAATATCACACGTTGTATACATATTTCTCGATTTTCTCCGGGTCTTGTGTACGCAATCAGGCAGAAACCGTGCGAACCATATGAAAAACCGGTATTCATGGGGGCCCACATGATTACACAGGTAAAGTATGGCGGCATGACGGGCCTAACAGCGAGCAAAGCCCAAGACATCCTATGGATGTAGTAAATTTATTTTCTATATTTATTTTATGAACGTTCAATCCCAAACACGACCCACGATCCCAAAGGCATCCAACTCATACTCTTGACATGTATTCCTTGTAGATGTCTTCTAACCTCGCCCGTAGGAAGATGAGAGCAGAAAAAGCCCGTGAACGCATGGCTACCCAAATCGCTCAGCAAATGGCGACCGTAATACCCAACATCGTAGTTCAAGTTCAACAAGCCCTTACCGCTAATTCCGTTAACCCAACCCAACAAGAGGATCAAAACACTGTCAATCTTCCAGTCACTAAATGCACCTACAAACATTTCAAATCCTGCGATCCTCCAAAATACGAAGGAACTGAAGGTGTCACCGCTCTCCTCCATTGGTTCGAAGAAATGGAGAACACTTTTCTAAATTGCGATTGCCCCGATGATCGCAAAGTGCGTTATGCTACCGGTCGTTTACTTGGAACAGCACTCACATGGTGGAATACAGAAAAGACCAAACGAGGTGTTGAAGAAACTATGACCTTGACTTGGGAAGAATTGAAGGGAATCATGACAAGACGGTTTTGCCCAAGAAGTGAAATCAAGAAATTGGAGGATGAATTCCATGCTTTGAAACAAAAGGAAGGCGACCACACCACATACAACAAGAGATTCCTTGAGTTAAATCAAATGGTTCCCAATTTGTTCACTCCCCTCTACCGTTTGATCGAGCACTACATTCGTGGTCTTCCATCAAAGATTCAAGACCCTGTAATAAGCACCTCGCCTGCAACTTTGGAAGCAGCAATGGAGCTAGCAACCGCGCTCACCGAGAACCGAATTCGGAACAAAGATTTCAAAGAGGAGAAGAAGAAGGATAAAGCATCAACGGAAACCTCAAACCCCACCCGAACCGAATCCTCTACACCACCTACATCTAAGAGAAAGCGTGATGGGCAAGTCTTCGCCGTCACCCAACGCAAACAACCAGCTTCACAAGTTGTACCTCCTCAAACTATCCCAAACGCTCAAGTAGCACCCAACTCAACTTACCCAAATAAGAAACCTTACATTGGACCTCACCCTCAATGCAACACCTGTTTTTATCACCATCCAACTACTTCACCCTGTCGACTATGTGCGAATTGTGGACGCTACGGTCATTTGAGCAAAGTTTGCCGCACCGCTCAAAACCAAACCTCAACCCCTACTCAACCCATGACCCAAACATATCAACAACCTCAATACCCCATGAACCCATATGTTCGAGCTTGTTTCAATTGTGGCGACCCTACCCATTTTAGAAACACGTGTCCTCGTTTGGTTAATATCATAAACGCCCAAGCTCAAGCAAACCCAGTTAACCAAACAAACCAAGCAAACCCAGCTCCACCACCAGCAAGAGGAAGAGTTTATAACATCAACGCCAATCCTGTTGAAGATGTTAACGGTCCAAACCAACCACTTAACTAGCCTTCTCTCACCAAGAATCAAGATTCAACTCTAATCACTTAGTTTTTATGTTTTCTTTATGTTATCTCAATTTTCACGTATCTCAATTGGAATTTTATCCAAGAATTTTAATGCAAATTACTAGTTCAGTTGGTTTTATACTCATTGATTTAATATTCATATCATCATAATTCACGACATATCTCAGAAGTTGAGTTGTGTCTCACATGCAATACATTTCATTTCATTTTACATTTCAATACATGCAATACGCTCGGCTCCGTTGATTGAGCCTTGAGCACACAGTTCAATTTACATTTCAATACATGCAATACGCTCGGCTCCGTTTGATTGAGCCTTGAGCACACAGATCAATTTACATTTCCAGTTCATGCAATACGTTCGGCTCCGTTTGATTGAGCCTTGAACGCACATACATTTTCATTATCAGTATCTTGTGGTTGTGGTGTTTGTTGTAGAGTCGCATAGAACTAATCATAACTGGCGGATGAAGTCAATGAGAATTTGACAAGAATACGGTGGATACGCCGCTGGTACTTCCTATATATAAGTATTTTTGTCAAATGATCGGAGGCATTATCAGGCGGTTATGAGAGGTTCCATGCATAGGCTGTTTGTGTGGTTAAGTTATTCATATTCAGTACATGCAATACGCTCGGCTCCGTTTGATTGAGCCTTGAGCACACAATTTCAATTTCAGTACATTCAATACGTTCGGCTCCGTTTGATTGAGCCTTGAGCACACAATTTCAATTTCAGTACATACAATACGATCGGCTCCGTTTGATTGAGCCTTGATCGCCCAGATATATTTCATTTCAGTAATTTATGTTTGTTGTATTGATTGTAGAATTATAGGACTAATCATAATTCACTGATAAAACCAATGAAAATTTGACAAGAATATGGTGGATACGCCGCTGGTACTTCCTATATATAAGTATTCTTGTCAAAGGATCAGAGGCGTTATCAGGCGGTTATGAGATGTTCCATGTAGGATTTAGTATTGCCTTGGTTGAAATTGTGTTACATTTATATCATCTCACTATTTAAAGAAATTGGATTGTGATCCATTTCTATATAGACTAACCTCTCCATCATAACAAACGAGAGAGGAACCATCACCATTCAAACATATATGCTATCGGAATGTGGATACAATTGTTAGTTGTTGTGTTTATTTGTGTAGATTGTAGAATTTCTGCCTTAGGATATAACCCCAAGCATATTCAAACTTTTATGTGTGATATCATTTTAGCGAATCATTCCTGCTTAACAATACTTATACAGTAGGCAACAAAAAGCGATTCCTGTATTAGGATACTTAACCTTTACAAGGAACGTTACCGCCTCAAGCAAAAACTTAAACCCTTATTTCTTCTAAGTATGTAACTGTCAAAACTAAACACCATCATTCTTTTAGTCAATTATATCCCTGTTTAAATTTCGGGACGAAATTTCTAAAAGCAGGGGATACTGTAACATCCGTAAAAAAAAAAAACGGATTTACCAAACCCGCTCCGTTTATCAACCGAACAGTCAGTTAAAATTTTAGTTGCGAATTAAATGCCCAAAATAATTTTAAACGATCCGTAATCAAATATTATACGGGGATATGTATTTAGTTTTTGAAAATCTGTCAAAAATATCAAAATAAAAATGGTTTACTTTTGCCGGGTTTCGAACTCGGGTCTGTACCGGGTAAACCAAAGACTTATCTCTCAGCCGACAAACCACTCCGCCATCTTGATTTTCTGGTAATAACAGAAAACAATTAATTCAAATAATCAATTTCAGAAGTTAAATTATTGCGCCCAAAATAACAGTCGTCGGAAATCCCGACGACTTCGCCGTTTAATTACGTTATTACTCAAAGTAACCGAAAACTTAACTATTACGACGGTTATAACCGACGTCTGAACCGCGACATCAGCCATAACCGCCGGAGTACGGTTGACTTCGAATTAAGACCGAATTCAGACCCCATTCAATCCCAATACTACCCTATAAATACACCCTCAACTCGCCAGAAGTCTTTCACACTCAAATCGCACTCTTTCTCAGCGAAAAATCACCTGCCGGAAATTCTTGATACTTCGCCGGAAAACCGTATCAGTAATCTTTGAGTTTACTGAACCCCCTAAATCTTCAACGAAGTCACCCACAACCTTTGCAAGCCTTCGGAAGACTTTCTGCTGCAAAATACTTGTCGCCGGAAAAAGAGTTCTGTCGCCGGAGTTTTGCCGGAAAACAGAGTAAAACCAGTCGGTACATCTCACGCCTATTTTCCTTCCCTTTTTACTTTTATATCATTTGTAATTGATCATTAAACGCTAAATAAACTTGAATCAACATTCGAATCCAGTCCGTCGTCACTTCCGGTTAAAACCGGTGAAGAAGACGAAGTTCAGTAATGGTTAAGTATAATTAAAATCAAGATAATTACCGGGTTAGACACACAGTCCAGCGGTGGACTGTGTGCACTTTTAACGCTAAGGTCACGAGTTCGATTCCGGTTTCACACACGTCGCCTTGATAAAAATTCTCTTTTTCGCAAAACAGAACCGGAGTGTTTTGTGGTATGTTAAGTATATTGATAACTGAGTTTATAACCAAGTGAGACACACGGTCCAGCGGTGGAGTGTGTGTCCGCTAACCCACAGGTCCCGGGTTCGAGACCTGTGGAGCACACCGGTTCTGAGATTTATTTCGTTTTTAATAATTAAGGATTTCTGTTAATTCTAATTAATATATATATGTAATTAAAATCGGATATATAACGGGTTAGACACGTAGCTCAGTTGGTAGAGCTGCGTGCACGCGTACGGGAGGTCTCGGGTTCGAGCCTCACCGAGCGCACAACAATATGCCTATAAACCGGTCAACCATAGTCAAAGTCAACGGTCAATTGTGTACTGTAGCAAAAATAAAAATATTTTTTTTATTATTTTTATTTAATTATTTTAATTAAAAATCAATTATAAATACTTAAAAATAACATTTTTAAGGTTAGAAAATAGCCTCAAACTCACAAAAATACACCCAACAATCCTACTAAAATAGATTAATAAAACCCGTTTACTTACCGAACCATTATGCGATTTATCTAGGATTAATTTCACTCGTGGTTAACACCATTTCGCGTGCATTCAACCTCATCAACCGAACGCACCCAATGTGAGTGAATTCTTACAAACTCCCCTTTTTATTCATGTTTTGGGGTGTATCATGTGTCGCTTAAACTAATTTTCTTATGCAAATTCGTGCTATACCATTATATGAACTAAACTAGAATGTAACTATTGTTTGGTTGTGATGTATTACATATTGTCAAAGTTATATGCAAATTATTTAGGCCCATCAGTTCCTCGTGGGAGACGAGAACATCGCGTGCCTCAAAACTCATTCATTAAGGCCCATCAGTTCGTAAGAACAACGCGTGCCTCAAAACTCATACATTAGGCCCATCAGTTCCTCGTGGGAGACGAGAACAACGCGTGCCTCAAAACTCATTCATTAAGGCCCATCAGTTCGTAAGAACAACGCGTGCCTCAAAACTCATTTATTAGGCCCATCAGTTCGTGGAACAACGCGTGCCTCAAAACTCATTCATTAGGCCCATCAGTTCCTCGTGGGAGACGAGTCGAACATCGCGTGCCTCAAAACAATCATTTGGTGTATGTGAGTTTAATATTCAATATTATGTGTTGTGTGAATAAATTTACATCTACATTTACTCATATGTGGTATGCACATTATTTATAATCAATTGGTTAAACTTGTTCAAATGTTTTTCCATAGGATTCACTCGCCAACATTATGTTGATCCAAAACCTTTTTACACATGATACAGGTAAACAGGTTGAAGCAAGGAAAACATAGGATATGCCTTAGAAGAGAACCAAGAAGCTTAGACAGATAGTTAGATTATGGTGTATCATTTATTTCCATTAAATTGTATTAATGAATATGAAACATATAATAAATGTCATGAGCTTTGATGATAACCCAATTATGCCCCGATCACCTTTTCCGCTGCGGGTCGGGGTGTGACATAACGGGTCTCCTATATCCAACTTACTAATCAAGGTCTGGGAGGTGCCTTTACCGTCAGTCATGATAACAACCCAAAAAAATAACACACAAGAAAAACAATCAAGATATAAGCAGATAACAACAAGAATCCTAAGGCGAAGCTGAGTCAGGGGCCAGATTACAGGTTCATCACTCAAGGTGCTTGGACAAGTCACAAAAAAACTAACAGACAATTAATAACACTTAGTCACAAAAAAGAACCACGACAAGACAGGTAAATCTCAGCAACAGACATATGCAAGAAAATAACTAGACAATCAAACCGGTCCTCATTACCCCGGCATCAACTAGATCAACAACAAAAACAAATCAAGATAAGGTAAGAACGATCTTATAAATTTGCGTTAATCTTCTTTCAAGAAGATGTGACAACCGTAACCTTCTAGGGTTATAGATCACACACAAAGAGCGCACAAAAACCAAGATGAGTACTGGTTAGTTTGCCCTGAAACCTTCTAGGGTTTCAGAGACCAACATAGCCTTCAACAACCCAAGATCGAGACGATCTATATCCACAGACAACAGATCAACCGATTCACTTCCGTAATACTCCAGGAGTGAACCTAAACACAGATCAACAAACAAATCAAAGTTATAGCGGAAAATATCACAGATTAGGAGCGATTTCGCTCTGATACCATGTAAAATTTATACGAACAAAACAAAGAGAACAATAACACCTGATATAGTTACAAAACGGCAACGAAAAACTTTTATTTCTTTGAACCAACCCAGAAATCTCCCAAACCAAAACCCTAGATCTCGTGATTACGAGGTCTGCAACGTACAACAACAAGACACACCAGATCAGTTAGATCTGGTACAAACTACACACATAGATTCAATATCTCTGCAATATTAACGAGATTTCTATAACGAAATCACTGAAACAACAGAGAAATACACAGAGAGAGAACTGAACAAGAAACCCTAGAAAATATCTTGAAGACTGATCTGTGCTCTACTCTCACTCCTCTTTTATATACACGGACAAAACGCATTTTCACATAAGCCCTTGAGATTCTCACAATGTTACACCTTGCACCTCGAACTTTTACCTGCAACCGAAACAGAGCCTTACCGGCCCAACAAACAAATAACAAATATAACAACTTAAACCATTAACAAACTGAACAACTAATCTGCAGCCCAATTAGCAGCCCATGTTTAAAGAATAAAACCACATTATTTCAACAATACCTACCCCCAAAATTTTGTTTCCTAGAATCTCCCTTCTAGATGTGGGTCATCTATCACAATTAATGGTTAGAAATGTGACACAAAAGTAATAATCTACATTAATGACATCATTCAAATATGTATAACTACTAATACAAGAATTATGCTAATTATATATACTATTTGATCCGTTGGTTGATATGAAGAGTGCCGACTGGCTATGTTTTCTTTATTTCCATGTTTTAGTTTTAATATACACATAATACATCAACACCTCTAAATGAACAGAACGAACACAAACAAGAACGTATAATCGAACATGTTTTTTTTTGTTCATGTTCGTTCATTAAGAAAATGAGCATGTTTGTGGTTGTTTATGTTAGTTCGTTTAAAACCTAAACGTAGAGTTCATGAATGTAAACGAACATTAACAAACAAACATAATTTTAACAAAAATAAAGCAACACAAATGACATAAATGACCAAACATAAACAAATATAAAGTATTTTTATGAAAATTATTGATTAATTACGATAAGTTATAATACAAGTAGTTAAAAAACCTCTTTTATGTTTATATATAAATATAACTACACATGTATTTATTATAATATAACAGACATAAACAAACGTTCACGAACATAATTGAACAAACAACAGTGTGTTCATGTTTGTTCGTTTATTTAATAAACGAACTTACAGCCGAACAAGTTTACGAACAATCCATAAACGTTTGGTTCATTTACAGGCCTATATGCATATTCAACAAACAACATACAATGCGCCTAGGATGTCGTGGTTGGGCCTCTTTTGCACCCGCCTTAGGGACCCCCTCAAGGTTTCATTGCATAGTTCTTTTAGTTAACCAAACTTCAAATATGTGATATGAATTTGATAAATCACATTTATCTCTTCTCATCATATATATATATATATATGTATGTATATATGTCTAGTTTATGTTGACCTCTATCAATGCATAAACAAAATACTTTTTGCTGGCATTATGATGATAGGAGTCGCCCACAATATGACCCGATACTTATACTTGTTATGGTAGGAACTAATGTTGGTAGTGGAGGCAGCATTAACCAAAAATAAGCTACTCATTCTATCTTATTATTCAAGTCTACACCATTGTCTTCTACATCATCTTTATCCAGAACATAATGATATGCAAGAAAATAAGCTTGAAATTTTATATAATCCAACAAGTGAAACAATTATCTTTCACTTGAAATTTTATACTTCTTTAGCTAACTCAAGCCAAATCAGTTTGAGATGAATTGATCGAGTTTTTAACCGGCTGATATATGTACGGGTTACTAGTGAATTGCGCGTTATTTTCCCAGTCATAACATAACATAGTGTTTGCGTTTTTTTGTGGTTTAACTAAAAATATTTTTTTTCAAAAAAAGAAAATGTAACTTTTCAAAGAGTAAAATGTCAAAATGGTCCCTGAGTTTAGTTCACCTTTGTCACTTCAGTCCAAAAATAAAACATTTTGTATTTGGGTCGCCGAGGTTTCATTTTTGTTGCCATTTTCATCCAACTGACAAACTGGGTTAGCATTTTCTGTTAATTTCTCATTTTTTTTCGTTTTCCTCATTTAATTAAAATATATCATGGAATAAAATGACGACTATACCCTTCATTAAAATGAGAAAAACGATAAAAAGGGGAGAAGTTAACCGAAAATACTAACCCAGTTTGCCAATTGGATAAAAATGACAACAAAAATGAAACATCAGGGACCCATATACAAAATGTTTCATTTTCAGACTGAAGTGACAAAATTAGCCTAAACTCAGAGACCATTTAGCGTTTTACTCCTTTTCAAATGTAGTAAATTAAATTGATTTATATTAATCTTGATTTATTATGGATTTTTTTTTCTCATGGAAGAAAAAATGGAGTATGAGTAATGCGCATGCAAATGGGGTGTGATTAGGCTCGCAGGGTCTTGTTGTTTGCTAGGCTTTATCGGGGACATGTTCAGTAAATTATTATTAATCTTTTTACATGTCGAACGCCTTTTTTATCCTTTGTTTTCTTTAAAATATAATGTTTATGGCAATATGTATGTTTTAATATTATATAAGTTATGAAAAGGAATCATTTATAGGTTATTTTATTGTTGCATGCGTAAAGATACCCTTGTATTTTTCTCAAAGTACACAATTAGGGTTCATCTTTTGAGAATTATTGAATATTTTGTAATTTTAATTGAACTTATGCTTTGAATTATAGCTTTTTAATCATTAGTTTTTATGCATTTGAGGAAAAGCCGGATTTAGAATTTTTTCTAATTTGACTATGTATTAGGGATCGATACTAAATAAGTCGAAATGTTTTTTTAATAATGTGATATCGAAATGTTATTAAGCAATGTGAGCTCTAATTCATAACAAAAGTTATCAGTTTTACGAGTGTGAAACATTGGCATACTTAAAATTATATAAAGATGACTTGAGTTCGTAGTGAGTTCACCTCCAAACATTATGTATAAGTGTTTATATTGTATAGTTTTATACATTCTCTACAAAGCTGGTGTATGTATTGCTAAAAAAGACTAATTAGTTGTTCGTTTTAACCTGTTAACAATTTAGTGTTGTATAATGATTCTATGTGTGTATGTCGTATACACATATTATAATTTTATGACAGCTAAAAAGACTTAAATGAAAAAAAAAATGTTATCTTCTTAAAAAAAATAGAGTTAAGGTCATTTTCGTCCTTGTGGTTTATTCAATTATGTCAGTACATGCCAAATTTCAAATTCGTACATTTTCATCCATAACATTCTTGAAACATGTCAATTTCGTCTAGAAAACCAAGATTGAATCGAATAATTGGACAAACCACATGAAGAAAATGATAGTTAACTCATGTTTTTTTTTTGACGAAACTTAAATGTTTCAAAAATATTTTGGAAAGAAAATGGTATAAATTTAAAATTTGGGCCGAAGTTACATAATTGGACAAACTGTCAGAAACGAAAAATAGCAACTAACTCAATAATTGCTACCCATTAGGCCTTTACTTGTGACTTTAAAGAATAATCTTTATATAAAACAATCATACTAAGAGAGCAGTTTAAAAGATTAATAAGCTTTAAAATATTGACATGACTCATATTTTCAATTGAAAAAGAATAAACAAGCATTTTAACTTTTGTAAAAAAAAAATTATATCTTTCATCGTTGTTTAGAATTTTTTTTTATATTTTTCATCGTTATTTAGGGCAACTTCATGACTAGTTTTGAAGACCTCATCAAGGCCTATTTTCGACGAGCTAGCCAGTGTGACTTTCGTCACGGATATCTCATTAAAGGGATTTTAAAACTCATAATTGACATCGCAATCTCTTTACCATTTTTTTCTAAACTCCTCTCTCTCTTATGACTAGGTTCGGTCAATCTGTACACAACCACAAACCACCATCGTTACGACTTTATTGTGAAATCAGCCTCCTCACAATTTGTGTTCTCGTAATACACATACATGTCCGAACTCAAGGGCAAGCACTCGACCCCAACCGGGAAATTAGATTTCTAATGTGAACTATTTCAAATGAGACCTTTTGTTATGTTATTATTATACTGTAGCAATTAATGAATTTTCATTATTGTGTACGTACTAAATCTTAAGGTAGAAATTCGAATTTTGTGTACTAAGGATTTTCTATTCCACGTTGATCAACCTAAGTTCAAATTATTATTGAATTTTCATTATTTTGTATGTACTTGTAAATCCTATAAATTAGGATTTAGTACCATTTGAAATAATAATTTGAACTTTATTCTTAGTTTACATGTGATACTAACTTCACTAATTGTAATTATCCGTTGTGCTCATTGATTAAACCATGACATTCCTATCCGTTATCCTTAATGAACATTCAGTAATATTTAATTTCATTAGAGGCATATCAATCGGTTTTAGGATCGTATATTCAGTAGATGACACCAATCATGTGGTGAGCGGGATCGCCCCACATCATCTCTATTCGACTATTCGTTTATGCTTGTAGAGCTTCCAATCATTTTTACTTTTTACGGTTACATATGAATCGATCTTAGTATTAGTATGTTAGTATATCAATTTGCTAGAAGAAATTGCATTGCATTGCATTGCATTACTATTAAAAGGCAATGCCAAGCAACATGTTTTACTTAATTACTTGTTTTACTCTTAACTAGTGTTTAACCCTCACGTCGCGGGTGTGGTGTTCGTAAAACCGTGCTAAGTAGTAAGCAAACGATCACATAATTGAGAAAAAACGTAAAACAAAAAACGCGAATTTATATGACACATATGAAGTAAAATGTTGGCAAAGTCAAACACGAACTCATACTGCAAGCCTGACTTAAAACATAAACAAACTCAAATTATACCAAGAAAACTTTCACTTAAAGACAAAAAAAAAATACAAAACTTCAAGAGCAAAATTAAACCATACAAACTAAACTTGAGAAAATGAAAATGTAAACCACCTTATAAGAACACTAAATAACAAAAAATAAAACTACTCATAGTAACTAATAATGTTTTATCCATCATTTCATTTACATTTTCTCTAATAAATTTATGTTTATACTTAGTTATGTTTATTTATTTTTTTGTAAACATTCTAATTTAAATTTTATTGAAAACGAAGTTTTATTCAAAATAAAGTATTTTTGTATCGTAAACTATAACAAGTACCATTACCTAAGAAAACGAACCAATACCAACTGAACAACACTGTCGGTATTATTTTTATGGTTTTCAACTGCTTGCATGGGAAATAAGTTTGTGTAATTAGACATACTACCATTATAAATAAACTTTTTATTTTGAAATACATGCTGTTTCACAAGGAGGAATTTCTACTAGTTATACTAATAATCCAAATCTAATTTTTGATAGCAATAATCACCTTCAAATCACACATGCAAACACTTTTCCTGATTCATAAGTTTATCATAAGACCATTTTATCATGACCAACTTGACTTGTGTTTTACCAATCCACAAGAACTCATTTGCACAATTTATATTGTTTTACAATAACATTACAGATCCGAAACGATCAGGCGAGCTCATCGTTAACGAAGAAATACAAACAAATTACGCCGAAAATCAACAATCCATCGTAAGCAATGAGAAAAAACGAATCAGGGGAACTAACTACAAACAGGAGAGATATCAACACAAGATTTGAAACTGAAAACCAACGGTGCTGGCGCTCGACTAGCTCGTGAGCTCCTAGATATATTGCCGCGGCGAAAACAAATAACAAGAAAGGTCTCAGGCTGATCTCTGATGCCATTTTTTAACCGATTAGATTTGTAACTGAATATGGCTGATCATGTTGTGTGTTCATTGAAGTTAAATGGTTGATGTAGGTAATCTAACTCAACAATTAATCAAGCAAACAGTTTGATAATGATTGATGGTGAATTTAAGTAGTTTCTTAAGATTTGGATGTGTGTAAATTAATTGTTGGTTTCATTTAGCTTCTTTTAGTATTCAAGCAATCTATACAGTGGGAAGGAGTTGGTAAGCAGCACGAATATTCAATTAAAAAACAAAAAATACTAAATATACATGAACAAATTTCGTCTTGCATGAAATTTTCTTCTTAAATTATAAAAATATAAATGAATAAATGTGCAGATGTGTGGGTTGGTCATATGTAGCCTACACATGTGTGGTTCATGTATAGCTTTACACATGACCATGTATAGTTAAAAGATCACTAATATGAAAACATATCCATAAATTAATTTGATAGTTATTTATGTAAATATTCAAAAAATAAAGGTTACACATAATCTATATATGTATAATTAAACGATCAATGATATAAAAACATATAAAAAAATCAGTTTACTGGTTTATATTTGTACTTCTTTTTGGTTTTTGTAATAATTTAGAGTTATGTATTGAACCTCATCCTCTACATATATGCATGTGTGTGTATATTTACATACAACTTATTTATGAATATATATATATATATATAAGTGCATTGTACAATTTTGCTTAACGTACGCTGATGAAATTATAACATGCGTGATTAAAATTGTTACCCCATGCGTGATCTCTGATTTTGTACATGCGTGATTATGGTTTTCAACATGCGTGATTAGGGTTTTTGAGTTTTATAACGTGCGAAATTTCATCTTGTACACATCGTACGTTAAGGAATATTGTATGTTAACCAACCCCTACATATATACATGAGGATATTAAGTATAATATATTAGGTGCGCTTTGTTGTAATATTATTGTTTTTGTTGTAATATTATTGTCATAGTTGGAAAACATGAGTTGAATAGATTTTCATCGATAATACACAATATTTTATAGAGTTCTGTTTATTTTTCAATAATCTATAAAGGTTATTTATATAGAAAAATACCGAGTTAACCCAAGATGGTTTTTGACTACATAATGTTCTAAATATGCAAAGATAATGACGTAAATAATTTTTTAATGATAAAAAGTATTTTCTTTTTAGTTTTAACTTTTCTTATCAATTTATGGTGAGGTGACGTTTCACACGAGCAAATATATATATATATAATATATATATATATATATATATATATATATATATATATATATATATATAACATCCATGTAAAAATACAATCCATACGATCTAATGATTGTCCTGGTAAACCAATATTTATCATCAATTTTTGTTGCTTTTAAATATTTTAAACAAATTCATAAATTTTTATCTGGTTGACAAGGTGTTTTCTGCAAATAAGTATCTTTTTTTGTGTTTACACATTTTTTATTTTTTTAAACCGGTTCAAACCGGCCGATTGTACCGGTTGTACCGTCTGGTAGAACCAGTTAATCTGTCCGATATATTCAGTTAAACCGCCCGGTACACCTGGTTAAACTGTTTTTGAGCCAAATCTGATACGCTGTAAAAACCGGATTTTAAAAGGTTGCATATTTTTGCATTTCCATTAATCCATATCCCATGTTAGGCCTTGGGCTTGCTATTGGGCTTAAAGATTTTAAAAGAGGCGTGTATTTCTCTTGTTTATGTACTTTTGTTATAAAATAATGTTCTAAAAATACAGTTCCATTTATATTATTTTTCTTAAAGTTCTTAGTTTGTATTAATAAAAAAAATAAATGATAAATATGTTAAGTATATATAATATTATAATGCGTAAACAAAAAAGTTAAAATGGTTGGCTATAAGTTCCAAACCGTCGGCCAGACCCCTTTAAACCACCAACCCACCAAAATCAAACAGCGTAAATCTCAAACTGGTTGGCTTGCTTTTGTACGATTCGGCCGGTGACAAACAATTTAAGAACACCCTAACTTGTACCCCACAACAAAACACTCTTATTCTGATGTTTTTTTCGTTTACTCTAATTTTATTCGTTTATTTTATTTCTCGTCTTTGAGGGTAAAATCGTCCAGAAAAATGACGGTGTTAGCGCGAAGTAATTACTATGGTATACGGTTCCCTCTCTTTCCAAAAGCACAAATGACCAAATGCATAGAAATAATGTTAAGGTCAATTCTTTCTACTATATAAGGTGGCAAGACAATGTTGTGAATAGATGTTATATTGTTATGCAATGCTAAAAATGATATAAAATCTGTTGGCATTGACCAAACCAATTTGTCACACCCTAGTTAGTACTCATACTCATACAATGTATCAAAGGGATGTCTACCGTGGGTCCCACACGATTAACCTTCAATCGGGTGTCTGGTATAAATCTTCCATCAGGACTTGTGATGTAGTGACTGAAATGAATGTATTGAAATGCTCCCAATCCTGACTGGTGTCATATAATACATGAGTTTGACCTACAATGATTGATATTAGGGTTAAAAAAAACGGGTCGGGTCAAAACAGGCCCGTAAAAGAGTACAATGCATTGTTTGTTAAAAAAAACGGGTTCATTTTTGTTATTTGATTTATTTCTTGATGAAGTTTCGTGAAATTATTAGCTCAAAACTTACCAACTAAGACGGCTTTTTCTTTAGGCTCGGTTTTGAGATGCGCCTTAATACCTGTGTACCCTTTCTCATTTCTCTGCAACATCGTAAGAAGTTGTGTGACGTAAAATGGGAATAAACTAATAAAGTAGATAAACTAACACATCATGTATGATTGATGTGATTATAATTCAAAAAGAAGTTAGATGAGAGATAGACTGAAGTGCACCTTTGCATAAGAAAAACTATGACATAGAAGACGGGAAGCAGAATCAGAATTAATATCGATATAGACAAGTAGAAAATGTTGGTATGCTTCTGCAAACAATTAATATAAGTCATCATTTATACAGAAAATCAAGGAAAGATGAACAAAATTCAGCCCGTTTAGGACCGACCGAGGTGGTAAAAACCTATGCATTTGAATCGGTGGAGATATATCACCGATATATGGTTATCGGTCCCCATGTAAAATATCGGTGTCAAATATCGGTACCGATATTATTGGCGATATTGACCAATATCTAACTGATACTTGACCGATATATCACCGATTTTCCCGATATCAGTACCTTTCTTCTTAGTTCTACCATCCGTCTTTCTTATTATTGTTGCTATTAGTGTTTTACCTCTTAATTGTTAAGTGTTAGTGTTCAATGTTAGTGTTTTAAGTCTTAAATCAGTTCCTACTTGCTACAATGGTTAGTGTTTGGCAAGTTGCAAAAGGTTAATTTGTTAATGGTAGGAGAGCATATTGAATTGTTTGTGTTAAATTGCTATATATATATATATATATATATATATATATATATAAATTCTGCATGATATTAAAATTACCATATCCCACCCCGATTACCGATATCTCAAATATCGGTCCTTGACCGATATCCGATTTTTACCGAATTAACTGCTTAGCTGATTTGACATGTTACCCTTTTAGATACATTTTTTTATATTTGATATGTTTGAGAATTGAGATAAACACAACCCAAAGCGGCCCATACATGATTGAATGGGTCAAATTTCTACATCTAGCATAGAGCGTATGCTTAATGCAGCCATTCTATAATTTACTTAAAACATGATTAACATCTAGCATTTCGTAGATCTTGCTCATTAAGCAAAACTTATAAAATATTATAGAAGAGTGAATGCATAGTTGCTTACCCTGCCACCTCTAAGAAAAGGCTTAATGTTGCCTGAACACGTATGGGCATCACAAAATTGGCGCAAAAATAGTTCTGCAAGGAAATCATACGGTCTCGTTCATTGTACATGGTAAAAATAGCATACAGATCGATATAAACTAGAGGTGTTAAAATGGCCCGGTTGGGTAATGGTTCATGCCGGTACTTTTAAGTGTGGGTCGGGTTGGATTGTTCCGAAACAGTAGTCTCCCAAAATTTGAACTTTATAGTTATAGAAAGAGTAAACTGCCATTTTCGTCCTTGAGGTTTGGCCAGTTTTGTGATTTTCGTCCAAAGGTTTGTCTTTCCGTATCTATCCGACTCGTTAACTCCGTCCATTTTTCTCTGTTAAGTCAGGGGTATTACCGTATTTCTAGACATTTTTTTATTAAACTAAAAACACTATAGGAAATAAAGATACGCCTCTGTTGACTTTATTTCTTATAGTGTTTTTTGTTTAATAAAAAAAATTCTAAAAACAAAATAATACCCCTGACTTACAGAGAAAAATGGATGGAGTTAACGAGTTGGATGAAAATGGCAACATTTTAAACATTTTGGATCAAGATTCGAAAAAACAAACCTTTGGACAAAAGTCACAAAACTGACCAAACCTCAAAGACAAAAATGACATTATACTCTTATAAAATTATAGTATATCCAAAAAAAATTTGAGTGACATGATTGGCAATGTTTGACACCTTTGACCTGTTTGACCCATTAGAGATAAAAACATAACCCGAATCAACCCATTTACAAGTAAATGGGCTGAAATTTCCACCACTAAACATCAAATCGTTACCATGAAGTCGGCTTGCTGATGGACCCTGATGAACCGGAAAACAATATCTGCAAGGCTCTGCATTAAAGTTGTAATTTTTAATACACAAAATTTGTATTAAAAAAATGATGAAATCTAGTAGCTAACAACCTCACATAAGTGGCGATTTCTTGCTGCAGCTGCAGGGTTGCACTTTGTTTTGGGAACAAAAGAATTCACTACATGATCACAGTGCAATGCGCCACATAGATTCGCCAAGCAATTGTGACTCTGAAATTCAAAAAAAAAGTCATGTCAAATACAACCAATTTAGAAAAAAACAAGTTTTAAGCAAAAAATAACAAAAAAGTAAAATCCTATTTTCGTCCCTGAGGTTTGGCGAGTTTTGCGACTTTCGTCCAAAGGTTTGTTTTTCCTCATCTGGATCCAAAAGGTTTGAAATCTTGCCATTTTCATCCGGCTCAATAATCCATCCATTTTTCTCCGTTAAGTCGGGGATATTTCCGTCTTTTTTGTTAACTTAAAGGGCAATTCAGTCTTTTTCACTTTAGTAAAAAGACCTAATACCCCTGAAAAAGACCGAATTGCCCTTTAAGTTAACAAAAAAGACGGAAATACCCTGACTTAACGGAGAAAAAATGGATAGAGTTAACGAGCCGGATGAAAATGGCTAGATTTCAAACCTTTTGGATCCACATGCGAAAAACAAACCTTTGGACGAAAGTCGCAAAACTGGTCAAACCTCAGAGAGGAAAATGGCATTTTACTCTTTATAAAATATTGATAAAAAAAGATTGCACATACAACGGTTAGAAGATTGTAGTGCCGAATGTTAAAACATGATCAAGAAATCCAGAATAGTATATCAAAAAAATGGTAAACTGAATAACCGATTACACATACAACGTTTAGAAGATTGTAGTGCCTGTTGTCAAAATGCTGATCGAGAAATTTCTCTGCTCGAAAGCTTTTCTTACAATATCCACACCGCCATTCATTCACTCCATATGAATCTTGTGTTCCTCTTGATCCCTAAACATGTCATTGCCAGGATGAAGCTTACACTTATGTGACAGCTCGTAATTTTCTTGTTCGACAAACGGAATCAAATACTGAAAAAATAAATAAAAACAAAAAGAAGAATATGTTTACTCATTTAATGTTTGATGATCAAAAGTTCAAACTGTAAATGATCTACTGATGGTGAATGGTATATACCTCCTCGATAATTTTGTATGCAGTCCTACTTCTTTCTCTCAACAATGTATTTCATGAGTATGTTCTTCTGAACTCTGAATCATAAACAATTTTATCAAAGGTTTTGATTCATAAAAACTATAGGCTCCAAATATAAACCTAAAATAAAATAAAAAAAACAAAAAAATGGAAAATTGATCTGATTGATACACATAACAATAAAAAATCATAAGATCTCTTAACAATACAATCAAGAACAGCATCAAATTGCACTTCAAATCTCATCACAAAAACAATAAATTGATCAATAAAAGTAAGCTCAAAAACCCTCAGGCAACCTATTCAAACTCAAACTTTAGAACGAACACATAATCAGCTATACAAGCATCAATTAACAATTGAAAACTTTATAAATTAGACAAATATATGAAATTAACCCTAGAACTTGAAACAACATGAACTGATTACACAATTGATTGGATTTAATTGAGATAGTGAAGAGAATTTGGGGAAAAGAGACCTGCGTAATAGCTAAGACTGGAATAATCGATTGCAGAGAAATTAAGATGACGATGAGTTTACATGCGCTGATGTTAGGGTTTGAGATCATTTTGTCAGACCAATTTGCTGGATTTTGGCAGATTCAACAGGGGGATGTAAAATTTGTTAATCCAAATTGGAAATGTTATAAAGTTGAAGGGTTGAAATGAGCATTTTTAGTTGCATTTAGTCTCTTGTGTGTTTTGGTTTATTTTCTGTGTGGCCATTTGTTTTGATAATTTTTGAATGGTTAAGTGTAACACTACTAAAGAAGTTTAAACTATTAAGTGTAAATTAGTAAGATTTTTAAATCATTAGAATCTAGTAGAATGTTTAACTATTCTAACCAATTCAGATTACATATCTTAATCATTCAGACCCAGTATATATTTAACCCTTAGAGACAAATTTTGAACCATTCAGACATTTGCTGCGAAACAAACACTCTGAACCATTAAGTGCTAAACCAGTAAGAGATCTGAATCATTAAGAGTCTCGTAAGAGGTAAACAAACAGCCTTGGAATTTGTTCTAAAACTCTTTTTTTTTTCTTTTTAAGGCCATGGGTAGTCATAAAACCCTAAAAAATCTTTTGGTAAGGATTATGCAACAAGTGGCGAAAAAATGCAAAAGGGGAGGACTTTATGAGGGTTATATCACAAGAGGGTGTACTGATAAGGGAGTTATATAACCCCTTCAATTATACATACATATGTATGTATGTATGTAGTATGATGTGTATGGGGAGGAAGAGGCATGGCATGATAATTTTCATGAGGAATTAAGAATCAAACCCATAGCGCCGGCTGTAATAGTGTTGCTGGGCGCTATACCCCTCTCCGACGTGATATAAAGCCACAGTACAAAGGTCTAACTGTAAAGAGAAGTATGGTTGTTTTATTTTAGTTTGACTCATAAATTGTTGTCGGATGTAGACAAGTAGACGTGAATATAAAATGTTCATCTATTGTGGCTCCTCTGGCCAATGAATATATGCATCAATTGGTGAAGGTATTTATGCAACGATATAACTAGAAGTGAAAGATCGATAATGGATCAGATTGCTTAAAAACATTACTTTATCGTAAATATAAAATGGTCATATTAGTTGAAATTTGTCAAATACGTGTTCAAAATGGAGTGAAAATTTGATTGATAAGCATTTTAAGTGCTTTAATTCTCATTTCTTATCCATTTTTGTTATGGGTTCGTTTCTAACACGGATGTTCTAGGTTTGCAAGATAATAAGAGTCTTATCACGGGTTTAGTTATATCGTATACTTTTAAACACTTTTGTTTTATCAACTACCATTGACATCCAACACCATCCATCGGCTCTACCCACCACCAAGATTCTATAAACGAACTAATCCAACACCACCCACCGTCTCTACCCACCACCAAGACGAAGAAAACCAAGAAAACTAAAGAGGTCATCAAATCAAGAACAAAGAAAAGTGATACAAGTGTTCTTTAACCTAGCAACTCTAAAAACTTAAATCAGCATTTTAGAGGTAGTCAAAACCATAACAAAAATTGAAAAAGACTAGACACTATTGTATATTGAGAAGTTTAAACACCTAATCCAATAAACTCCATTCAACCACAATGTTTCTAATCTACTCTCCTCATAACCTTATACTTCTTGTAATCTTGAATTTGTAATAATCTACTCAAAAAATTAGAAAAATAAGACAAAAACTGATTGTTGATTAGTCTAACCCATTTAACACGTCTTAAACTCTTATTCAAAACCTACCAAACATGTCTTGTATGATCACCTCTAGATATAACTAGCAATTACTAGGCCAAAAGCTTAGTAAGATCCAACAAATTACTTGGACTTAGGTTGGGTTTCATTAATACTTATAGAAAGATTTGCTTTAACGATTTCTTGGAATGAAATTTGTCAACGATTCAAAGATCTCACATATCCAATAAGTTTACTCGGAGAGATTTGCAACAACAAATGACGTCTTTGGTTCATTGTAAAAGCAAAAAGAAAAAAATTGGTAAAAACAGTAAGATTTTCGTATTTTATTTTTTAAAAACTCGTTATACAAGGTGTTTCATTATACACGAGCCTTCAAAATCATAACCTAGTTTCCTTTAGTAACCTTGTGTTCCACCATCCCAAATGACATCTATTTTGTTAGCACGTTATGTCTCCTTCAAACTTATACGATTGTTTAAGTAAAGTAACATGTTTAAAATAATTCATTTCAAAAAATATTTTCTCAATAACGAGTCGAAATCTCTTACGTTATAACATATAAGTGGAACTATAACAATATTTTTTATGTATTTTCAACCGTATATAGAAGTTCTATAAAAAGATACTACCGTGAGGTTCAACTCCTTCAACCTGATTCGCATGACTAAGCGTCGATGTTGTTGTAGTGTGCTCATATTATGAATAATATAAAACCATAGGATGTTTTTTTTTCCAAATCTTATACTACCTTTTATTCTTTTCAGTCTTAAAATAATATATTAATCATTTATGAAATACAAAAAAAGAAGATCATAAATTACCTATTTTAACCTGCGATTAAACCTGTCTGACTTGTTCATTTGCCACCTCTAGTCCCTAGTGGTTGTTCGTTTTGTGTTTTAGAAAAACGTTTAAACACATTTTTGTCACATGCTTCAGTATTGTGTTTTTTAAAAGTTTAACGTGCATTGTTGTCACATGGTTTCGTATTAATTTTTAAAAAGTTTAAAATTTAGAGACTTTAATATGTCAAAATTGACACTAAAATGTAAGTTAAAGTTGATCAAGTTATGTATAAACAATATGAAAACTTAGAAAAAATGTGGATTGTTGTTATCTAGTCTATTGATATTAAAGGCGTTTTGAGTGATAGTATTCCATAAATTGTATTGACTTAGTCTATTGATTATTAAAGGCGTTTTGAGTGGTAGTATTCTCTAAATTGTATTGACGAATGAAATTTGGTTGCAAATCGAAACCATGAGCACCATAAAACATGTGTATAACCTAATTGAAACCCAAATTTCAATTTGACAACTATAATAAAATTTTACATTCAATAGACTAAATCGCCAAGTGTTCATGGTTTAATCAAATAGGAACCTTATAAAAACACCAAATAAGAACGTTATATAACACTACCAAATCAATTAAAAAAACACATAATTGACAAAACCGGCGGAATTTGTGAAATTCTCCTAATATTAATAATTATATAAAAAAATTCACGTTGCAAACAATCATAAGGTTATCTGGTGCGGAGTGACACCCTTTGTCACATCAGCACAATGGTGCCTCAAACACCACCCCGCCACAGCCAGGGGGGGCCATTGAAGGTCTCAGCCAAAGGAAATTGCGGGCACGCGCGAGAGGGTGAGCATGTGGAGCTATTTGCTTCTTATATAATCAGAATTCATTTTATCTTTACTTTTTTTTGTTTCTTTTAGTTAAAAGGGCCTTTATTCCACACCGTGGAAATTAACAACAGAACCTCCCACTTATATGTCGCTTATATGGCGTGATAAAGCCTCTATAAACTTTATCCCACATCATATAGCCTAAGTACTAAATATTAGCTTTGGGTCTGTGTAATAATGGGCTTATAAGCCCATGTGTGAGTCTAGCATGAGTCCAGTTTATAGCCCATGCAAGTAGTCTGTTTGTTTTATTCTGTTCGAGTCTTTCCTGTTTTTCGCTAGGGTTTACTAAATCATTTGTTTGTGGAGTCATGGGTGTGTTTGTTGTGAGTATTGAGGAGAACGTTGGAGCTCCTGAGCGTGTCTGTTATGCTATTTATAGCAGCTTTTGTTCATCAATAAAGTTCGGAAATTGAATGTGAATCTTCATATACACTTGTGAATTTACAAGTGGTATCAGAGCAATCTGCGAAGGAATTGAGAGTGTTCATTGTGTGACAATGGCTGAAGAAACTTTAAATTTTCAAGTCCCAAGTGTTCCTCGTTTTGACGGTGAATATGACCATTGGAGTTTGGTCATGGAAACTCTGCTACACTCAAAGGAGTACTAGGTTGCAATTGACCACGGTTTCAAAGAACCCAGGGAAGGAGAGCAATTGACTCCTACTTAGCGAACTAACTTAGAGGTGATGAGGTTGAAAGACTTGAAGGCTCGAAACTACTTGTACCAGTCGATCGACAAACAGATTCTGAGAACGATAACTCAGAAAGAATCAGCCAAGCAGATTTGGGAAGCAATGAAGACCAAGTATCAGGGGAATACGCGAGTGAAGCGAGCCCAATTGCAGCGGTTGAGAAGAGATTTCGAGCTGCTAGAAATGAAGGAAGGCGAGACAGTCACTGATTATGTTGGAAGAGTCAAGACGGTGGCAAATGGTATGCGGAATTTGGGGAAGAATTATCAGATGTTAAAGTCGTTGAAAAGATTCTACGTTCCCTTACAGAGAATTTCAACTATGTCGTCTGTACCATTGAGGAATCCAAGGACATTGATACTCTATCCGTTGATGAGCTTCAAAGTTCCTTATTGGTAAACGAGCAAAAGTTGACAAGAAAAACACAAGATGATCAAGTTTTGAAGACGGAGAACGACCCGAGTGGTGGACGTGGAAGAGGACGAGTGAGAATGACATCAAGTAGAGGAAGAGGGCGTGGATGTGGAAGATCTCGCCCGGATTTTGATAAGTCACAGGTAGAATGCTGTATTTGCTATAAACTTGGGCACTTTCAGTATGAATGCCCAAATGGAGGCAAAGCATTGCACTACACGGAGTTTGATGAGGGTGAAGACTTACTTCTTATGGAACATGTCGATGTGACCAAAGAACCAAAGAAGGGGATTTGGTTTTTGGTTTCAGCATGTTCGAATCATATGACAGGAAGCAAGGATTGGTTCACAAGACTAGATGAAGGGTTCAATCACAGTGTCAAGTTGGGGAATGATATCCGTTTGACCGTGAAAGACATAGGTGATATCAGGCTGGAAGTTGAAGGGTTGGTTCAAGTAATCACTAGAGTTTGCTACGTGCCAGAACTTACATTCAGTTTGTTGAGCCTAGGTCAACTACAAGAGAAAGGCCTAACTATTGTTATCAAGCAAGGAACTTGTAAGCTTTATCACCTGAAAAGGGCCTACTAGCCACGTCGGTGATGACTCGAAACCGAAAGTTTTTGGTGAATGACATTGTGAAACCCACAGTTGGCAAGTGTTGTAAGATTGATGAAGAAAGTGACTCCCAGATATGGCATAAGCGACTTGGACACATGAACTACAAGTCGATAAGAACTATGCAATGTCATCACTTAGTGGAAGGATTACCCCAAGTTGCAGAGCAAACAAAGGTATGTGAAGTTTGCAACAAGGGAAAACAACAGCGGGAAATCATTCCAAAGAAGAATAACTGGAGAACAACGAACAAATTGGAGTTGGCTCACATGGATCTTTGCGGGCCGATCACTCCAGTCTCTCCTAGTGGCAAAACGTATGTTATGGTTTTGATTGATGACTTTACAAGAAAGGGGTGGGTGTACTTCCTGTCAAAGAAAAGTGAGAGTTTTGAAATGTTTAAGAGATTTAAAGCTTTGGTTGAGAATGAAATCGGGTTAACAATTAAATCCCTGAGAAGTGATAGAGGTGGAGAATTTACATCCAATGAGTTTAATGTTTTCTGTGAAACTCATGGAATTAAAAGACAACTTACTGCTGCCTACACTCCACAGCAAAACGAAGTGGCAGAATGGCGTAACAAGACCTTAATGAACATGGTTCGTTGTCTTTTAATCGAAAAGGAACTGCCTAAGTGGTTATGGTCTGAGGCAGCCTCGTGGGGTGTCATGTTCTAAACCGGTGTGTCTCCTCAGCATTAGAAAATGAAGTCCCTGAAGAAAGGTGGTCTGGGAATAAGCCAAATGTGGACTATATTAGAATATTTTTGGTGTATTGGGTATGTTCTCATTCCACCTCAGTTAAGATCTAAACTGGATGATAAGAGTCACAAATGCATCTTTCTGGGTATAAGCAAAGAGTCCAAAGCTTATAGGTTATATGATCCAATTCAACAAAGAATTGTGATCA
Source organism: Scalesia atractyloides (assembly GCA_947069175.1). Lineage (NCBI taxonomy): Eukaryota > Viridiplantae > Streptophyta > Magnoliopsida > Asterales > Asteraceae > Scalesia > Scalesia atractyloides. Next base: position 76,893,139 of record CAMTDV010000013.1, on the reverse strand, counting down.
GTAGAGGTGTACCATTTGAAGAGGATCAGAAGTGGGATTGGAAGGTGAAGAGTTTGGCTCACATGAACTGGTGATACCAGACAATGAACTGGTTGTTGAAGTAGTACCCAATGGAGAACTAGGTAATGGTGATCATGATCCAGCACCACAAAATACTCCATCTTAGCAAAGTGCATCAGATAACCTTCAGAGTGGAGAGAGTGGTGAAGATGCAGGTACTACTGTCACCCAAACAGGTGATGAAAATGACACGCATACAGTTGGTGGTGGTCATACATCAACTGAAGGGGTAAGAAGGTCAACCAGAACAAGTACTGCTCCTGCTCGGTTGCAGGATTACGAAAGTGGAGAAGGGTTTTCGGAGGATGAAGCAGAATTGGTCATGTACAGCTTCTCTGAAGATCCAGTTAATTTTGAAGAAGCATCTAAAGATGAGAAATGGTGGCAAGCTATGAAGGTCGAAATTCAATCCATTGAAGAAAACAACACATGGGAGTTGGTTGAAGCTCCAAGAGATGTCGAACCAATTGGGGTGAAGTGGCTCTACAAGATGAAATTGAATGAAAAGGGAGAAGTAGATAAGTTTAAAAAGCGTTTGGTGGTGAAAGGGTATGCTTAAAGGAAAAGAATAGACTACGACGAAGTCTACACCCTTGTTGCTAGTTGGGACACAATACGTAGTCTTCTAGCAGTGGCTGCTCAGAACCGATGGCTAGTCTATCAGCTCGATGTAAAAAGCGCTTTCCTTAATGGAGAATTAGAGGAGACAGTGTTTGTTGAACAACCTAAGGGTTTTGTCAAGAACGGTGAAGAAAACAAAGTTTATAGACTCAAAAGAGCTCTTGACGGTTTAAAACAAGCCCCGAGAGCGTGGTTTAAACGTATTGAGAAGTACTTTTTGAAGGAAGGATTCAAGAAGAGATGTTATGATCACACGCTGTTTATCAAGAAGATGTGGAACAAAGTTGTGGTTGCTAACCTTTATGTGGACGATCTGATCTATACCGGTAATGATGTAATGATGTGCAACAGTTTCAAAAGGTCCATGATGCAGGAATTTAAAATGACTGACTTGGGCAAAATGAGATATTTCCTGGGAGTAGAGGTGGTCCAAGGTGAGGATGGGATTGGAATTTGCCAAAAGAAGTATGCAAAGGACATTGTGAAGCGATTTGATCTGTGGGAAGGTAATCCTGTTAGAAATCCGATTGTGCCTGGTACTGCAGTCACAAAGGCTAGTGTGGGGAAAGAGGTAAACGGAACCGAGTACAAGAGGTTAGTGGGAAGTTTGATGTACCTTACGGTGACACGTCCGGATTTGATGTATGCTGTTTATTTTATTTCAAGATTCATGTCTGATCCAAGAGAGGAGCACTTGAAGCTGGGAAAAAGGATTTTGAGATACATCAAAGGTACGCATGATTATGGATTATTGTATGAACCAAAGGGTAGGTTGCAGGTTTACACAGATAGCAACTATGCAAGGGATGTGGAAGATAGGAAAAGTACTTCGGGATATGTCTGTTTGCTAAGTAATGCTTCAATATGCTGGAGTTCAAAGAAACAGGAGATTGTTACTCTGTAAGTACCGAGGCAGAATATGTGGGTGCTACACTGTGTGCTTGTCATGTGATTTGGTTAAAGGGGCTGCTGCAAGAGCTGGATGGTCAGTCAGTTGGTACAGTTGAAATAATATGTGATAACGGTTCAACTATAAAGTTATCAAAGAATCCGGTAATGCACAAGAGAACCAAGCACATTGATGTTCGCTATCATTACTTGAGGGAATTGGTGAATCAAGATAAGATTAAACTGGTGTTTTGTCATTCTGAGGATCAAGTAGTTGATGTTATGACCAAACCAGTGAAGTTGGAGGAATTCGAGAAGATGAGAAACATGATGGGAGTTCGCAGGATTGAGAAAGTAAACTGAAGTGTGTCTATCTTCAGTTTAAGGGAAGGTTTATCAGCTTTGGGTCTGTGTAATAATGGGCTTATAAGCCCATGTGTGAGTCTAGCATGAGTCCAGTTTATGGCCCATGCAAGTAGTCTGTTTGTTTTATTCTGTTCGAGTCTTTATTGTTTTTGGCTAGGGTTTACTGAATCATTAGTTTGTGGAGTCATGGGTGTGTTTGTTGCGAGTATTGAGGAGAACGTTGGAGCTCCTAATCGTGTATGTTATGCTATTTATAGCAGCTTTTGTTCATCAATAAAGTATTCATAAATTGAGTACGAATTTTCATATACACTTGTGATTTACACTAAAGTAGATCATCAAAACGAATTATAATTATAATTCTGAACAATCATAAAATATCGTACAATTTATTTTTAACCATTCGATTTTAACGATAAAAGTCGCGTTCAAGTGCTTATTGTGATTTTGCGATTATTAAACGTGTATTATTTAATTAAATTATTCTTGTTAATCTAGTAAGATAGCATATACGACAATGGTACTATGAATGCATGTATGTACCCCATAACGGCTTTTTTCCTCCCCAAAACAGTGGCACGTGACTTACTGGATTCATCACGTGCCCCATGTTCTTTGCTTTATATAATTTTAGGGTCAAGTTTCTTGTTTTCCAATTTATTTGTTGCATATGAACACTTCAAGTGATTTTTTAAAAATAAAAGTAATTTTGCAGTTTTCTTATTCATGTTTTTATAATCATGTTTTTATAATTAATTATTATTGACATGCAAAAGATAATAGACGAAAGCATGAGTTCTAAAATATTGTAAATTTTTTTTTGAACGGCGATATTCCTTAATCTATGTCGTCTGTGGGATTTGAACCAAATACTTCCTCCTTCTGAATCCAGGTGTTTAAAGGTTTTGTCTTTGCCAATGGACCACCACCACATTGATTAAAACTTTGTAAAATAAAACTAAAATTTGTAGCTACTTGAATTCGGCATTTAGGTCTGGATCTACACATAACTAGGCTAGACCTCGATAACCCCTTACTTGATGCACGTCTCCTCTCCTATCCTGATTACCCCTCTCAAGAAATCTTATTATAAACAGTATAAGTGTTTGTTATTCGAATCAGACTCAAAACCCCAAAATTCAATCCAAACTGAATTCGTATAACGAATTCGAATTTGACTTCTGAACCAAATTCCGCAAGCTGAATCACTTTTTTTTCTTATGCTTTTTAGGTTTGATGACTATGGATGTTTCTGTATCTAAAATAAAAAAGTTAGCAACAATCTCAAATTATACTTGCATTGGTAACATCAAACTACCGGTATACAAGAAAAGATATGAGAATAGACGAGCTTAAAATAAATATTAGCCAAAGATCAACCTTTTAACGAGTTGATTATGAACGAGTTATAAACAGGCTACGATTTACAAGTTACTTGAACAACGCGAATTGCAACCCATATTTGTAGTGTATCCAAAGGTCTAAAGTTATATAATTTTAAGTTCATAGATAAAAGAAATGAAAAATGTTGGCAAGTATCAAGTATGCAAATTCCCAAACTAAATACCATTTTTGAAAGTGCATATATTTTCTAACTTATACTTATACATTTATACTATAGTTATTGACTTGTTAACCTTCTACAACATAAATAAATGAACAAGTTATATAAATAAATAAATACAAGTAATACTTATGGGCTGCATGCAATGCATGCTAGGAAGAGAATGGCTGAAGAAACACCATCATCTTCAAGATGGGAAATGCTTCTCTTGAACTTGGTGGTGTTGACTTTGTTATATTGCATTATCACCTCTTTTTGGATGACTGATTTCCGGTGGTGATTTTGACTTTTTTGTTGTTGACTTTCCTTGCTTGCTCATACTTTGAAACCATCTTCTCAACACTAAATTTGTTACTTTTGAAGATTTTGTGTGCATGAGAATTAGTATCCAATGGGTTTATATAGGCAATGAGGCTAACTATGTTTTGGTGTGAAGTTACCTTTCTGCCCTTTTGGGACAATGCCATTATTTTTTTATAGTTAGAATTAAATGATGGATCATGTGCTTGGGATAAATCAGTGCACGATTAGAAATTATCTCTTTATTCTTATCACATTTATTTGTGGATCATGGTATTTATGTTTTTTTTTTATTTCATCTTTTATTCTAATGAGGTTTAATTTTAGAGATTCCAACGTCTATCTTTTGTCTAAACTTACACAAGTAGTTTATGTAGTTGGTTTAGATGTTATAACTTAAAACATATCGTTAGAAAGTAATTGTTAATCTTGAATTTATGCGATCATATATAACGAATAGATTTTATGGCTTTAAACACATTCTTCGTTATTGTATTGTGTTTCATGACTATGTCATGATTTCTTATCCCGATAAATCGTTAACTGATTCGCCCTGGTCCATATGAATCTGGAATATGATATTATACATACCGTCTCATGTTTAATTAAAGAGATAGTAAAATACTATTATTTATATTACAATTATCAACTTGTTAAATACAAACACACCGTCTCATGTTTAATTAAAGAAATAGTAATATACTGTTATCTATATTACAATTATCAACTTATTCAATATAAAGTTTAAAAAAAATCTAACACAAAAGTATATTATTCAAGAAAGTTTTAATGTGACATAAAAATGAGAGTGATTGGCTTAAATGTCAAGTGAAGGGACCTATATCTGAGTGAAAATGTTCATGTGATGGAAAGGGACAAAAGATGGTAGAGGAGAGTGGTAGACATGAGAGATGAGACCATCATACTTGATGCATGCCCCCTTGTCGTAGAAAACAATATCTCCAAGTGTCAAGTTTGTGATTCACTTTATGCAAGCCCAACTTGTTGTAGAAAACATATTAGGGTCGTATTATATATATATATATATATATATATATATATATATATATATATATATATATATATATATATATATGTGTGTGTGTGTGTGTGTGTGATTCACTTTATGCAAGCCCAACTTTTGTAGAAAAAAATTTAGGGTCGTGGGGTTGGGGTTAATTTGTTTTTCAATATATATATATATATATATATATATATATATATGATTTGGATCAAGAGAAAACTTCTATGAGTTGTGAGAACTTAGAGAACTCGGTTTTTCCGTGCGAGTTTTGCAGTTTTGTCCCCATTTTTTCACACTTTTAGATTAAAATGTTACAAAGACGACCGTAAAAAAACGAAATGTTGTTTTCGGCCCCTACAATTGTTGTAATAAGTTGATGACATCAGCTTTTGAAAGCATTACGGCCGTTATAATTTTTTTATTTATTTAATTTTTTTTGGAAAAGTTGATTTTTTAGGTTTTTTGGTTAAAAATTTTTTGAAAAAAAAACATTTTATAAGGTCGAGTTTTCTAAGTTCTCACAGCTCGTATGAGTTTTCATTTACCCTAACCCTATATGTGTGTGTGTGAGGATCATTTGAAAAGAAAAATGTAATTGAGAAGAAAAAAAACAAATGGTATAACTGTAAGAAATGAATTGTTTTTTCTCATTTCATTTATTATTATTTTTACTAATTAATTAAACTACTACAAAAAGATGCATTTATTATGAATTTGATCGTAACAAATGCATAATTTTGTAGTAGTATTAGTTATAAAAACTATAATCCTCCACACCAATTTTTTTTTGCTTATACAATCAAAATTTATCCTACGTATTTTGAAATTTATTCTACACATATTAAAATTTTATACAACACATATCAAAATTTATTTTACACAACTCCGTAATTTATCCTACAAACTTCGTAATATATAGTACACTCCAACTATATTAATTATTTTGAAAAATAAATGTTTGAAAAATAAGTTACAAATTTAATGTATTTAGCTATTAAAGAAGAAGACTAAAAATTAATTTTATATGTAAGCTTACAAATAATATGCTTATAATAATATTAAGGGGTATTGGATTTAAATAACACCAAGTTTCACCAATTGGCTGATAACACTCCCAACTTTCGATTTGTATACCAGTACTCCCAACTTTCAAATTTCAAATGAGAACCACCACGAGTTGTGAGAATTGTGAGAACTTTTTCTTCTCGCGCGAGTTTGGCCAAAATTTTTTTTCACAAACGTAGATGAAAATATTATAAACACATCTGTAAAATAATTGTCGAGTCAGTGGTTTTGACTGGTGCAAGTTTTTTTATGCACTGGTGTAAATTTTGTACGAAGATAAATATCTTTTTTACGTCTCATGTAAATGTGGGTATGCGACATTTTTTTTTGCTGAAACAAGTGATTTTTTATGAATTTTGAGAAAAAAATCGGAAAAACCTTTTGAATGACCTAGTTTTTACAGTTCTCACAACTCAAAGTGGCTCTCATTTTAACTCTTCATATATATATATATATATATATGTATATATATATAATATAAAATATCTTTTGTCTTTTTGTTATGTTTTAGTCATGTAATATGTTTTTTTAATATTTGTAATATTTAAATGTTAATTTATTAATTGTGATCCCATATTGATTTGTTTTGTATACAAAAATTTTAGACATAAAACTATCTATATAATAAAGATGTTTATTACAAGTTTACAACATGTGTATCAGTGAAACTAGAGAGTTTGAAGGTTCTGTTTAGAATTTCTATCAATAGGGTTCTCAACATCATAAGTAATAGATTTTGTAATTTGATTCATAAGATTGTCAAGAGTAGAGTACTTGGAGTATTACAACCCTAAATATGTATATGTGCTTAGTTAACATTGCCTTTGTTTTTATCATAAACTGATTTTTTTATTACTTTCTTAAAATAGAATCTTGAATTACTATCTTGGTTATATGTAATCATACACAATAATAATAACTGAGTTTAATGACTTTAAACACATGTTTATTGTATTGTTTATTATCATGTTATGATTGGATGATGACCTGTCAGATAAAGCTCGAATATGATGTATTGCCTTTTTTATCTTGTATGCGTTAAATATTCATACTTTAGCATACTACCATATTACATAATACAAGTTTAAATTCGAGCTGGTATCTCACTTAAAGCAGACTCTTTATTCCTACGTGTTAGAGGTAAGACTTTCTACATCTTACCCTCCTCAGACCCTATCTTAGCTTTGCTAGTGGTGTGATTTACTGAGTTTGGTGATGATGATGATGTTGATGACATTTAAATATAACATGACACACGTAACTCACTAAAATGCCACACGAATCGAAAGGACTAACATTCAAGTGAAATATTTGACACGCGAAAGAACCTATATTGAAGTGAAACATTTGATGTGACCGAAATAGACTAAAGGACGGATAGACCATATGTGTTAAAGACATAAGGTCATATTATGGTTTTAGTTTCATGTTTTCAGAATTTACATTAAATTCTTCATTGTTTATCTAATTGTAATACGTTTAGTCACACTAACCAATGTTGAAATTACGTTATGTTATAATAAAATGGCCAATATACTTTAATCCACCACTAGTCGCCTCATGATAGTTTGTTCCACCATCTCCAACTCCCAATCCCATACAAACACCATCTCATACATAAAAATCATCGATGAAACAAATAACGTTGCGTTGATCAAGAAATATAAAAACAACTATTTATAATACCATCAAAAGCAGTTGCAGATCTAGAAAACTTTAATATGGGTAACTTTTTAAAAGAAAGGGGTAACGAAATCGAAAAAACGTCAAATTTTTCCAAAATTTACACTACCACCGGAGCGCCAAGTGTAGCGGAGGCTACCCCTTATATAAAGGTACATCCCTCCTGATCAAAAGACCATGGATTGATGCTTTGCATGAACATATGCCCATGATGTGTATCAACTGATACAAAAGCATGTTCATCGAAGTAGTAAAATCGTCAACGATGTTCACTTTGTAGCTTCCACATCATCGCAACCTAACCCATCTCATTCGTTGAAGATAGTTTTCTTCAAAAAAAAAGATGGTGAGTGAGAGAAAGAGTAGAGTGTGCGGGCCATCGCCCAAAGAGTAACAAGAGGGAAGGGGTAAAGTTGAAAGTTGTTCATTCATAATAAAAAAGGAAAAGGAACGAGATAGGTTAGTTTTTAATTTCTTTGTTTTTGCTTTTAATAAAAAGGGTATATTAACGATCTCGAAAAGTTTTAACATAGATTTTAAACAAATGAGACATAACTCACTTACATGACGTATGCAAAGGACCTATATGCGAGTGAAAATATTTGATGTGATGGAAAGAGACCAAAAAAAAGATGGGTAGTCTAGACATAAGTGATAAGACTATGAAACTACGATGGTTCATACAATTTTCTTTCTTTCTTAACATGTATTTAAAATTTGATATCTTCAATAGGAAAAATAAAACAATATTACAACACAATTGTCATCCAAACTCCATGGTTTTAGATGGTTTGTTGACCCTCTAGTAGGGTGTCAATCGTATTGGGTTAATGAGTTGACCGGTTACGGGTTGGTAGGTTGGTGGGTTGAAATGTTCAATTCAAACCTGACCCACATTATTACTCGGGTCAAAGATTTCAATCCTAGCCCACACAAATATAAATTCGGGTCAACCGAACCCGGCCTGTATAACACGTATTTTAAATGAGTCATATAAGTTGATTTATAAGCGAATTGTTGGGTTTTGAGTGGGTTAATGATAACATGTTTAATGTTGAGTATGAGTATGACAAATAAATAATATAATAGGTCTAAAATTAACATTATTATGACTAATCATGTAAAATAGAAATAAAAAAAATAAAAAAAAATTATAAGAGGTTTTTTTCTAAATAAGTAAAGGGGTTAACCCTATTTATAGGGGTCAACTTAAACCCGACCTTTTTTTTAAATGAGTCGTGTTAGTTGATCCAAATCTGTTTTTTTTTTTCTCAGTTTTTGTGTCGGGTAAAGAATTAGTTAATATTTTAGGATAAAGTCTTTAGTTACACTTTGTTTACAAGTTACCATTGATCATATTTAATAACAAATTAGTTTTTGACTTTATAACAATGCTGCCATGGTTGGATGACACCGATCCAGATGAAGCTCGAATATGATAATCTTATTTTTTTATGTCTCATATATTAAAAGGACTTATTATATAATAAATTACAATAAATAATGTGAGTTATTAGTTCACTGAATGGCTTGTGAGAAGACCTATATTTGAGCCAAAATATATGATGTGATGTAAAGAGGGTATGGGGGAGACATGAGACCATTGTACCTTATGCAAGCCTACAAAACAATTATCTTAGAAAATGGGGTGTTGGACTTTCCAAGGGCAACCCATTTTATCAAAATTGACCACTCTATTTATTGATTATAACTTTTGTGTCACAAGTTATCCAAATTAATGTGGAAAAATAAGTATAATAGTAACATATCTTAATTTGGTTTAATAGTTTCTTTAATATAAAATAAAAATTATTCTTATAGTTCTTGTATTTCATGAGTTATGTTTTGATTTCTTATGAGAAACAGGAAACAAATATTTATATTTTTCACAAATTTTAGTTTTTAAGCCGGGGTATTAGAAAATATCCATATTCAAACATCCGATCCGAACTATCATCCGAATTTTCGGATTCGGATAGTGACTTTAAAAATTTTCGGATATTCAGATATCCGAGATATCCAAAAATTTTTAATTTAATTTTTATCAGATATCCGAAAGATCCAAAAATTTATATTTGGGTATCCAAAACCATCGGATATATCCAGTTCCGAATATTAAAAAATAAAAAAATTAAAAATTAAATAAAAAATGGATATCCGGATATTCGATTCACTATCCGACGGATATCCGAAACTTCAGATATGGATTCAGACAGTGAAATCAGGTATCCGAAATTCTGGATCTCTGAATTTTTGGATATCCGATTTTGAACACCAGTGCAAATAACAATTACTAATAGCTATCTCTCAGACCTATAAGTAAGTTGGTAGGAGTATGATACAAAATTTAACACGTACCATGGCGTGCGTGGATTGACTTACTGAAATAAATAAGTCATATTCGTGCGAACAAAAATTAGAATTAAAAATTGAAAAGTATATAACTATTAAATCAGTCAACAGTTACGTGTACAACATGTTTTATTACAATGTTGTTCATTCTAACATGCCAACTCGTTTGATCCTTTAAATAGAAGTGCTACATACACAAACAGCCTTATTCGGGTCGGTTAGTTCGGGTCAGATGCACCTAGGTCTTGGATTGGATCTTAGTCTTCCTATGTGACTCATAATTAGCCCTAATTTAATTTGCTTGTTGGCTTAATGATTGCCATTATGCATGGGACCTAATTAATATATGAGGGATTCTTGCAAACAACAAAATTATATAACTTATGATTGCATATAAAACAACATAACTGATTTCAAGTTTAATATTTTGTTAACAAAATATCATAAAGGTGCCTACTTTTAGGCATATTTAAAATACTAGTTTTTTTTTATTAAATAATTGGTTACATTTATTTCCATGAAATACTTGAATATTCTTGCTTACTTGTGAATCATCATAAATGTATTAAAACATATAATTATAAATTTGACCTATGCACTTTTAAAAAATAAAAATCCTACACCCAAAAGAACTTTGTAGTCGATAGTAATTCAACTCACTCAATACAAAAAATTCATGCCTAAAATCTATTTTGAAATAGAAGTGACCCATTTGTCATTTTGGATGAAAATAAAGTAGATATGTGAAATTTGTTAACGTATTTTCATGTTGATACTTGAGGTAAAACTCGTGATAAAGGATTTATAAACATGACAAAATAAATTAACGTTCGAATTTTCATATTTATCAATATTATTTATCTAACTACAATAAGTGACGTTAGAAGTTTAGAACTATCATCCCAAATAGTGAAACTCGATAATCTAATCTAAAAATTCTAAAAAGTTTATATTACACATGAGCCCAGTCCAAAACATACACAGGCTTTTAGGTCCATGATCTCTAATTTTCACTCGTTATCCGGTCCAAAATAAAGAAGATTTAGCAAACTCATTTCATACCTAAAAAACAAGGAACCTAAGAGAAGTAGATGATTCTAACATGCATCATCAAGAACAAGAACCTAAGAGAAGTAGATGTCAATGAAAGCAAAGAACCTTTGGGCATGATTTGAAATGTATTTAGTTGAAGGTGATCCTTTAACGTGCGTCAAAGGGGTGAGGGTGGGGGGTTATGAGGGTGAGCGTCAAAGGAGAAGGTATGTGGGGCCCATTGATTCCCACCGAATATTTTTTTTTCTGTTGTTGTTTTAACGTGGGTGTTATCTCAAACCATGTAAGTTAACGATAAAACCTCACATTTATGTGGTGCTGATGTGGCGTGACAAAGACCCTATGGGTTTTATCCCACACCACCCAACCTAAAATAAACGGCTAATTCAGCAAATTGTTGTAAAGACAATATTCTTAAATTATGAGTTAGATATGGGACAACACGAATGTTTCTTAGTACAAGGATGGTAAAAGAAGGTTTGTAAAGGACAGTAAAAGAAAGTTTGTAAACTTATTGAATCCTTGTAAGGGCATCATACACTCTCCTAAAAAAATAGAACAAAAGACAAAATATTCCTATTAATTACCTAAAAAGTTGGGTTGTTACATGAATATACAAACCAAACCCTCGAAACTAAAGTTGGAGGAGTTGCTTGTTTTATTTTATAAGGATATCATTCTCTAGTATATTGCATTTGCATGTTTTTTTAATCTTTATCGTTTGTAAATTGTGGGACTTGAACAGTTGAACCTAAAACCTTTCCCTTTGAATCTAACTGTTTAAAGAATTTATATGCAAAGTTGGTGGCATACACAACTTTTATTGTTTCTTTTTTATAAATAAATTACATAATATGTAAATTGTAGATACTATTAATGCATTAGTTTATAGTATTTGTTTTTTAAAAGGTAACTAGGTGTCATTTATTTAAATTTAGTTAGTTTTACATTCAAATCAGCTTAACCATCCGTCCATACATTCCCTTGACACCATAAAAAAACCTCCACATATAAATCCTAAAAACAAGCAAGAAGAAGCACTTTTAAATGCGTACTACTTGGATCATATCAATCTCATTGCTTACACCATTTTCCTCCAAATGAAAATCAACATTTTTATATTTTTTTCACTTTCTTTGTTTTTAATACTTGGAGTTGTGGAAAGCTTCAATTACCATGAGCAAGAACTAGAATCGGAGGAGGGATTCCATGGGTTGTACGATAGGTGGAGAGAACACCACAAAGTGACCGATAGAAGCCCCCAACGGTTCAATGTATTCAAGCACAACGTACGAAATATTCACAAGAAAAACAAGATGAACCTGGGATACAAGTTGCAAATAAACGAGTTTGCTACCATGACTGCCCATGAGTTTAGGAAAACCCATGCCGACTCGAAGATTGGCCACCTCATTGCGCTTCACGGGATTCGTAAGACCAACTTGAGTTCCAGTTATAATGATATCGATATAAACGCTATTCCACCGAGGATGGATTGGAGGGAACTTAACGCTGTCACCCGTGTGAAAAATCAAGGGAATTGCGGTAACACGTTTTGTCTCATTTACATACAAGTTAGTCTTTTGCGTTTGAGAAAAGAGGGTAAATTTAGCATCACCCAATATCTCTATAACTAAGGTTGGTTAATTACATATTTATATTGAAATTAATACATAAAATAATAACTTTAGATTGCACTTGTAATGATATAATCCTGTAACCATATTTACCACAAACAATTATCTATATATTCAAAACACTAAAGATATATTCTTCTAATCAACTAACGGGATGGTGGCCCATTGACAAAGACTAAGCCTTAAACACATGATTTGGAAATGGGAAGTTTTGAATTCAAGTCCCACATACAACAGGGATTAAAAGAAATTCGCCGCTCAAAAAATATATATTTTTGTAACCATATATAACACAAACAATTATCTATATTCAAAATAATAAATGTTATATTTTTGTAACCATATTTAGCACACATAGTTACAAATAATTTTGGTGTCGAGTTTACAGGAAGTTGTTTCGCATTTGCTGCGGTGGGTGCAATTGAAGGAATAAACGCCATCAGAACGGGTCAACTCTTATCATTATCAGAACAACAACTTCTTGATTGTGATTCGAGCGACAGAACCTTCCATTGCGACGGAGGGTTGGTCTGCGGCGTATTCACTTTCGTCAAAGAGCATGGAGGTATAGCTACCGATGAATTCTACCTTACGTAGGTAAAAGGGAAATATGCGATACATCTAAGGTACAAACATCATTAATGAATATATTGTAGATAACTAGATTACAATGCCTGTTATATCTAGTACAAACAGCTTTTAACGTACGAATTGTACAAATAATTATAGCAATTATGTTTGAACTAGAGTAAGTATTTATTACACTACAGTTTTGAAGTAGCATAAATGCGTATTAATAAATGGTTTAGTTCATTTGTTACAACAAATGAGCTATATAATATTAATGCTACTTTAAAACTGTACTATAATAATAATTCTTCTAGTTGAAACATAATTACTTTAGTTATTTGTATCATTTGCACGTTACAAGCTATTTGTATTTGATTCTAACAATCAATGTTTTGAAACCAGTATGGTCATCACTCGGTAACTGTTGATGGAACTGAGTATTTGCCGGAACACGATGAAGAAGCACTACTGAAAGCAGTGGCACATCAGCCTGTAACTTTTTCAATGGATCCTGGCGGTGACGGTTTCATGTTCTACAAAGAGGTAACATTTCAATCACACATTCGTTCATTTGTTACCGATATGTTGTTTAATAGTTCATGGTGTATAGGGAATATATAGTGGACCGTGTGGAATGGAGATGATGCACGCGATGTTGCTAGTTGGATACGATCAGGATCCTGACGGAACCAAGTATTGGATCGTTAAGAACTCGTGGGGCGAAGGATGGGGAGAGAAGGGATACATTCGTATGTTGCGCGGTACGAGTCCCCAAGGGGTTTGCAACATGTATGGGCATTCTAATTTCCCTCTTAAATCTCCAGAAACCAAAAATGTTGAACTCTGTAGAATACAATTTTAATTATGTTCACTTATCATTTTATATGTAACCATCCGAGAGAGAAAATAAAGGTGTTAAAGAGATTTTTTTTTGTTACTTTGTGCTTCGATTGTGAGATTTATTTTCTTGATACATTATATAACACAAAAGAATACACACAACTGACGGTTCACGAACATAAACGAATGAGCACACATGAATATAAGTGAATAAGCGTAAACAAAAACAAACGAACATCAAGTAAAAATGTAAAGAGACTATCCAAGTCAAAATTTTAAAATATTATTATCCCTGCATCCAAATGGTTATGAAAATGAAATTGATTTAAAATTAATATTAATATTAGTTATAAATAATTTGGATGAACAACAATCACAAAATGAACATAAACGAATAGCTATAAATGAACAAACATAAACGAACGTAAGTAAATGAACATGACGTGTTAATGTTAGTTCGTTTAACTAAATGAGAAAAAATCGTGTTCATGTTTGTTCATCTATCAATGAACGAACTTCTCGTCAAATGGCTCACAAATAGTTCATTGAACATCCGGTTCGTTAACATGCTACGTCAACTTTTTTCATCAAGCCATCAAGGTCAACCATATATCGAAACCAATGCCAAATCCAGATAAAAACATGTCATTGTAAACTGACAAAAACACACTATTTCTTTTACGTCGAATCGTTGCTTGATGGTAGATCAATGCAATGGTAATTGTCTATTCAAACTTCTAAGGGCATTTTCCTCATTACATATGCATAAACAAAACTACTTACATAGTTCTAGTACATGAGTGATGAGTGGCTTCCATATACAATATCTAGGGATGAGCATAAAACCGAAATAACCGAACCGTAACCGAAATAATCGAAAAAACCAAACCGAAATAACCAAAGGGTCGGTTATTTATATTTTTGATATCGCGTGTTGCGGTCGGGTTATGGTTATTCTTATTTTCATAACCAAAAATAACCAAACCAAAGTGTTTTTTTAAACATGGCCGAATCCATAGGACCATTGGTTTTTAAGTTAGTCTTTAAGTGTTTAACCACGACCCAATCCATATGTTTTTTAGTGAAGTGTTTTAAGTCTTTTAACCATGACCCAACCTTATTGAATTTAAAACTCTAGCCACTTTGTGTTTCCACATAATACGTGTCTACACATGTTACTTTTGTTTTTGGAATTCAGTAAGCATATGTGGTAGTGAAATATAATGATAATTCTACAAGCTTTAACCGTGTATATTTATTTTTTGCACGTGAATTTTGCATAACTCACACATTTAAAGCCGAACTTTAGAAACGATAAAAAACGACCTATAACCAAACCGCATTAACCGCAAATAACCGATTAACCGAAACCGCATTAACAAACGGTTATGATTTTTGATAACCGAAATGTGCAGTTATGGTTTCGGTTTTAGGCAACAACCGAACCGAACCGCACCATGCTCACCAATATCCCTAAAAAAACTAACACCAACTTTCAACTTCCTGCTGCCAAGGTTAATACGGTAACCTTATTAAAAATAAAAGCATGACACACATTTTAACTTTTGAGATCAAAAATTACTCATCACATACAAAACATGCAATTTTTTTTCTATAAATAAATAAACAAACGTACCCGGTAATGACATGATCTCACTCATAAAGCAGGGTGAGCGGAGGGGTGAAAGAAGGACAAACTTTTCCTTTATCTAAAGATATAGAGCACAGATAGGTTGCTCCCAATAAGACCTCCGGCTAAAAAACACATTTTAGAAAATACACCAAAATGAGAACAATGAGTCTTGGGGGATAAATTGAGCAGGCATTGTAGTTGGTTAATCATGATATAATATAACAACATTATCTTTTGAACCATGTTTGGTCACTACTTATACCTCACATTACTCGTAAATAATATGGGAAACCCTTTTTGAAAAGTCTTACGCGACCATGTTAGATTTTGAAATTTTAGGCCACTAATAAAACGACTTGATATCTTTATTGAAAAAGTTCATAAAATATCGGTTTCTTGATCCACAAACATTTCTTCTCTTATAGAATCGTTTCATTTGTCGTATAGTATGGTTTCAGTACCCATGGATCTAAATTGCGTCATTAAAATTAGTTTATCATTCGATAGTTAACTATCAGGGGACAAAGATTCGGTTTATTTTAACAAATTGTTTAATCTAATAATCTGAGACAACATTGTATTTTTATAGTTGGTTATGACTTACGAGTATTAATCAATTATTTATTTATACCAGATAAAACAATATTGTATTTTTATATTTATCTGATTATTTTGGGAGAAAATGAGAGGCTGAGAACTGACATTATTTAGGATCACAAATAATTAGATACGATCGATCTATTTAAAAATGTATATAAAATAAATTAAGTGTTTAAAAAAAGTTTAGATAAAACAATATTGTATTTTTATATTTATCTGATTATTTTGGGAGAAAATGAGAGGATGAGAACTGATATTATTTAGAGTTAAATGTTTGGTTGGTTTCTGTAATTTGCAAAAATTGCAGATTTGGTCCTAGTAGTTTACTAATTACACACGTGGTACCAAAACTTGTTAAAAATGAACTCGCTCGGTCCCTAGCTCTAACATCAATTAAATATCTCTGTTAAAACACCTCATGTGCACAAACGTAGATGAAAATATTATAAACACATCTGTAAAATAATTGTCGAGTCAGTGGTTTTGACTGATGCAAGTTTTTTTATGCATGTCACACCCCGACCAGCAGCGGAATAAAAGTCGGGCATAATTGGGTTATCACCAAAGCTCATGATATTTACTAAGAAGTTTCATACTTATTAAATTCAAATTACAAACTTAAATATCCAAAAACAAAATTCATACAATTACAAAGGAAAACGAAACTATATGTTCATTCCAAAGCATTAACTTGTTTATTCGACTAGGCCACCCTAAGTGTTTCCTGTCTCGACTGGATCACCTGTATCATGTGTAAAACATGGGAGATTTTGGGTCAATAAAAGTTGGCGAGTGAACCTTGATAAAACATTTTAACTAATTGCTTGTTTTATTTATTAAAGAAAATTCGTGCATTAATCACATGTGAGCAAACATATATATGTAAACAATCAAAAACCACTTTGGATGAATATATGACATGAATGATGATGTATTTGAGATCAAGGCTCAATCAAACGGAGCCGATCTAATGAGGCTCCTGATGCTCAACCCGTATCCCACGGGAACTGATGGGCCTAATGAAATGTGTGCACTGAAATGATAAATTTAATCTACATATAATTACACAACAATCAATACACATTTGATCACGGAAATGATATATGCACAAGTGTTTATATAAAATAAAAGAATAGTACGACACATGATACACCCCAAAACGTGAATAAAAAGGGGAATTTGTAAGAATTCACTCACAGTGGGTGCGTTCCTTGATAATGATGAATGCGCACGAATTTATGATTCAACCGATGAGGGAAAACTAACCTAAATAATAACGAAATAATTCGTTAAATAAATAAATTTTATTTGAGATTAATATTTTTAATTAGTGCTCTTAATGAGATTTTTAGATTTATTTTTGTGAGTTTAATGCAAATTTTTTAACCTTAGGAAATCTTATTTTTAAGTATTTTTAAATAATTTTCAATTTAATAAATAAATAAAAAATAAGAAACAAAATTAAAAATAAGTTGACTTTGTCAGGTCTGACCGGGTCTGACAGGTCGATAGCATGTAATTCAGGCAGCGTGTGAGGTTCGAACCCGTGACCTCTCGTATACGTGCACGCAGCTCTACCAACTGAGCTACGTGTCTAACCCGAAATATTCTCTATTTTAATTATATATATATATATACTAACTAGCTTTAACCTTATTTAGTTTTTATTAAAAAGGATTTAATATGGCCGAAACTGGTTACAGAACCCGGAATCGAACTCGGGATCTATGGTTCGAGTGCACACAGCCCAACCAGTTGGGCTGTGTGTCTAATCTGCATAAACACTGGATTATATTAATTTTATATATATGCTATGAGTTGATCTGAATAAGTTCAAAAAGTGTTGGTTTTATTTCAGAAAATCGGAAACATGTGCGACTCGAACCCGAGACGTGTGTTTTGTAATTGCACACAGTCCACCGCTGGACTATGTGTCTAACCCGGTTAAATACCCGTTTTTATTTATATTTAAACACTAACTCAACTTCATCTTTTTCACCATTCAAATATCCCGACAATGATTCCGACTGAATAAACTGATTAAACAGTTTTGATTACTGTTTTGAGCTAATAAATTACTAATCAAGAGATAGCAAGGAGGTTTAGATAATTATACCGGTTTGGAGAACAACTACGGTTTTCTGGTTAGAGATTCCGGCGATATTCCGGCGAGTGCGAAAGTCTCCGGCAATGTGCTTTGAAAGGAAAAAAATTTCAGGAAGAGAGTGCAGTTCTGAGCGAAATGTTTACAAGGAATTGGGTGGGTATTTATAAGGTGGACAGGCTGATCGGTTTCGATTTAGAGACCAAAATCATGGTCAATGATTTCAATTCTCAAAAGAAACGGTTTTGACTCAATTGTGTGTTAAGTAACGGTTATAACTGATGTCGAAATCAAGTTTACGCGTTTCGATCATGGGGAAAGTGTAATATCCGTCAAAAACCGGATTTTACCAAACCCGCTGCGTTTATTAACCGAACAATCAGTTAAAAATTTCGTTGCAAATTTAATGCCCAAAATAATTTTAAACGATACATAATTAATTATTATATGGGAATATACAATTTGTTTTTGAAAAACTGTTAAAAATCAGAAAATAAAAATGTTTTGGCACTGCCGGGTTTCGAACCCGGGTCAGTAACCGGTTCAACACAACTTAACACTCAACACTTAAACCACTGCGCCACTTGTATCTTTTGTTAATTATTAAGATCATTTAATTCATAAAGTGTCTTTCCGAATTCAAAACCGGCGCCCAAAGTTCAGTCGTCGGAAATCCCGGCAATCTCGCGAGTTTTAACGGCATCTTCAGTTATAACGTAAACAATTACTAGGACATCGGTTATAACCGATGTCTGAGTCCGCGACCAAAGTTATAACCGCCGGAGAAATTATAACCCACGAACCAAGTCGGAAATAGGACCAAATTCATCGACGACTTGCCTTATAAATACCCCCTCGAACCTCTGCAAACATTTTCGCTCAAAACCACACCCTTTCTCGGCGAAAACTCACTCGCCGGAAATCTCCAGCAAATCGCCGGAAAACCGGGTTCTTCACTTCTAAGCCTTACTAAACCCCCTGAGCTTATACCGAAGTCACCCACATCCTTTTCAATCTTTCTGAAGACTCTCTGCTGCAAGACACACGTCGCCGGAAGTGTTTGCTGTCGCCGGAGTTCTGCCGGAAAAACAGAGGAATCCAGTCGGTATACCTCACGCCTAATTTCTTCATTCTTTTTATCTAATTCCACATGTAATTAACCATCAGACGCTAACGATCATGATTTAATCGTCGAACCAGTCGGACTTCCGATTCTGGTTAAAGACTGACGAAGAAGACGATGTTCTGTAATGTATAAGTTTAATTAAAATCAGGATATAACTCGGGTTAGACACACAGTCCAGCGGTGGACTGTGTGCACAATAAACACACTAACGTCTCGAGTTCGAATCTTGCCCCACACACGCTGCCTTAATAAAAATGTCATTTTTTTGTTAACTGAACCGGATTCATTTCATATATATGTTAAGTATATTAATAACCGGAAAAATAACCAAGTTAGACACACAGTCCAGTGGTGGACTGTGTGTATGTTTAATCGCACGTCACGAGTTCGAGTCCGGTCTACTACACCGACTCGGACAATTATCTAACTTTTTAAATAGGACAGAAATGAAAAAGTTCAGTTTGTATTTAAGTATAATAAAAATCGGTTATTATAACATGTGAAACACACAGTCCAGCGGTGGACTGTGTGTTAACTCAACCCACAGGTCCCGGGTTCGAGACCTGTGGAGAGCACCGGTCCGATTCAGTTAAATAGTTTTTAAAAATAAATGATTTTCGATTAATCTAATTAATATATAAATATAATTAAAAACAGAAATATTTCGGGTTAGACACGTAGCTCAGTTGGTAGAGCTGCGTGCACGCATACGGGAGGTCTCGGGTTCGAGCCTCACTCAGCGCACACATAAACGATTCGAACCAGTCAAAGTCAACAGTCAACGGTCAATGGTCAACGGTCAACGGTCAACTAAAAGTCAAAATTTTTTATTATTTTTATTTATTTATTTTAATTAAAAATCAATTAAAAATACTTAAAAATAACATTTTTAAGGTTAGAAAATAGCCTTAAACTCACAAAAATACACCCAACAATCCTACTAAAATGGATTAATAAAATCCGTTTACTTACCAAACCATAATGCTATCTATCTAGGTTAATTTCACTCGTGGTTAAAACCACTTCGCGTGCATTCAACATCATCAACCGAACGCACCCACTGTGAGTGAATCTTACAACTCCCCTTTTTAATTACACATTTTGGGGTGTGTCATGTGTCTCAAATAATTAACTCGTTTATTTAAATTTGTGCCATACCATATCGTGACCTAAACTTAGATTGTTTATATTGTTGTGATTACTTATTTCATTTTGTCAAATTATATGAAATTCATTCATTAAGCCCATCAGTTCCTCGTGGGAGACGAGTTGAACAACGCGTGCCTCAAAACCAATCCATTATTGTTCATGTGTGTATCATTGAGTTTATATTGTTTATAGTTATGTCTTTCATATTATCATGTTTATGCAATTCATTCATTAGGCCCATCAGTTCCTCGTGAGAGATGAGTAGAGCAACGCGTGCCTCTAAACGTTCCATTATTGTTCATGTGTGCTTTATTTAATGTCTAATGATTGTTGAATAAGTTTACATCTATTTTTACTCATGTGTGTTGTGCACTCATTTCATAATCAATTAAATAAACTTGTTCAAATGTTTTCCATAGGATTCACTCGCTAACTTTTTGTTGATCCAAAAACCCTTTTACACATGATACAGGTGAACAGGTTGAAGCAAGGAAAACATAGGAAATGCCTTAGAAGAGAACAAAGAAGCTTAGATTGATAGTTAGAACATGCTGTTAATTAATTTATTAATTGTAAATTTATTAATGTAAAGATGATATAATAAATGTCATGAGCTTTGATGATAACCCAATCATGCCCCGGTCACCTTTTCTGCTGCGGGTCGGGGTGTGACAAATTGGTATCAGAGCCATGACTATAGGGATATAGGATAGGTTATTAGACCCTTAGAGCCTATATTATAGTCTGCCTAAATTTTAATTGATTAGGTGGTTAAATACAAACTTGTGATATTTATTTGTTTCATATTTGTTTATATTTACAGTCGAACATACATACTTATATACATATTCATTATACATATATCGATGTTCATGTATTCAATTTATTTTCATACTCTCATTATTCAAAGATTTTGTTGCAATTTTCAAATCTCATCAAAGTAAGTTCTGCGACGGGAATGTAGTAACTGGAAGGGTACAAGTACCGGTAGTCGGAACGTCCTGTCTAGGTTGGCATTTGTATAAATCCAATATAACGGACCAGTTTGCCTACCTGGGGACTAACGATGAGAGTACGAAGGACCTATTAGGCCAAAGCATGCCACACCAAACGTCGTTCGAACTAACCCCACTTTGAGGTGTCACCGTGTCTACACCTGGACACATTCCGAATATCACACGTTGTATACATATTTCTCGATTTTCTCCGGGTTTTAGTGTACGCAACCAGGCAAACCCGTGCGAACCATATGAAAAACCGGTATTCATGGGGGCCCACATGATTACAAAGGTAAAGTATGGCGGCATGTAGGGCCTAATGGCGAGCAAAGCCCAAGACATCCTATGGATGTAGTAGATTTATTTTTCTATAATTATTTTATGAATGTTCATTCCTAATGCGACCCATGATCCCAAAAGCATCCAACTCATACTCTTGACATGTATTCCTTGTAGATGTCTTCTAACCACGCCCGTAGGAAGACGAGAGCAGGAAAAGCCCGCGAACGCATGGCTGCCCTAATCGCCCAACAAATGGCTGCCCTAATACCCAACATTGTAATCCAAGTACAACAAGCACTCACCGATAATCCTGTCAATCAAGCAAACCAAAACGTTATCAACTTTTCCCCAAATACCACTAAATGCACCTACAAGCATTTCAAATCATGCGACCCTCCGAAATACAAAGGGACTGAAGGCGTCACCGCTCTCCTCCATTGGTTTGAAGAAATGGAGAACACCTTTCTAAATTGCGATTGCCCCGATGATCGCAAAGTGCGTTATGCTACTGGTCGTTTATATAGAATAGCACTCACTTGGTGGAATACAGAGAAGGCCAAACGAGGTGTGGAAGATGCTATGACCTTAACTTGGAACGAATTGAAGGAAATCATGACCAGACGATTTTGCCCAAGGAGCGAAATCAAGAAATTATGAAGATGAATTTTATATTCGTTGAAGCAAAAGGAAGGAGACCACACCACATACAACAAAAGATTCCTCAAGTTACATCAAATGGTTCCCAACATGTTCACTCCCCTTTACCGTTTGATCGAGCACTACATTCGTGGTCTTCCGTCAAAGATTCAAGACCCTGTAATAAGTACCTCGCCTGCAACTTTGGAAGCGGCAATGGAGTTAGCAACAGAGCTCACCGAGAATCGAATCCGAAACAAAGACTTCAAGGAGGAGAAGAAGAAGGATAAAGAACCGACTGAAACCTCCGACTACACCCAAACCGAATCCCCTTCTCAGCCCAACTCTAAGAGAAAAAGAGACGGGCAACTTTTCGCTGCTACCCAACGGAATCAACCAATTTCACACGCCATAACCCATCCAAGCTATCCCAATCACCCAAGTGGCACCCAACTCAACCTACCAAATAAGAAACCATATCTTGGACCTCACCCTCAATGCAACAACTGTTTTTATCACCATCCCCTTACCTTTACCTTGTCGACTATGTACAACTTGTGGACGCTATGGTCATTTGAGCAAGGTTTGTCGCACCTTTCAAAACCAAACCTTTTCCCCTACTCAAAACATGGCCCAAACCTATCAACAACCCCATTACCCCGTGTTCCCATATGTTCGAGCTTGTTTCAATTGTGGCGACCCTACCCACTTTAGAAACACATGCCCTCAATTGGTTAATGTCATCAACGCACAAGCCCAATCAAACCCAGTTAACCAAGTAAACCAAGAAAACCCAACCGCTAGGCCACCAGCAAGAGGAAGAGTCTTCAACACCAACGCCAATCCGGTCGAAGATAATGACGGCCCAAGCGAAGATACTCAACTAGTCCTTTTCACCGAAGATCCAGATTCAACTTCTATCGTTTAGTTTTATGTTTTTCTTTATCACATCGAACCAATCATAACTTAAGGATAAAGCCAATGAAACTTTGACGAGAATACGGTGGATACGCCGCTGGTACTTCCTATATATAAGTATTCTTGTCAAAGGATCAGAAGCATTATCTGGCGGTTATGAGAGGTTCCATGTGTAGACTGTTAGAGTAATTATTGTTTATTATTTCAGTACATGCAATTGCCGAGGCCGCCGCTCCCCATTTATGAGCGTTGAGCATGTTCCCCATTTTATCATGCGGTTGAACCTGGCGTGCCCGCATACGATCGGCTCCGTTTGATTGAGCCTTGATCGCACATACATTTTTCATTTTCAGTACATGCAATACGATCGGCTCCGTTTGATTGAGCCTTGATCGCACAGACATTTTCATTATCAGTATCTTATGGTTGTTGTGTTTGTTGTAGAGTCGCGTAGCACTAATCATAACTTGCGGATAAGGTCAATGAGAATTTGACAAGAATACGGTGGATACGCCGCTGGTACTTCCTATATATAAGTATTCTTGACAAATGATCGGAGGCATTATCAGGCGGTTATGAGAGGTTCCATGCATAGGCTGGTTGTGTGATTGTTGTTTAGATTAAGTTTATCATTTTCAGTACATGCAATACGATTGGCTCCGTTTGATTGAGCCTTGATCGCACATACATTTTTCATTTTCAGTACATGCAATACGATCGGCTCCGTTTGATTGAGCCTTGATCGCACAGACATTTTCATTATCAGTATTTGTGGTTGTTGTGTTTGTAGTAGAGTCACATAGAACTAATCATAACTTGTGGATAAGGTCAATGAAAATTTGACAAGAATATGGTGGATACGCCGCTGGTACTTCCTATATATAAGTATTCTTGTCAAATGATCGGAGGCATTATCAGGCGGTTATGATAGGTTCCATGTATAGGCTGTTTGTGTGATTGTGGTTTAGATTAAGTTTATTATTTTCAGTACATGCAATACGATCGGCTCCGCTTGATTGAGCCTTGATCGCACAGACAATTTCATTTTCAGTACATGCAATACGATCGGCTCCGTTTGATTGAGCCTTGATCGCACAGACATTTTTCATTTCAGTATTTTATGTTTGTTGTATTGGTTGTAGAGTTATATAGACTAATCATAATTCACTGATAAAACCAATGAAAATTTGACAAGAATATGGTGGATACGCCGCTGGTACTTCCTATATATAAGTATTCTTGTCAAAGGATCAGAGGCATTGTTAGATGGTTATGAGAAGTTCTATGTAGGATTTAGTAGTTCCTTGGTAACTAAACATAACTTTTGGATAAAACCAATGAAAATTTGGCAAGAATATGGTGGATACGCCGCTGGTACTTCCTATATATAAGTATTATTGCCAAAGGATCAGAGGCATTATCAGGCGGTTATGAGAAGTTCCATGTAGGATTTAGTATTGCCTTGGTTGAAATTTGTGTTACATTTATATCATCTTGCTATTTAAAGAGATTGGATTGTGTTCCATTTCTACATAAACTAACCTCTCCATCATAAAAAACGAGAGAGGAACTGCCACCATTCAAACATATGCTATCAGAAGTGGATTCAAATATTAGCTGTTGTGTTTGTTTATGTTCTATAGTCATAGAACCAATCATAACTTACTGATATTAGTTGTTGTGTTTATTTATGTTCCATGTAGGTTGTAGTATTAGAAGTTTTGCCTTAGGATATAACCATACCCTTCCAAACATATCCAAACTTTTATGCATGATATCATAGTTAGCGAATAAATTCTGCTTATCAATACTTTTACAGTAGGCAACAAAAAGCGATTCCTGTAATAGGGTACTTAACCCTTACAAGGAACGTTACCGCCTCGAACAAAAACTTAAACCCTTACTTCTTCTAAGCATGTAACTGTCAAACTAAACACCATCATTCTTTTAGTCAAATATATCACTTTTAAATTTCGGGACGAAATTTCTAAAAAGCAGGGGATACTGTAACATCCGTAAAAAAACAGATTTTACCAAACCCGCTCCGTTTATTAACCGAACAATCAGTTAAAAATTTCGTTGCAAATTTAATGCCCAAAATAATTTTAAACGATACATAATTAATTATTATATGGGAATATATAATTTGTTTTTGAAAAACTGTTAAAAATCAGAAAATAAAAATGTTTTGGCACTGCGGGTTTCGAACCCGGGTCAGTAACCGGTTCAACACAACTTAACATCAACACTTAAACCACTGCGCCACTTGTATCTTTTGTTAATTATTAAGATCATTTAATTCATAAAGTGTCTTTCCGAATTCAAAACCGGCGCCCAAAGTTCAGTCATCGTAAATCCCGGCAATCTCGCGAGTTTTAACGGCATCTTCAGTTATAACGTAAACAATTACTAGGACATCGGTTATAACCGATGTCTGAGTCCGCGACCAAAGTTATAACCGCCGGAGAAATTATAACCGACGAACCAAGTCGGAAATAGGACCAAATTCATCGACGACTTGCCTTATAAATACCCCCTCGAACCTATGCAAACATTTTCGCTCAAAACCACACCCTTTCTCGGCGAAAACTCACTCGCCGGAAATCTCCTGCAAATCGCCGGAAAACTGGGTTCTTCACTTCTAAGCCTTACTAAACCCCCTGAGCTTATACCGAAGTCACCCACATCCTTTTCAATCTTTCTGAAGACTCTCTGCTGCAAGACACACGTCGCCGGAAGTGTTTGCTGTCGCCGGAGTTCTGCCGGAAAAACAGAGGAATCCAGTCGGTATACCTCACGCCTAATTTCTTCATTCTTTTTATCTAATTCCACATGTAATTAACCATCAGACGCTAACGATCATGATTTAATCGTCGAACCAGTCGGACTTCCGATTCGGGTTAAAGACTGACGAAGAAGACGATGTTCTGTAATGTATAAGTTTAATTAAAATCAGGATATAACTCGGGTTAGACACACAGTCCAGCGGTGGACTGTGTGCACAATAAACACACTAACGTCTCGAGTTCGAATCTTGCCCCACACACGCTGCCTTAATAAAAATGTCATTTTTTTGTTAACTGAACCGGATTCATTTCATATATATGTTAAGTATATTAATAACCGGAAAAATAACCAAGTTAGACACACAGTCCAGTGGTGGACTGTGTGTATGTTTAATCGCACGTCACGAGTTCGAGTCCGGTCTACTGCACCGACTCGGACAATTATCTAACTTTTTTAAATAGGACAGAAATGAAAAAGTTCAGTTTGTATTTAAGTATAATAAAAATCGGTTATTATAACATGTGAAACACACAGTCCAGCGGTGGACTGTGTGTTAACTCAACCCACAGGTCCCGAGTTCGAGACCTGTGGAGAGCACCGGTCCGATTCAGTTAAATAGTTTTTAAAAATAAATGATTTTCGATTAATCTAATTAATATATAAATATAATTAAAAACAGAAATATTTCGGGTTAGACACGTAGCTCAGTTGGTAGAGCTGCGTGCACGCATACGGGAGGTCTCGGGTTCGAGCCTCACTCAGCGCACACATAAACGATTCGACCGGTCAAAGTCAACAGTCAACGGTCAATGTCAACGGTCAACGGTCAAAAAGTCAAATTTTTTATTTAATTTTTATTTATTTATTTTAATTAAAAATCAATTAAAAATACTTAAAAATAACATTTTTAAGGTTAGAAAATAGCCTTAAACTCACAAAAATACACCTAACAATCCTACTAAAATGGATTAATAAAATCCGTTTACTTACCAAACCATAATGCTATCTATCTGGGTTAATTTCACTCGTGGTTAAAACCACTTCGCGTGCATTCAACATCATCAACCGAACGCACCCACTGTGAGTGAATCTTACAACTCCCCTTTTTAATTACACGTTTTGGGGTGTGTCATGTGTCTCAAATAATTAACTCGTTTATTTAAATTTGTGCCATACCATATCGTGACCTAAACTTAGATTGTTTATATTGTTGTGATTACTTATTTCATTTTGTCAAATTATATGAAATTCATTCATTAAGCCCATCATTTCCTCGTGGGAGACGAGTTGAACAACGCGTGCCTCAAAACCAATCCATTATTGTTCATGTGTGTATCATTGAGTTTATATTGTTTATAGTTATGTCTTTCATATTATCATGTTTATGCAATTCATTCATTAGGCCCATTAGTTCCTCGTGAGAGATGAGTAGAGCAACGCGTGCCTCTAAACGTTCCATTATTGTTCATGTGTGCTTTATTTAATGTCTAATGATTGTTGAATAAGTTTACATCTATTTTTACTCATGTGTGGTTGTGCACTCATTTCATAATCAATTAAATAAACTTGTTCAAATGTTTTCCATAGGATTCACTCGCCAACTTTTTGTTGATCCAAAACCCTTTTACACATGATACAGGTGAACAGGTTGAAGCAAGGAAAACATAGGAAATGCCTTAGAAGAGAACAAAGAAGCTTAGATTGATAGTTACAACATGTTGTAATATTTATTGTAAATTTCCATTAAATTGTATTAATGAATATGAAACGTATAATAAATGTCATGAGCTTTGATGATGACCCAATCATGCCCCGGTCACCTTTTCCGCTGCGGGTCGGGTGTGACAGAAAGTAGCAACATTTGCGGAGTTTCAGTTTGCCGGCGATTTCGGGTTATGGGTTTGCTGATTTACAGGTTTTGATTTTCGGTTTTACCATAAATGTTATTTGTTTAAGTATTGAACACAAATATGTGTGTGGCGGAGTGGTGTGATGTGTGTGTGTCTACGTGGTAGACCCGGGTTCGAGACCCGGCTACTCTGTTCTGTTTTATTTGTTTTTAATTTGATTTACTTATTATTATTATTTATTAATTATGGTTTTTTTTAAATTCTAAAATATTTATTACTTATGAATCAAAAATAACCGGCACAATAAATACGCAACGAACTTTCAACCGAATATTTGATTATTAAACGAAGCGGGTTTCGAAACCCGTTTTACGACGAATGTTACAATGCACTGGTGTAAATTTTGTACGAAGATAAATATCTTTTTTACGTCTCATGTAAATGTGTGTATGCGACATTTTTTTGCTGAAAGAAATGATTTTTTATGACTTTTGAGAAAAAAATTCGGAAAAACCTTTTGAATGACATAGTTCTTACAGTTCTCACAACTTAAAGTGCTTTCATTTTAACTCATCCTATATATATATATATAATATAAAATATCTTTTGTCTTTTTGTTATGTTTTAGTCATGTGATATGTGTTTTTTAATATTTGTAATATTTAAATGTTAATTTATTAATTGTGATCCCATATTGATTTGTTTTTGTATACAAAAATTTTAGACATAAAACTATCTATATAATAAAGATGTTTATTACAAGTTTACAACATGTGTATCAGTGAAACTAGAGAGTTTGAAGGTTCTGTGTAGAATTTCTATCAATAGGGTTCTCAACATCATAAGTAATAGATTTTGTAATTTGATTCATAAGATTGTCAAGAGTAGAGTACTTGGAGTATTACAACCCTAAATATGTATATGTGCTTAGTTAACATTGCCTTTGTTTTTATCATAAACTGTTTTTTTTATTACTTTCTTAAAATAGAATCTTGAATTACTATCTTGGTTATATGTAATCATACACAATAATAATAACTGAGTTTTATGACTTTAAACACATGTTTATTGTATTGTTTATTATCATGTTATGATTGGATGATGACCTGTCAGATAAAGCTCGAATATGATGTATTGCCTTTTTTATCTTGTATCCGTTAAAATTCATACTTTAGCATACTACCATATTACTAATACAAGTTTAAATTCGAGCTGGTATCTCACTTGGAGCAGACTCTTTATTCCTACGTGTTAGAGGTAAGACTTTCTACATCTTACCCTCCTCAGACCCTACCTTAGCTTTGCTAGTGGTGTGATTTACTGAGTTTGATGATGATGATGATGATGTTGATGACGTTTAAATATAACATGACACACGTAACTCACTAAAATGCCACACGAATCGAAAGGACTAACATTCAAGTGAAATATTTGACACGCGAAAGAACCTATATTGAAGTGAAACATTTGATGTGACCGAAATAGACTAAAGGACGGATAGACCATATGTGTTAAAGACATAAGGTAATATTATGGTTTTAGTTTCATGTTTTCAAAATTTACGTTAAATTCCTCATTGTTTATCTAATTGTAATACGTTTAGTCACACTAACCAATGTTGAAATTACGTTATGTTATAATAAAATGGCCAATATACTTTAATCCACCACTAATCGCCTCATTATAGTTTGTTCCACCATCTCCAACTCCCAATCCCATACAAACACCATCTCATACATAAAAATCATCAATGAAACAAATAACGTTGCGTTGATCAAGAAATATAAAAACAACTATTTATAATACCATCAAAAGCAGTTGCAGATCTAGAAAACTTTCATAGGGGTAACTTTTTAAAAGAAAGGGGTAACGAAATCGAAAAAACGTCAAATTTTTCCAAAATTTACACTACCGCCGGAGCGCCAATGGTAGCGGAGGCTACCCCTTATATAAAGGTACATCCGCTCCTGATCAAAAGACCATGGATTGACGCTTTGCATGAACATATGCCCATGATGTGTATCAACTGATACAAAAGCATGTTCATCGAAGTAGTAAAATCGTCCACATCATCGCAACCTAACCCATCTCATTCGTTGAAGATAGTTTTCTTCAAAAAAAAAAAGATGGAGAGTGAGAGAAAGAGTAGAGTGTGCGGGCCATCGCCCAAAGAGTAACCAAGAGGGAAGGGGTAAAGTTGAAAATTGTTCATTCATAATAAAAAAGGAAAAAGAACGAGATAGGGTTAGTTTTTAATTTCTTTGTTTTTGCTTTTAATAAAAAGGGTATATTAACGATCTCGAAAAGTTTTAACATAGATTTTAAACAAATGAGACATAACTCACTTACATGACATATGCAAAGGACCTATATTCGAGTGAAAATATTTGATGTGATGGAAAGAGACCAAAAAAAAAGATGGGTAGTCTAGACATAAGTGATAAGACTATGAAACTACGATGGTTCATACAATTTTCTTTCTTTCTTAACATGTATTTAAAATTTGATATCTTCAATAGGAAAAATAAAACAATATTACAACACAATTGTCATCCAAACTCCATGGTTTTAGATGGTCTGTTGACCCTCTAGTAGGGGTGTCAATCGTATTGGGTTAATGAGTTGATCGGTTACGGGTTGTTAGGTTGGTGGGTTGAAATGTTCAATTCAAACCTGACCCACATTATTACTCGGGTCAAAGATTTCAATCCTAGCCCACACAAATAAATTCGGGTCAACCCGAACCCGGCCTGTATAACACGTATTTTAAATGAGTCATATAAGTTGATTTATAAGCGAATTGTTGGGTTTTGAGTGGGTTAATGATAACATGTTTAATGTTGAGTATGAGTATGACAAATAAATAATATAATAGGTCAAAATTAACATTATTATGACTAATCATGTAAAATAGAAATAAAAAAAATAAAAAAAAATTATAAAGGTTTTTTTCTAAATAGGTAAAGGGGTTAACCCTATTTATAGGGGTCAACTTAAACCCGACCTTTTTTTAAATGAGTCGTGTTAGTTGATCCAAATCTGTTTTTTTTTCTCAGTTTTTGTGTCGGGTAAAGAATTAGTTAATATTTTAGGATAAAGTCTTTAGTTACACTTTGTTTACAAGTTACCATTGATCATATTTAATAACAAATTAGTTTTTGACTTTATAACAATGCTGCCATGGTTGGATGACACCGATCCAGATGAAGCTCGAATATGATAATCTTATTTTTTTATGTCTCATATATTAAAAGGACTTATTATATAATAAATTACAATAAATAATGTGAGTTATTAGTTCACTGAATGGCTTGTGAGAAGACCTATATTTGAGCCAAAATATATGATGTGATGTAAAAGGGTATGGGGGAGACATGAGACCATTGTACCTTATGCAAGCCTACAAAACAATTATCTTAGAAAATGGGGTGTTGGACTTTCCAAGGGCAACCCATTTTATCAAAATTGACCACTCTATTTATTGATTATAACTTTTGTGTCACAAGTTATCCAAATTAATGTGGAAAAATAAGTATAATAGTAACATATCTTAATTTGGTTTAATAGTTTCTTTAATATAAAATAAAAATTATTCTTATAGTTCTTGTATTTCATGAGTTATGTTTTGATTTCTTATGAGAAACAGGAAACAAATATTTCTATTTTTCACAAATTTTAGTTTTTAAGCCGGGGTATTAGAAAATATCCATATTCAAACATCCGATCCGAACTATCATCCGAATTTTCGGATTCGGATAGTGACTTTAAAAATTTTCGGATATTCAGATATCCGAGATATCCAAAAATTTTAATTTATTTTTATCAGATATCCGAAAGATCCAAAAATTTATATTTGGGTATCCAAAACCATCGGATATATCCAGTTCCGAATATTAAAAATAAAAAAATTAAAATTAAATAAAAAATGGATATCCGGATATTCGATTCACTATCCGACGGATATCCGAAACTTCAGATATGGATTCAGACAGTGAAATCAGGTATCCGAAATTCTGGATCTCTAAATTTTTGGATATCCGATTTTGAACACCAGTGCAAATAACAATTACTTATAGCTATCTCTCAGACCTATAAGTAAGTTGGTAGGAGTATGATACAAAATTTAACACGTACCATGGCGTGCGTGGATTGACTTACTGAAATAAATAAGTCATATTCGTGCGAACAAAAATTAGAATTAAAAATTGAAAAGTATATAACTATTAAATCAGTCAACAGTTACGTGTACAACATGTTTTATTACAATGTTGTTCATTCTAACATGCCAACTCGTTTGATCCTTTAAATAGAAGTGCTACATACACAAACAGCCTTATTCGGGTCGTTAGGTTGTTGGTCAGATGCACCTAGGTCTTGGATTGGATCTTTGTCTTCCTATGTGACTCATAATTAGCCCTAATTTATTTGCTTGATTGGCTTAATGATTGCACATTATGCATGGACCTAATTAATATATGAGGGATTCTTGCAAACAACAAAATTATATAACTATGAGTGCATATAAAACAACATAACTGATTTCAAGTTTAATCATTTTGTTAACAAAATATCATAAAGGTGCCTACTTTTAGGCATATTTAAAATACTAGTTTTTTTTTTATTAAATAATTGGTTACATTTATTTCCATGAAATACTTGAATATTCTTGCTTACTTGTGAATCATCATAAATGTTTAAAACATATAATTATAAATTTGACCTATGCACTTTTAAAAAATAAAAATCCTACACCCAAAAGAACTTTGTAGTCGATAGTAATTCAACTCACTCAATACAAAAAATTCATGCCTAAAATCTATTTTGAAATAGAAGTGACCCATTTGTCATTTTGGATGAAAATAAAGTAGATATGTGAAATTTGTTAACGTATTTTCATGTTGATACTTGAGGTAAAACTGTGATAAAGGATTTATAAACATGACAAAATAAATTAACGTTCGAATTTTCATATTTATCAATATTATTTATCTAACTACAATAAGTGACGTTAGAAGTTTAGAACTATCATCCCAAATAGTGAAACTCGATAATCTAATCTAAAAATTCTAAAAAGTTTATATTACACATGAGCCCAGTCCAAAACATACACAGGCTTTTAGGTCCATGAATCTCTAATTTTCACTCGTTATCCGGTCCAAAATAAAGAAGATTTAGCAAACTCATTTCATACCTAAAAAACAAGGAACCTAAGAGAAGTAGATGATTCTAACATGCATCATCAAGAACAAGAACCTAAGAGAAGTAGATGTCAATGAAAGCAAAGAACCTTTGGGCATGATTTGAAATGTATTTAGTAGAAGGTGATCCTTTAACGTGCGTCAAAGGGTGAGGGGGGGTTATGAGGGTGAGCGTCAAAGGAGAAGGTATGTGGGGCCCATTGATTCCCACCGAATTTTTTTTTTTCTGTTGTTGTTTTAACGTGGGTGTTATCTCAAACCATGTAAGTTAACGATAAAACCTCACATTTATGTGGTGTTGATGTGAGCGTGACAAAGACCCTATGGGTTTTATCCCACACCACCCAACCTAAAATAAACGGCTAATTCAGCAAATTGTTGTAAAGACAATATTCTTAAATTATGAGTTAGATATGGGACAACACGAATGTTTCTTAGTACAAGGATGGTAAAAGAAGGTTTGTAAAGGACAGTAAAAGAAAGTTTGTAAACTTATTGAATCCTTGTAAGGGCATCATACACTCTCCTAAAAAAATAGAACAAAAGACAAAATATTCCTATTAATTACCTAAAAAGTTGGGTTGTTACATGAATATACAAACCAAACCCTCGAAACTAAAGTTGGAGGAGTTGATTGTTTTATTTTATAAGGATATATCATTCTCTTTATGTTTTTTAATCTTTATCGTTTGTAAATTGTGGGACTTGAACAGTTGAACCTAAAACCTTTCCCTTTGAATCTAACTGTTTAAAGAATTTATATGCAAAGTTGGTGGCGAACACAACTTTTATTGTTTCTTTTTTATAAATAAATTACATAATATGTAAATTGTAGATACTATTAATGCATTAGTTTATAGTATTTGTTTTTTTAAAAGGTAACTAGGTGTCATTTATTTAAATTTAGTTAGTTTTACATTCAAATCAGCTTAACCATCCGTCCATACATTCCCTTGACACCATAAAAAAAACCTCCACATATAAATCCTAAAAACAAGCAAGAAGAAGCACTTTTAAATGCGTACTACTTGGATCATATCAATCTCATTGCTTACACCATTTTCCTCCAAATGAAAATCAACATTTTTATATTTTTTTCACTTTCTTTGTTTTTAATACTAGGAGTTGTGGAAAGCTTCAATTACCATGAGCAAGAACTCGAATCGGAGGAGGGATTCCAAGGGTTGTACGATAGGTGGCGAGAACACCACAAAGTGACCGATAGAAGCCCCCAGCGGTTCAATGTATTCAAGCACAACGTACGAAATATTCACAAGAAAAACAAGATGAAACTGGGATACAAGTTGCAAATAAACGAGTTTGCTACCATGACTGCCCATGAGTTTAGGAAAACCCATGCCGACTCGAAGATTGGCCACCTCATTGCGCTTCACGGGATTCGTAAGACCAACTTGAGTTCCAGTTATAATGATATCGATATAAACGCTATTCCACCGAGGATGGATTGGAGGGAACTTAACGCTGTCACCCGTGTGAAAAATCAAGGGAATTGCGGTAACACGTTTTGTCTCATTTACATACAAGTTAGTCTTTTGCGTTTGAGAAAAGAGGGTAAATTTAGCATCACCCAATATCTCTATAACTAAGGTTGGTTAATTACATATTTATATTGAAATTAATACATAAAATAATAACTTTAGATTGCATTTGTAATGATATAATCCTGTAACCATATTTACCACAAACAATTATCTATATATTCAAAACACTAAAGATATATTCTTCTAATCAACTAACGGGTGGTGGTCCATTGACAAAGACTAAGGCCTTAAACACATGAGTTTGGAAATGGGAAGTTTTGAATTCAAGTCCCACATACAACAGGGATTAAAAGAAATTCGCCGCTCAAAAAATATATATTTTTGTAACCATATATAACACAAACAATTATCTATATTCAAAATAATAAATGTTATATTTTTGTAACCATATTTAGCACACATAGTTACAAATAATTTTGGTGTCGAGTTTACAGGAAGTTGTTTCGCATTTGCTGCGGTGGGTGCAATTGAAGGAATAAACGCCATCAGAACGGGTCAACTCTTATCATTATCAGAACAACAACTTCTTGATTGTGATTCGAGCGACAGAACCTTCCATTGCGACGGAGGGTTGGTCTGCGGCGTATTCACTTTCGTCAAAGAGCATGGAGGTATAGCTATCGATGAATTCTACCCTTACGTAGGTAAAAGGGAAATATGCGATACATCTAAGGTACAAACATCATTAATGAATATATTGTAGATAACTAGATTACAATGCCTGTTATATCTAGTACAAACAGCTTTTAACGTACGAATTGTACAAATAATTATAGCAATTATGTTTGAACTAGAGTAAATATTTATTACACTACAGTTTTGAAGTAGCATAAATGTGTATTAATAAATGGTTTAGTTCATTTTGTTACAACAAATGAGCTATATAATATTAATGTTACTTTAAAACTGTACTATAATAATAATTCTTCTAGTTGAAACATAATTACTTTAGTTATTTGTATCATTTGCACTGTTACAAGCTATTTGTATTTGATTCTAACAATCAATGTTTTGAAACCAGTATGGTCATCACTCGGTAACTGTTGATGGAACTGAGTATTTGCCGGAACACGATGAAGAAGCACTACTGAAAGCAGTGGCACATCAGCCTGTAACTTTTTCCATGGATCCTGGCGGTGACGGTTTCATGTTCTACAAAGAGGTAACATTTCAATCACACATTCTTTCATTTGTTACCGATATGTTGTTTAATAGTTCATGGTGTATAGGGAATATATAGTGGACCGTGTGGGAATGGAGATGATGCACGCGATGTTGCTAGTTGGATACGATCAGGATCCTGACGGAACCAAGTATTGGATCGTTAAGAACTCGTGGGGCGAAGGATGGGGAGAGAAGGGATACATTCGTATGTTGCGCGGTACGAGTCCCCAAGGGATTTGCAACATGTATGGGCAATCTAATTTCCCTCTTAAATCTCCAGAAACCAAAAATGTTGAACTCTGTAGAATACAATTTTAATTATGTTGTGTTAAAGAGATTTTTTTTTGTTACTTTGTGCTTCGATTGTGAGATTTATTTTCTTGATACATTATATAACATAAAAGAATACACACAACTGACGGTTCACGAACATAAACGAATGAGCACACATGAATATAAGTGAATAAGCGTAAACAAAAACAAACGAACACCAAGTAAAAATGTAAAGAGACTATCCAAGTCAAAATTTTAAAATATTATTATCCCTGCATCCAAATGGTTATGAAAATGAAATTGATTTAAAATTAATATTAATATTAGTTATAAATAATTTGGATGAACAACAATCACAAAATGAATATAAACGAATAGCTATAAATGAACAAACATAAACGAACGTAAGTAAATGAACATGACGTGTTAATGTCAGTTCGTTTAACTAAATGAGAAAAAATCGTGTTCATGTTTGTTCATCTATCAATGAACGAACTTCTCGTCAAATGGCTCACAAATAGTTCATTGAACATCCGGTTCGTTAACATGCTACGTCAACTTTTTTCATCAAGCCATCAAGGTCAACCATATATCGAAACCAATGCCAAATCCAGATAAAAACATGTCATTGTAAACTGACAAAAACACACTATTTCTTTTACGTCGAATCGTTGCTTGATGGTAGATCAATGCAATGGTAATCTATGATGCACTGGGACGGGTACGGGAACGGGGTACGGATACGGGGACGGGTACGGGAAACGGCAAAACTAAAAAATTCAAGAAGCGGGGACGG
This sequence comes from Scalesia atractyloides, assembly GCA_947069175.1. Lineage (NCBI taxonomy): Eukaryota > Viridiplantae > Streptophyta > Magnoliopsida > Asterales > Asteraceae > Scalesia > Scalesia atractyloides. Next base: position 76,856,040 of record CAMTDV010000013.1, on the reverse strand, counting down.
GACGGGTACGGGAATAAAAACATATAAAAAATAAATATATATCAAAGATAATGTAACACAAAACCCCAAAAGAGTTATATATTGATGTAAAGCTCAAAAATCTCATTTCTTCCTAATTTAATGTAAGGTAGTGAAAATAGAGGGGTTAAATGTTAAAATACAAAAACTAATTTTACACTTTTTATGTAAGTTTTACAAGTTTTAATGACTAAAAGTAACCTAATGAAAGATATAGGGGTTAAATGTTAAAACCCATAAACTTATTTAACCCTAGAAAGGCTCAAACGCAACAAAAAAGCAGCCGCTCTTCTTCTTCACAGTTTCCAGCAAGTTTCCGGCAGAAATTGCAGGTTTCCGGCCAGAAGTCGTCGTCGGAATCCGCTATTTTCACGCTATTCAGTCGAATAACTATGACCGGAAACTTGCAGGAAACGTTTCCTGCGCGTCCCCATACACCGTCCCCTTCTCCTGCACGCTTCCTGGCCGTTTCCTACCTGTCGGGGACGTTTCCCGGCCGTCCCCGTGCCGTTTCCGTCCCCTAGCAGTCCCCGGGACGGGAGACGGCACCTCCCAGGCGTTTCCGTGCTTCCGAGATGGTAATTGTCTATTCAAACTTCTAAGGGCATTTTCCTCATTACATATGCATAAACAAAACTACTTACATAGTTTTAGTACATGAGTGATGAGTGGCTTCCATATACAATATCTAGGGATGAGCATAAAACCGAAATAACCGAACCGTAACCGAAAAAACCAAACCGAAATAACCAAAGGGTCGGTTATTTATATTTTTGATATCGCGTGTTGCGGTCGGGTTATGGTTATTCTTATTTTCATAACCAAAAATAACCAAACCAAAGTATTTTTTTTAAACATGGCCGAATCCATAGAACCATTGGTTTTTAAGTTAGTTTTTAAGTGTTTAACCACGACCCAATCCATATGTTTTTTGGTGAAGTGTTTTAAGTCTTTTAACCATGACCCAACCTTATTGAATTTAAAACTCTAGCCACTTTGTGTTTCCACATAATACGTGTCTACACATGTTACTTTGGTTTTTGGAATTCAGTAAGCATATGTGATAGTGAAATAATTCTACAAGCTTTAACCGTGTATATTTATTTTTTGCACGTGAATTTTGCATAACTCACACATTTAAAGCCGAACTTTAGAAACGATAAAAAAACGACCTATAACCAAACCGCATTAACCGCAAATAACCGATTAACCGAAACCGCATTAACAAATGGTTATGATTTTTGATAACCGAAATGTGCAGTTATGGTTTCGGTTTTAGGCAACAACCGAACCGAACCGCACCATGCTCACCAATATCCCTAAAAAAACTAACACCAACTTTCAACTTCCTACTGTCAAGGTTAATACGGTAACCTTATTAAAAATAAAAGCATGACACACATTTTAACTTTTGAGATCAAAAATTACTCATCACATACAAAACATGCAATTTTTTTTCTATAAACAAATAAACAAACGTACCCGGTAATGACATGATCTCACTCATAAAGCAGGGTGAGCGGAGGGGTGAAAGAAGGACAAACTTTTCCTTTATCTAAAGATATAGAGCGCAGATAGGTTGCTCCCAATAAGACCTCCGGCTAAAAAACACATTTTTTACAGTAAAATAATACAGGGTATATATAAGAAAAACAAAACAAAAGTACTAATAATAGTTGTAAACAACCGATACCAAAACTAGAAAACCATGCATTTTTCTATGCATGATGGTGAGGATAATCTTTGTGATCATATAATGGATATGGAACTCAAATGCATAAGAATTAATATGAAACCAATAATATAAAACACTAAAATATTCATGGGAATGGAGCTAATATTCAACTGGCTTAAAAGTGCAGGCGATCACCATGCGTGTTTAAACTTTAGACCCTTAATGTTGTACCAAGAGTCAAAAAAACAAAACAATCAATGTGTTTGCGTGTATGAAGAAAATTGAAAACATATATGTACATACTTGCATGTGACGTGACGCGATGATGAAATACGGTATCTATCATGGTATCATGTCCACATACATATGACTCCATTCCTGTCTGAAGTGGCAAGAGGTTTTCCAAGACCACTCCAAGAACAACACAATACCGAACCCGTATGTTCCTTAAGAGTGCTGACTATGTTACCATTAGATATTGACCATACATGAACCGACCCGTCAACAGATCCAGCAGCAACGTAATTATTATCTGCACTAATACAAGATCTGCTCCAATTAGATGCAACTCTATTCTCACTCGCTCTTAACGTCCCCCAAACTTCAAGTGTCCTCGTATCAAACAAATTATGTAAATTATCCCTCCCGCTTGTCAATATAGTATTACCGTTTCGGGATAACGATATAGACGTCACAGAAGACGAATGTGCGGCAACTTCACTAAGTAATTTTCCCGTTTGTATGTCCCATAACCGTAAATGCCCGTCAACATGGCCCGAAAATATAGTCTGACCATCAGGGCTAAACGACAACGTATTGCAGTTACTCGGGAACATAAGTGTGTTAACACAATACCCTTGTTAAGATCCCAAACTTTAATCGTTCGGTCATACCCCGAACTGACAACATGGCGGGCTGACGATCTGCTCACGTCGACAGCACATACTTTATCTTTATGGCCCGTAAGAGTATGACGAACCCGGCCCGAATTCGCATCCCAAACGTAGAGATTGTTCGAGCTGCTAGCTGCGATTATGGATCTGTTATCATGGGTGATGCTGAGATCGAGAACGGAACCTAAACAACCGTTGTAGGTTTGGATCAAACGGCCCGTTGTTGAGTCCCATGTTTTGACGGTGTGGTCCTGCCCGCCACTGATTAATTTACCGGAGCTGTTTTCAAATACTATGGCTGCACAACCGCCGTCATGAGCTGGGATCCTGTGTTTGCATGTCTTTGGTATGATCGGTTCTACGTAATATTCTGCACCTTCTTCACTCTGACGGACCACGCCGTCAACTTGTTGCCTTGCGAGTTGCTCTAAACCGCTGGCTTTTAGCTTACCAAGCATGTCTTCGTATAACGCATTGGCCTGATAAATAAATAAAGCCCAGTTGAGTCTATGCATAAAGTTAGCAGCTGAATATAAATTTTATATATATCAATTATAGAAAAAGGTAAAAAAAATACCCAGAACAAAAACGAACCTTATACTTTTTCCCGATTTGGCAACTTTTTTAAAATTGGGGCATAAATAAAAAACCTAAAAACCACCTACCATTTTATTGCCAATTTAGCAGCCAAGTTAGTAAGCTACTTTTTCATACTGAAAGTTTGAGCGAGGCTTGGTTTTAAAAGTGCACACATCAGGAGCACATAATGCGCACGATACGCTGATGAGATCGCATCAGATGATGCGATGCGCTGCGGTTACATGATGCAAGGATGATGTGCTCCTGATGCGCTCGCATGATGCGCCCCGATGCGCAGATTTTTCTGAAATAGACCACTATAGAGAAAAATTGTACAATGTGCTTAATAAGCTTGTACATTGAGCTGATGAAGTTGTTAATTGAGTTCCTACATAGATTACTTGTACTATTTGCATAGACTACTTGTGCACATAAAAGTTCAAGGCTTAATTTGGTTATATCGAACTTCTTTAATGGTACTAGAGCAATTTTTGCATTTATTTACTTTAATCTCTAATTGTATAGTGTTTAAAGTTGACAAATCAAAATATTATCTATAAATAAATGCATTGCGCATCAGCTTATGAGATCAAAACATATTGGAGTGCATCGCGCATTTTAAAACCAAGCAAGTGACGTATTCATCCGGTAACAGATCTCTTTTGCTGATCTTTCAAAAACTGCTGCTGTGGCATCTTGTTTTTCATTTTTGTGTATGTGTATGCCACATTGCATTTGATGCGACATCTAATAATTATTTTAACAGAATCATTTTTTCAAACTTGTAAATAATTTATTTTTAACATTTTTTGCGCGAAACTGGCTGCTAAAAATTAGGTCTAAGTTGGGCTCTATGTTGCACAAAGTTGGTTGCTAAAATTGGGATAAAGTTGTAAACTTTGTTTCTATTGCATGAAGTTTGCCTTAAATATCTGAACATTATGATGAATGAAGAATATTGCATGAGATGCATATGAACAGGGACCATTTTAAATGCATTACGTATATCATATATGATTTCTCTCCTTGAGGTCCAAAGTTCAACTCCCACTAGCATCACTTTGAAGGACTTTGGTGATGGCAATGCAGTTTAGAACTAGGCCTCTTTGGAGGTCGCCAGTTCGAAACCGAGCCAAACCGGGTTTTACCGCAGTGGCCTTCGGGCGAGCGGGTTTTCCCCGGAACTGGTGGCTCGGGTATGCATCCAACTCTGACCGTTATGGAGGGGATGCATTTGCTCGATTGAGGGCATCCCAGGATGCTTATCCAGTGATTTAGTTGGCTGTTCAAAAGAATATATATATATGATTTCAACTGATACAGATACGTAATGCTTGATGTATCCCTGCATAGTACATGCTAGAATTCGAAGCACTAAAAGCAAACAAAAATCCATTAATAGAAAATCAAACCTCATTAAGGCGTTCAACATCCTGCATTTTCTGCAACATCCATCGATCAACCAACGTCTTGTTTTCAACCTCTGCATTAACAGCTCTAGTTCTCATTTCTTCATATTGAGATTTGAGCTCTTTATTTTCACCAATAAGCAATTCAAGGGCTTTTGTCTTTTCTTCCAAAAGTGCTGCCAAACGAGCACATTCATCCCTGAAACATAAGCATAACAACCACAGTCATTAACATGATAATTCTGTTAATTTCAGCTCACTCTACTGTAAACCACACATAAGGCAAAGAGCCAAATAAAACCTTGCTTGTGAAAGATCATGCTCAAGACTAGGAATTAAGGCTTCCTTTTCTTGAACTAAAGATTTTGCAGCTCGAGATTCAGCAACTTCCACCACAAGCTGTTCTGATAATCGAGCTTGAGCTTTATAACATTGCTGAAGTTCTAACTCAAGATTTTCTGCTTTGTCCTTCCATTCTGAACCCTTCATTTTGCATATACAAATTAGATCAATTTTATTGCTCTAGTATAAGAGCTGACATTAGTAAAAGTAAAGAAACTACTATACAAGTTGAGTTGGTTGCGGAACATAATACAGTTTGATAAACTTCCCCTTCTACGCTTCAAATTAGCTTGTAACAAAGAGGTTTATTCACGAAGAAGATGAAAAACACACATATGGTGGCAGACTGGCAGTCATCTAGGCTAACAATTCCATGATTGTACACCAAGTGGTGACAATTGATAACAAATACATGCCAAATCAGTATGTTAAGGGAAAAGGATACTTTGAAACTGATGACTACAAAGCACACTCTTATATGCAACTAGTTGTTGCTACTAAAGATAGGCCTTGCCAATGAAGGCTTGTTTGGGAGTAAAAAGTGTGGGTATATTGCTGAGATCGGATTGAGTCTGTTTTATTATCTTTTGTTTAGTCTCTTAGTATACATTATAGCCTAGTATACATTATAGCCTAGTAGTATACATTATAGCCTATGTTATGTAATCAGTATCCCAGTTGTTTTAGATAACCAGCTGCTTTTTATTAATCAAAGTGCTTTGAAGAATATCATTGTGTAATTGGGTTCTTGATTAATTGTTTGTTTGCTTGTTAAGACTTCCCGCTACAATCTTTACAAGTCTGGCTACATGATCCTAACACATCAATTCAACTTTCTACAATCCCTTTCGATTTTTTCTTATTCATTTTCCTTCCAAATAACAATGATAATCACTTTAAAACATGTAATATCATCTACCAGCGAACACCGTAGTCATAGCATGATTGACAAGATTCTGATACAAGAAGCACAGGAATTCCTAAGTAAATACCAAAATATTTATAAATCTCTTAAAATTCAAATAAATTCAAATTTACAATATGACCTGAGAAGCAATCGGTATAGAAAGAGCTACAAACGCTGGCGTGTGAGCTCCCTCCTCAACCAAATGCCGCTTCCGAAGAGCCTTTAACGCATGTTTTATCGCTTGAATTGCGATTTCTTCGTCTGACCTAAATAACAAAACCGATCAAATCAACCACAATTCAGAAAAAGTATACAGAAATTCGTGTATTACCAGATGTTCAATAGATTTACAGACCTATAATGTTCAAATAAACCCTAAATAAACGAAATCGATCAAATCAACCATTCGATAACGAAAATTCGTCAATTCTCAATTCTCAATTGTGCAACAGATTAAAGAACTAAAATGTTCAAATAAACCCTAAATCAACAAAAAACAATCAAATCAAGCATTCGATAATGACAATTCGTCAATGCTCAGTTGTGCAATAGATTACGGAACTAAAACGTTCGAATAAACCCTAAATCAACGAAATCGATCAAATCAACAATTCTATAATATAAATTCGTCAATTCTCAGTTGTGTAATCGATTTATAGAGCTAAAATATTCGATTAAACAATTAAACACAAAAGAAACGACTACTTACATGATGATGATTATGTTGATGATTAGATAAGAAATATAATGGAAGCAATCAATTCAATTTGAGGATTTAGGGTTTTGAGTTAAATCACTATGTTGGGGGTGACGTAACAGTTGGAATAAAGTTCTAATCAACCAATTCGAATATGGCCCACCAACCTTAGATAACAATTTTAATACGTAAAATCTGAATCCTTGTTGATATCCGTTTTTTTATCGTTTTGAATGACGTAAACAATGTTTCGATATCATTTTACGTATCATGACTTTATTTTTGAGCATTACGTTTTAGTTGCTATACTGAGTGTTTGTATCATGCCAATACCAAAATGAACCAAACTGATATTGACATTTTTACATACGTGTAACGCACGAGGGAATTTCCGCTAGTTTGAATTAAATACGACAGCTATTTCACGTATCATTATAAACTATATAACTTGAGTATGATTTTGATTCTACGTATTTTGAAAAAAAAAATGCAAGATTAGATTTCCCTATAATACTAAGGTTTATTCGTATAAGAGAGAAATTTAAATTACATCGTGTGAATTGTTAGTGTCGAATATTATTAACTTTAAAATGAACATGGTATTATGTTTATACTGAATCTAAGTTGGTTAAATGAGGTATCTAGTTAGAAGGTAGTTCAAAGGTCTTTTCCAAACATGGTCTTCGAAGTGGGCACATACATTTTCTAGTGATGTGCTTATGAAAATGACTAGCTGAGCTCATTTTAATATTACTAAAAGTTTTATAAAATGTGTTGTCAAACAAGAAAGTGTTTGGCCAATATTCCAAACGAAGTATTATTATCCATTGATATATTAGTCCTTGAATGTGTGAGAGATGTGTTAGTAGATTCTCTCTATTTTCTTTGTCTATGGATTTACACAATCCTAAGCATGCAGCCATATCTAAACTAGGTAAGCAACTTATTTGGTAAATTAACTTACCATATGTATTTTAAACCCAATTAAGTTTGGTTAAAATAGAGACTTTCAAGATGCTTTGGCAAGTTAACTATGGTTGAGTATGATATTAGACAATCTTGCATGACTACGAATGAAATAGAGAAAGGGTGCATTGGTGCACTATACGTTCCTTGCCCGGCCATGGCTTGACCATAAAAGCACAAATCCAAACGATATACAAAAACAAACACTAGTCTTATGGTTAATGTCACGAAATGCCATGTGATGACTTACCGATCATATAATGATGGACCGATCTCTAAACAATGTAAGAAGATGTAGAATCAAAGCCACCTTATCACAACAATGACACCTATAATGTGAATAGGGGGACCAAGTGAGGTGGTTGTGTATCAACTGACACCCATGAAATTGTTTATGTATGTATGATTGAAACCCGAGTGCCACCCAATATTTTTTGAAACCGACACACATGAAAGTTTTTGTGACCAATGGCACCCAAAAATAATTAATTAAATATCTACGAATTATTACGTATTAAGAAATAAAAATCAACCAATTTCAGCCACAAATTGTCAATGTCATCACTCATTCAGTCATTCGGCCTCCACAACTGTCCACTATGTTGGTCGCCCATTTCCAACCCATTCGGGCGTCCAAACAACCTGGAACAAACGTATATTTTTTTGTCTAACTTTTTACTTGAGTTTCATGATTAATGAATGTCGATAGCTTGCTTAATTATTTGATTGCTTCATGTTTAGATTAAAGGCACTCATTTGGTATTTTGACTGTTTCATATTTAGAATTTAGATTGAATGTTGATTAGTCAATTAGATTAAACTTGAAATAAATGACTCTTGTTGGTTGATTTGAGTTTAATCTTTAAATTCAAGAAATATATGATTACTTGTCAAATGAAAACTCAATTCTACATCTTCCAACACTTAAACAAATTGATTATTGATGATAACTTTAATCAAATAGATGGAATTAAAAAAATATTTAAATCGGTTAAAAATAACCAAATTAAAAAAAAAAAAGGATGTATGTCATCAAAACTCAACTGAAAACTATCTACAAAAGAGAGATGAAAGTTAGAAACAAAAATTGGGGTGAGAGAGGCTCGAACTCTCGACCTCAGGATTACTCTTTGCTATGAGACCTACGCGCTAGCCAACTGCGCCACCACCCCATGTGTTTATTCTGCTCTTAATTAAACCTTTATTTCAGTATGTATTATATTCAAAAGTCAGTGTGTGTTTTATATCGCACGTCGAGCGAATGATAATATAAAACAAACGTGATTTGAAAATAAAGCATGTTGTTAAGAAAGTCAAACCATTAAAACGATTTAGTTTATTATCGTACCGTTTTGTACCGTTTTATGATACCAAAATAAATACTTTATTTTTAATACAACTTCGTTTTTAACAAAACTTAAAACGGAATGTCATGGAAAAAAATCAAGCAAAACTACGTACTTAAGTTTTTAGAAAAAAAGTTATAAACGTAAATTATTAAAGAAGTATCAAATTAATTGATTAATAATACATGTTAAAAAAACAATTTATTAAAGAAATGGCGAAGGAAATATATGTCTAAAAAAGAAAAAAAGAAAAAAATGTTAATAAAAGTAAATATAATAATAAATTATTATAATATATTAAATAAAAAATAATAAAAAACTATATTTATTAAAAAAAATAATGTTACGGATTTTAGATTGCTGTCTAAAGAAAATATTAGAATACATTTATTAAGAGTAATCTACAAAAGAAAGATAGTTATTACTGTTTCACAGTATCATACTATTAAAACTACATCAACCAATTAAAAATATAACTTTTAAGTATGTTTTTATAATTTTAGTTGCTACTTCATATGTTTTTCTTTAGTTTCTCTTAATAAAATACATGGTAACTATATACCTTAGTTGATTGGCCTTTGAAGTCCCTTGTTTTCATTGGCTACTTGACATGGGGGAGATATATATCAATGAAATGAGTTAGGTACTCAATACTCACTTAATGATATACTTTCATGTTCTACTATAGGCACAAACTCTTGTTCTAGCTTATTCATCACTTTCATGTTTTATGGTTTTAAAATAATGATTTAGGTCGGGTTGAAATTACGTAAATTAAGCTCAAGTCCACTCGCTGTGTCTAACCGTGACGAATGAACACCACTAGTTATTATGGGTAAATCAGAGTTGGTTTGAACATGAAAACGGTAGAATTTGTCGTCAATCCAATTGTCACACCCTAACCGATGGAGGAAACATCGGGATGAGACAAAAACGAGATTGCTCATTGCTCACAACGCTAATAAATGACAATATTTAATTAAATCCAAATTTCATTTCACAACATTGTCAAATACAACATGAAGCAATACAATAAGTTCATAAAACATAACAAAATTTGGTACAACATTTATAAATCTAACGTCTAAAATGTGGGTATCTAAGTCCTTGCTATTTTGATTTCATAGCATTATCTCCTTCAACCTGTAACATGTTTTAAAATAAAGTCAATGCAAAAGCAAAGGCGAGTACACAAGTTTAAGCATAGCATACGTATACGAATAAAGTTTTAACAATCCTCATGGCAACCAAATCTATACAAGAGCAATATCAAGGCATGCAATACTAATAATCAAACCCTTAACGCAATCACGATGTTTTAACATGACCTCACGAATAACACGATGGAGGTGGATGCGTGAATTCCTATAGCGCTAAGCATGTCAAACGAAGGCTGAAAATAGTTAATGATTAAAGCATAGCAATACGAATATCCCAGACAAGCAACAAGTATACGATTCAAGTAGTCATGTGTATAGGATCGTTTGTGCGTTTCATAAAGTTTAAGTGTTTGTGATTTTTGTATATGGAAACATGTTACACCCACAAAGTGATATAAACAAAAGTGGGTCGAGTGTACTCTCAGAATTGCAAAGTCTTCTTTGGAAATTCTACGACGAGTTGATGAGTGGGGGAAAGGGGACACCGAGGTCACCTTAAAAATGGCAAATGAATGTGCATGAATAATCGAAGATACGGCGGAGGATTCGAATTGAAGCTGGATGAACGTAGTATATATATATATATATAGCATGGTTTGTACAACAATTTTAGTTTAAAAAAAATTGCCGAAAGTATTACAGAAGTTTTGTCAAAATAATGATTAAATATATCTACCTTCATATTCATTTGTTGTAAATATTATTCGAATTCGATATGTTATCTTTAGTTTTCGACTCTAAAGTATATATTTATATATATTTAACGAAAAGAATAATCTATATATATTGTCGAAAGAAATTATATATATATATATATTTGTCGAAAAGTGTAATATTTATATATATGTTGATAAAATTTAATAAATAATTATGTATTTTGTCAATAAACGGGCAGAGTTTCCTCTGTTTTAGGACGATCCCGACAATCTAGTTGTCGATATAGTTTCCAAAACTCAACAATTCAATAGCAATATAAATATAAATGATACATATAAACTCTTCGTCAAGTGTCAAAAGACGTAAATAAATGACTAATGTATCGTTTTCGTGTAGATAATAAAATATATAATAATGAGATCGCAATGTAAACAATATATATGTGACATCCCGGTTTTTCAGACATCTTAAACGCACTACTTCACGGTTATTCGTTCCTACGCTAAATTGATTCGGAGACTTAAATTGCACGCTCGAAATAATTACGATAATTTCGTGTACTTGTCAAATGAATTACGTGCTACGTCTTAAACGTTTATAAGTTGGTGCGTTATTATGTGATGTTCCGATTTCGTGATTTGTTTTAGTTGAAAAATGTAAATATAATAAATAGATAAATGAATCGAACCGAGCCGCGAAACGAATAGACCTCATTTCCTTGTGACTCAAGGAGTTAACCAAAACTTGGGGATCAAGTTTTAGACCCAAACCAACCCACCCGAACCCCCTTGCGGCCGTGAGTACCCAAACCGCAAACCCTTCCCTTTTCTCTTTACCTCTTGCGCTATATATACACATACATGCATGTGCATTGCTTCACAAACAAAACACACAAACCCTAATAGCTAAACAGCCGACGGCAGCCTCCCATTCACCCTCTCGATCGCAAGACAGCCTTGCTGCATCCCTCTTGATCGCAGCAGCCCTCCCCTCGCCATTCTCCTTCTCGGTCGCGATTCTCTTTGATCATCGGCTCCCCATCTCACTCACGGTTCATTAATCTTCGGTGTAAAAGGTTAGAGTTTATCATTATTTGCAAAGTTATACTAGGATTATAAACTCTTGATCATGTTTGAATGTAGTGTTATGTTGTTAGCCGATTAATTATGCTAGTTGCAGTTAAGATGATTAGCGGAATCCAGAAACATTAGGCTGCGTTTTGTGTGATAAAAACTATATGTTATGATTAGGGTTTACATGGGTATTGATGTACATAATGATATATGACAAATAAACCTGTTCTTGATCGTTGTTAATTAGAGTCTTGATCGTCTAAGCGTGTTCTATTGCGATGAAAGCTGAAAACAGTCTGCTGGATAGTATTTACAGCCAACTTCGATTGGCTGTAACTTGGTCATTATTTATCGAAAAGTGGATTTTCTGAAGCCTAAAACGTATACTTTTGAAAAACGCTTCTAATGGTGCTGGATTCATATTTTTCTGAGGTCGTTTGATATTTTTAAGTGGTCATTTAAGTGCAGTAACTGAAGCTGTGTAAATTCTGAAAATTTGTTAGTTGTTTATCGAGTCGGATCTCATAATCTGTAGAGGGTTGGGTCACGAAATTTGTACAGAAACTGGAGATAGAAATTTCTGGGAAACTCCCACTGGAATTTTGTTAATTGGATGAACGATGATTTTTAAATAATTTTTCCCGTGGACTGCAGTCAGAAAGCGACGAATCTGACTGCAGCCTAGTATATAAATGTTTATGAATAATTGGTAAAGTGTTAGGACTTGAAAAATTTACGTAAAATTCTATAGTTTAGTTGACACCTTCTGTAAAAAAATTGGAATTTTTGGAATGTTGGAACTATTTTATAAAAATCCTCGAAAACAGCCGAGTTATGAGCATACAAGCTGAAACTTGATAACTTGCGAATGTGTGTACCAAAGTGTTGTATGAGTTGATTTGTGTTCATGATAGGTTGGTTTGATCACTATTTTGGTATGATAATACTTTGCATGCATGATTGTGTTTTCGAATTTGTTATTGTGTGTGCCGCTTTGTGTGTTAGTTATGTGTAGGGTTTGTATCAGTGTGTTCACACACTAACTTTAAATCGATTGACTTGTTAGGACGCAATTAGCGGTCCCATCATTTGCTACTTCTGTGTTACACTAACCGAGCAATTAAAGGTGAGTTCACGGCCCCTAATTTTATCCGGTTTTAAACAACAGGGGGAGAAACATGTATACACTCTACAACTCTATCTCTTTACGTTATACGAAATTAACGTCATTAAACTATTCGGTAACTAAGTTAATGTTAATGTACGTTATGGTCACTAAGCAGCTATATCACACAAGTCCTCGACAAACTCTCGGATCTTTAGTATTGGGTTAGATAGCGGGGAAATTATAAGTAGTACTACAGGGCCCGACAAGCCCCTCCCGAGCTAGTCGCGCTAGCCGACCGGGTTTGGTCAACGGGTGAATAATTTGGCCTAACTTCGCCATGGTCAGTGATAGGCCTGGCAACACGGAGGCACAACAGTCAGCTTCGATCGCGAACACTTACGTGACATAACTTTAGGCTAGCTACCTACATATTAACATTGAACTTAATTACGAATCAGCAATATTATCCCGGGTTAGGGATAATGGAACCAACAACATTGTTATTCCGGGTTAGGAATAATGGAACATCAATATTATTCCGGGTATGGAATAATGGAACCATCAGTATTATTCCGGGTTGGGAATAATGGAACTAAGTCGTTATCCCGGGTTAGGGATAACGGGGGAAACAAACTTATAACCGAACAAATGAACATATAAAAACCTGTGAACTCACTCTTCTTTAATGTTGACACTTGTTTCTTTACATGTTTCTCAGGACGCTAGGAGCTCTAGGTGCACTCACTTGCATTGATCAAGACATCTTTTTATCGAGTCTCATTTATGAATATTGTTTGGGTTTTTCTTTAGTTTTGGCGTTTGTGTTGGGCGCCGTTCCTTTACCTTACTTTAATGCTTCCGCTCAACTTTAAAAACTAATGCTTCCGCTAAACATTGAAACCAATCTAAGACAATCTAAAATTAACTATGAATGGTTAAACAAATGATTTTGGAAAACGTATTAACAAATCATATAGAGTCGTTCGACGTTACTAGTGTCTCAGATTCTGGTTTGTTCACAAGCCTCGCGGTAAAACTCCGCAAGTGGAAATTGAGGGTGTGACAATATATAAGAACCTTCATTAAATACAAAATGTAAATGAGTATTAAAAGTACGGTTCGAGTGGTTATATAATATGTACAAACAATATACTACAAAAATTGTGCCGTTAACATTTTACCGAAACTCACGTCGACCCGTTGACCACAGTTGGCTGAGTTGATCAGGACTCGAACCTTCAGCAAAGTGCATCAGATAACCTTCAGAGTGGAGAGAGTGGTGAAGATGCAGGTACTACTGTCACCCAAACAGGTGATGAAAATGACACGCATACAGTTGGTGGTGGTCATACATCAACTGAAGGGGTAAGAAGGTCAACCAGAACAAGTACTGCTCCTGCTCGGTTGCAGGATTACGAAAGTGGAGAAGGGTTTTCGGAGGATGAAGCAGAATTGGTCATGTACAGCTTCTCTGAAGATCCAGTTAATTTTGAAGAAGCATCTAAAGATGAGAAATGGTGGCAAGCTATGAAGGTCGAAATTCAATCCATTGAAGAAAACAACACATGGGAGTTGGTTGAAGCTCCAAGAGATGTCGAACCAATTGGGGTGAAGTGGCTCTACAAGATGAAATTGAATGAAAAGGGAGAAGTAGATAAGTTTAAAACGCGTTTGGTGGTGAAAGGGTATGCTTAAAGGAAAAGAATAGACTACGACGAGGTCTACACCCTTGTTGCTAGTTAGGACACAATTCGTAGTCTTCTAGCAGTGGCTGCTCAGAACCGATGGCTAGTCTATCAGCTCGATGTAAAAAGCGCTTTCCTTAATGGAGAATTAGAGGAGACAGTGTTTGTTGAACAACCTAAGGGTTTTGTCAAGAACGGTGAAGAAAACAAAGTTTATAGACTCAAAAGAGCTCTTTACGGTTTAAAACAAGCCCGTAGAGCGTGGTTTAAACGTATTGAGAAGTACTTTTTGAAGGAAGGATTCAAGAAGAGATGTTATGATCACACGCTGTTTATCAAGAAGATGTGGAACAAAGTTGTGGTTGCTAGCCTTTATGTGGACGATCTGATCTATACCGGTAATGATGTAATGATGTGCAACAGTTTCAAAAGGTCCATGATGCAGGAATTTAAAATGACAGACTTGGGCAAAATGAGATATTTCCTGGGAGTAGAGGTGGTCCAAGGTGAGGATGGGATTGGAATTTGCCAAAAGAAGTATGCAAAGGACATTGTGAAGCGATTTGATCTGTGGGAAGGTAATCCTGTTAGAAATCCGATTGTGCCTGGTACTGCAGTCACAAAGGCTGGTGTGGGGAAAGAGGTAAACGGACCGTCTCATGTTTAATTAAAGAAATAGTAATATACTTTTATCTATATTACAATTATAACTTATTCAATATAAAGTTAAAAAAAATCTAACACAAAAGTATATTATTCAAGAAAGTTTTAATGTGACATAAAAATGAGAGTGATTGGCTTAAATGTCAAGTGAAGGGACCTATATCTGAGTGAAAATGTTCATGTGATGGAAAGGGACAAAAGATGGTAGAGGAGAGTGGTAGACATGAGAGATGAGACCATCATACTTGATGCATGCCCCCTTGTCTTAGAAAACAATATCTCCAAGTGTCAAGTTTGTGATTCACTTTATGCAAGCCCAACTTGTTGTAGAAAACATATTAGGGTCGTATATATATATAATATATATATATATATATATATATAAGTTTGTGATTCACTTTATGCAAGCCCAACTTGTTGTAGAAAAAAATTTAGGGTCGCGGGGTTGGGGTTAATTTGTTTTTCAATATATATATATATATATATATAATTATATATGATTTGGATCAAGAGAAAACTTCTATGAGTTGTGAGAACTTAGAGAACTCGGTTTTTCCGTGCGAGTTTTGCAGTTTTGTCCCCATTTTTTCACACTTTTAGATTAAAATGTTACAAAGACGACCGTAAAAAAACGAAATGTTGTTTTCGGCCCACAGTTGTTGTAATAAGTTGATGACATCAGCTTTTGAAAGCATTACGGCCGTTATAATTTTTTATTTATTTAATTTTTTTTGGAAAAGTTGATTTTTTAGGTTTTTTGGTTAAAAATTTTTGAAAAAAAAAACATTTTATAAGGTCGAGTTTTCTAAGTTCTCACAGCTCGTATGAGTTTTCATTTACCCTAACCCTATATGTGTGTGTGAGGATCATTTGAGAAGAAAAATGTAATTGAGAAGAAAAAAAAACAAATGGTATAACTGTAAGAAATTGAATTGTTTTTTCTCATCTCATTTATTATTATTTTACTAATTAATTAAACTACTACAAAAAGATGCATTTATTATGAATTTGATCGTCATTAATGCATAATTTTGTAGTAGTATTAGTTATAAAAACTATAATCCTCCACACCAATTTTTTTTGTTACACACATCAAAATTTATCCTACGTATTTTGAAATTTATTCTACACATATTAAAATTTTATACAACACATATCAAAATTTATTTTACACAACTCCGTAATTTATCCTACACACTTCGTAATATATAGTACACTCCAACTATATTAATTATTTTGTAAAAATAATGTTTGGAAAATAAGTTACAAATTTAATGTATTTAGCTATTAAAGAAGAAGTCTAAAAATTAATTTTATATGTAAGCTTACAAATAATATGCTTATAATAATATTAAGGGGTATTGGATTTAAATAACACCAAGTTTCACCAATTGGCTGATAACACTCCCAACTTTCGATTTATACACCAGTACTCCCAACTTTCAAATTTCAAATGAGAACTACCACGAGTTGTGAAAATTGTGAGAACTTTTTCTTCCTGCGCGAGTTTGGCCAAAAATTTTTTGCACAAACGTAGATGAAAATATTATAAACAAATCTGTAAAATAATTGTCGAGTCAGTGGTTTTGACTGGTGCAAGTTTTTTTATGCACTGGTGTAAATTTTGTACGAAGATAAATATCTTTTTTACGTCTCATGTAAATGTGGGTATGCGACATTTTTTTTTTGCTGAAACAAGTGATTTTTTATGAATTTTGAGAAAAAAATCGGAAAAACCTTTTGAATGACCTAGTTCTTACAGTTCTCACAACTCAAAGTGGCTCTCATTTTAACTCTTCATATATATATATATATATATATATATATAAAATATCTTTTGTCTTTTTGTTATGTTTTAGTCATGTAATATGTGTTTTTTAATATTTGTAATATTTAAATGTTAATTTATTAATTGTGATCCCATATTGATTTGTTTTGTATACAAAAATTTTAGACATAAAACTATCTATATAATAAAGATGTTTATTACAAGTTTACAACATGTGTATCAGTGAAACTAGAGAGTTTGAAGGTTCTGTTTAGAATTTCTATCAATAGGGTTCTCAACATCATAAGTAATAGATTTTGTAATTTGATTCATAAGATTGTCAAGAGTAGAGTACTTGGAGTATTACAACCCTAAATATGTATATGTGCTTAGTTAACATTGCCTTTGTTTTTATCATAAACTGATTTTTTTATTACTTTCTTAAAATAGAATCTTGAATTACTATCTTGGTTATATGTAATCATACACAATAATAATAACTGAGTTTAATGACTTTAAACACATGTTTATTGTATTGTTTATTATCATGTTATGATTGGATGATGACCTGTCAGATAAAGCTCGAATATGATGTATTGCCTTTTTTATCTTGTATGCGTTAAATATTCATACTTTAGCATACTACCATATTACATAATAAAAGTTTAAATTCGAGCTGGTATCTCACTTGAAGCAGACTCTTTATTCCTGCGTGTTAGAGTAAGACTTTCTACATCTTACCCTCCTCAGACCCTATCTTAGCTTTGCTAGTGGTGTGATTTACTGAGTTTGATGATGATGATGATGACGTTTAAATATAACATGACACACGTAACTCACTAAAATGCCACACGAATCGAAAGGACTAACATTCAAGTGAAATATTTGACACGCAAAAGAACCTATATTGAAGTGAAACATTTGACGTGACCGAAATAGACTAAAGGACGGATAGACCATATGTGTTAAAGACATAAGGTCATATTATGGTTTTAGTTTCATGTTTTCAGAATTTACATTAAATTCCTCATTGTTTATCTAATTGTAATACGTTTAGTCACACTAACCAATGTTGAAATTACGTTATGTTATAATAAAATGGCCAATATACTTTAATCCACCACTAGTCGCCTCATTATAGTTTGTTCCACCATCTCCAACTCCCAATCCCATACAAACACCATCTCATACATAAAAATCATCGATGAAACAAATAACGTTGCGTTGATCAAGAAATATAAAAACAACTATTTATAATACCATCAAAAGCAGTTGCAGATCTAGAAAACTTTCATATGGGTAACTTTTTAAAAGAAAGGGGTAACGAAATCGAAAAAACGTCAAATTTTTCCAAAATTTAAACTACCGCCGGAGCGCCAAGGGTAGCGGAGGCTACCCCTTATATAAAGGTACATCCGCTCCTGATCAAAAGACCATGGATTGATGCTTTGCATGAACATATGCCCATGATGTGTATCAACTGATACAAAAGCATGTTCATCGAAGTAGTAAAATCGTCAACGATGTTCACTTTGTAGCTTCCACATCATCGCAACCTAACCCATCTCATTCGTTGAAGATAGTTTTCTTAAAAAAAAAAGATGGAGAGTGAGAGAAAGAGTAGAGTGTGCGGGCCATCGCCCAAAGAGTAACCAAGAGGGAAGGGGTAAGGTTGAAAATTGTTCATTCATAATAAAAAAGGAAAAGGAACGAGATAGGTTAGTTTTTAATTTCTTTGTTTTTGCTTTTAATAAAAAGGGTATATTAACGATCTCGAAAAGTTTTAACATAGATTTTAAAGAAATGAGACATAACTCACTTACATGACATATGCAAAGGACCTATATTCGAGTGAAAATATTTGATGTGATGGAAAGAGACCAAAAAAAAAGATGGGTAGTCTAGACATAAGTGATAAGACTATGAAACTACCATGGTTCATACAATTTTCTTTCTTTCTTAACATGTATTTAAAATTTGATATCTTCAATAGGAAAAATAAAACAATATTACAACACAATTGTCATCCAAACTCCATGGTTTTAGATGGTTTGTTGACCCTCTAGTAGGGGTGTCAATCGTATTGGGTTAATGAGTTGACCGATTACGGGTTGATAGGTTGGTGGGTTGAAATGTTCAATTCAAACCTGGCCCACATTATTACTCGGGTCAAAGATTTCAATCTTACCCCACACAAATATAAATTCGGGTCAACCCAAACCCAACCTGTATAACCCGTATTTTAAATGAGTCATATAAGTTGATTTATAAGCGAATTGTTGGGTTTTGAGTGGGTTAATGATAACATGTTTAATGTTGAGTATGAGTATGACAAATAAATAATATAATATGTCAAAATTAACATTATTATGACTAACCATGTAAAATAGAAATGGAAAAAAAAAATTACAATAGGTTTTTTTCTAAATAGGTAAAGAGGTTAACCTTTTTTATAGGGGTCAACTTAAACCCGACCTGTTTTTTAAATGAATCGTGTTTGTTGATCCAAATCTGTTTTTTTTCTCAGTTTTTCTGTCGGGTAAAGAATTAGTTAATATTTTAGGATAAAGTCTTTAGTTACACTTTGTTTACAAGTTACCATTGATCATATTTAATAACAAATTAGTTTTTGACTTTATAACAATGCTGCCATGGTTGGATGACACCGATCCAAATGAAGCTCGAATATGATAATCTTATTTTTTTATGTCTCATATATTAAAAGGACTTATTATATAATAAATTACAATAAATAATGTGAGTTATTAGTTCACTGAATGGCATGTGAGAAGACCTATATTTGAGCCAAAATATATGATGTGATGTAAACAGGGTATGGGGGAGACATGAGACCATTGTACCTTATGCAAGCCTACAAAACAATTATCTTAGAAAATGGGGTGTTGGACTTTCCAAGGGCAACCCATTTTATCAAAATTGACCACTCTATTTATTGATTATAACTTTTGTGTCACAAGTTATCCAAATTAATGTGGAAAAATAAGTATAATAGTAACATATCTTAATTTGGTTTAATAGTTTCTTTAATATAAAAGAAAAATTATTCTTATAGTTCGTGTATTTCATGAGTTATGTTTTGATTTCTTATGAGAAACAGGAAACAAATATTTCTATTTTTCACAAATTTTAATTTTTAAGCCGGGGTATTAAAAATATCCATATTCGAACATCCGATCCGAACTATCATCCGAATTTTCGGATTCGGATAGTGACTTTAAAAATTTTCGGATATTCAGATATCCGAGATATCCAAAAATTTAATTTTATTTTTATCAGATATCCGAAAGATCCAAAAATTTATATTTGGATATCCAAAACCATCGGATATATCCAGTTCCGAATATTAAAAAATAAAAAAAATAAAAATTAAATAAAAAATGGATATCCGGATATTCGATTCACTATCCGACGGATATCCGAAACTTCAGATATGGATTCAGACAGTGAAATCAGGTATCCGAAATTCTGGATCTCTGAATTTTTGGATATCCGATTTTGAACACCAGTGCAAATAACAATTACTTATAGCTATCTCTCATACCTATAAGTAAGTTGGTAGGAGTATGATACAAAATTTAACACGTACCATGGCGTGCGTGGATTGACTTACTGAAATAAATAAGTCATATTCGTGCGAAGAAAAATTAGAATTAAAAATTGAAAAGTATATAACTATTAAATCAGTCAACATTACGTGTACAACATGTTTTATTACAATGTTGTTCGTTCTAACATGCCAACTCGTTTGATCCTTTAAATAGAAGTGCTACATACACAAACAGTCTTATTCGGGTCGGTTAGGTCTTGGATTGGATCTTGTCTTCCTATGTGACTCATAATTAGCCCTAATTTAATTTGCTTGGTTGGCTTAATGATTGCCATTATGCATGGGACCTAATCCATGTTTACTTCTAATGTTGTCTTATGCAATGATCATAATAACTAGTGAATATAGAACAAGATTCGTATCATTAATATATGAGGGATTCTTGCAAACAACAAATATATATAACTATGAGTGCATATAAAACAACATAACTGATTTCAAGTTTAATCATTTTGTTAACAAAATATCATAAAGGTGCCTACTTTTAGGCATATTTAAAATACTAGTTTTTTTTATTAAATAATTGGTTACATTTATTTCCATGAAATACTTGAATATTCTTGCTTACTTGTGAATCATCATAAATGTATTAAAACATATAATTATAAATTTGACCTATGCACTTTTAAAAAATAAAAATCCTACACCCAAAAGAACTTTGTAGTCGATAGTAATTCAACGCACTCAATACAAAAAATTCATGCCTAAAATCTATTTTGAAATAGAAGTGACCCATTTGTCATTTTGGATGAAAATAAAGTAGATATGTGAAATTTGTTAACGTATTTTCATGTTGATACTTGAGGTAAAACTTGTGATAAAGGATTTATAAACATGACAAAATAAATTAACATTCGAATTTTCATATTTATCAATATTATTTATCTAACTACAATAAGTGACGTTAGAAGCTTAGAACTATCATCCCAAATAGAGAAACTCGATAATCTAATCTAAAAATTCTAAAAAGCTTATATTACACATGAGCCCAGTCCAAAACATACACAGGCTTTTAGGTCCATGATCTCTAATTTTCACTCGTTATCCGGTCCAAAATAAAGAAGATTTAGCAAACTCATTTCATACCTAAAAAACAAGGAACCTAAGAGAAGTAGATGATTCTAACATGCATCATCAAGAACAAGAACCTAAGAGAAGTAGATGTCAATGAAAGCAAAGAACCTTTGGGCATGATTTGAAATGTATTTAGTTGAAGGTGATCCTTTAACGAGCGTCAAAGGGGTGGGGGGTTATGAGGGTGAACGTCAAAGGAGAAGGTATGTGGGGCCCATTGATTCCCACCGAATCTTTTTTTTTTTTGCTGTTGTTGTTTTAACGGGGGTGTTATCTCAAACCATGTAAGTTAACAATAAAACCTCACATTTATGTGGTGCTGATGTGGCGTGACAAAGACTCTATGGGTTTTATCCCACACCACCCAACCTAAAATAAACGGCTAATTCAGCAAATTGTTGTAAAGACAATATTCTTAAATTATGAGTTAGATATGGGACAACACGAATGTTTCTTAGTACAAGGACGGTAAAAGAAGGTTTGTAAAGGACAGTAAAAGAAAGTTTGTAAACTTATTGAATCCTTGTAAGGGCATCATACACTCTCCTAAAAAAATAGAACAAAAGACAAAATATTCCTATTAATTACCTAAAAAGTTGGGTTGTTACATGAATATACAAACCAAACCCTCGAAACTAAAGTTGGAGGAGTTGCTTGTTTTATTTTATAAGGATATCATTCTCTTTATGTTTTTTTAATCTTTATCGTTTGTAAATTGTGGGACTTGAACAGTTGAACCTAAAACCTTTCCCTTTGAATCTAACTGTTTAAAGAATTTATATGCAAAGTTGGTGGCATACACAACTTTTATTGTTTCTTTTTTATAAATAAATTACATAATATGTAAATTGTAGATACTATTAATGCATTAGTTTATAGTATTTGTTTTTTTAAAAGGTAACTAGGTGTCATTTATTTAAATTTAGTTAGTTTTACATTCAAATCAGCTTAACCATCCGTCCATACATTCCCTTGACACCATAAAAAAACCTCCACATATAAATCCTAAAAACAAGCAAGAAGAAGCACTTTTAAATGCGTACTACTTGGATCATATCAATCTCATTGCTTACACCATTTTCCTCCAAATGAAAATCAACATTTTTATATTTTTTTCACTTTCTTTGTTTTTAATACTTGGAGTTGTGGAAAGCTTCAATTACCATGAGCAAGAACTAGAATCGGAGGAGGGATTCCATGGGTTGTACGATAGGTGGAGAGAACACCACAAAGTGACCGATAGAAGCCCCCAACGGTTCAATGTATTCAAGCACAACGTACGAAATATTCACAAGAAAAACAAGATGAACCTGGGATACAAGTTGCAAATAAACGAGTTTGCTACCATGACTGCCCATGAGTTTAGGAAAACCCATGCCGACTCGAAGATTGGCCACCTCATTGCGCTTCACGGGATTCGTAAGACCAACTTGAGTTCCAGTTATAATGATATCGATATAAACGCTATTCCACCGAGGATGGATTGGAGGGAACTTAACGCTGTCACCCGTGTGAAAAATCAAGGGAATTGCGGTAACACGTTTTGTCTCATTTACATACAAGTTAGTCTTTTGCGTTTGAGAAAAGAGGGTAAATTTAGCATCACCCAATATCTCTATAACTAAGGTTGGTTAATTACATATTTATATTGAAATTAATACATAAAATAATAACTTTAGATTGCACTTGTAATGATATAATCCTGTAACCATATTTACCACAAACAATTATCTATATATTCAAAACACTAAAGATATATTCTTCTAATCAACTAACGGGATGGTGGCCCATTGACAAAGACTAAGCCTTAAACACATGATTTGGAAATGGGAAGTTTTGAATTCAAGTCCCACATACAACAGGGATTAAAAGAAATTCGCCGCTCAAAAAATATATATTTTTGTAACCATATATAACACAAACAATTATCTATATTCAAAATAATAAATGTTATATTTTTGTAACCATATTTAGCACACATAGTTACAAATAATTTTGGTGTCAAGTTTACAGGAAGTTGTTTCGCATTTGCTGCGGTGGGTGCAATTGAAGGAATAAACGCCATCAGAACGGGTCAACTCTTATCATTATCAGAACAACAACTTCTTGACTGTGATTCGAGCGACAGAACCTTCCATTGCGACGGAGGGTTGGTCTGCGGCGTATTCACTTTCGTTAAAGAGCATGGAGGTATAGCTACCGATGAATTCTACCCTTACGTAGGTAAAAGGGAAATATGCGATACATCTAAGGTACAAACATCATTAATGAATATATTGTAGATAACTAGATTACAATGCCTGTTATATCTAGTACAAACAACTTTTAAGGTACGAATTGTACAAATAATTATAGCAATTATGTTTGAACTAGAGTAAGTATTTATTACACTACAGTTTTGAAGTAGCATAAATGTGTATTAATAAATGGTTTAGTTCATTTTGTTACAACAAATGAGCTATATAATATTAATGCTACTTTAAAACTGTACTATAATAATAATTCTTCTAGTTGAAACATAATTACTTTAGTTATTTGTATCATTTGCACGTTACAAGCTATTTGTATTTGATTCTAACAATCAATGTTTTGAAACCAGTATGGTCATCACTCGGTAACTGTTGATGGAACTGAGTATTTGCCGGAACACGATGAAGAAGCACTACTGAAAGCAGTGGCACATCAGCCTGTAACTTTTTCCATGGATCCTGGCGGTGACGGTTTCATGTTCTACAAAGAGGTAACATTTCAATCACACATTCGTTCATTTGTTACCGATATGTTGTTTAATAGTTCATGGTGTATAGGGAATATATAGTGGACCGTGTGGAATGGAGATGATGCACGCGATGTTGCTAGTTGGATACGATCAGGATCTGACGGAACCAAGTATTGGATCGTTAAGAACTCGTGGGGCGAAGGATGGGGAGAGAAGGGATACATTCGTATGTTGCGCGGTACGAGTCCCCAAGGGATTTGCAACATGTATGGGCAATCTAATTTCCCTCTTAAATCTCCAGAAACCAAAAATGTTGAACTCTGTAGAATACAATTTTAATTATGTTCACTTATCATTTTATATGTAACCATCCGAGAGAGAAAATAAAGGGTGTTAAAGAGATTTTTTTTTTGTTACTTTGTGCTTCGATTGTGAGATTTATTTTCTTGATACATTATATAACATAAAAGAATACACACAACTGACGGTTCACGAACATAAACGAATGAGCACACATGAATATAAGTGAATAAGCGTAAACAAAAACAAACGAACACCAAGTAAAAATGTAAAGAGACTATCCAAGTCAAAATTTTAAAATATTATTATCCCTGCATCCAAATGGTTATGAAAATGAAATTGATTTAAAATTAATATTAATATTAGTTATAAATAATTTGGATGAACAACAATCACAAAATGAACATAAACGAATAGCTATAAATGAACAAACATAAACGAGCGTAAGTAAATGAACATGACGTGTTAATGTTAGTTCGTTTAACTAAATGAGAAAAATCGTGTTCATGTTTGTTCATCTATCAATGAACGAACTTCTCGTCAAATGGCTCACAAATAGTTCATTGAACATCCGGTTCGTTAACATGCTACGTCAACTTTTTTCATCAAGCCATCAAGGTCAACCATATATCGAAACCAATGCCAAATCCAGATAAAAACATGTCATTGTAAACTGACAAAAACACACTATTTCTTTTACGTCGAATCGTTGCTTGATGGTAGATCAATGCAATGGTAATTGTCTATTCAAACTTCTAAGGGCATTTTCCTCATTACATATGCATAAACAAAACTACTTACATAGTTTTAGTACATGAGTGATGAGTGGCTTCCATATACAATATCTAGGGATGAGCATAAAACCGAAATAACCGAACCGTAACCGAAATAACCGAAAAAACCAAACCGAAATAACCAAAGGGTCGGTTATTTATATTTTTGATATCGCGTGTTGCGGTCGGGTTATGGTTATTCTTATTTTCATAACCAAAAATAACCAAACCAAAGTGTTTTTTTAAACATGGCCGAATCCATAGGACCATTGGTTTTTAAGTTAGTCTTTAAGTGTTTAACCACGACCCAATCCATATGTTTTTTAGTGAAGTGTTTTAAGTCTTTTAACCATGACCCAACCTTATTGAATTTAAAACTTTAGCCACTTTGTGTTTCCACATAATACGTGTCTACACATGTTACTTTTGTTTTTGGAATTCAGTAAGCATATGTGGTAGTGAAATATAATGATAATTCTACAAGCTTTAACCGTGTATATTTATTTTTTGCACGTGAATTTTGCATAACTCACACATTTAAAGCCGAACTTTAGAAACGATAAAAAAGCGACCTATAACCAAACCGCATTAACCGCAAATAACCGATTAACCGAAACCGCATTAACAAACGGTTATGATTTTTGATAACCGAAATGTGCAGTTATGGTTTCGGTTTTAGGCAACAACCGAACCGAACCGCACCATGCTCACCAATATCCCTAAAAAAACTAACACCAACTTTCAACTTCCTGCTGTCAAGGTTAATACGGTAACCTTATTAAAAATAAAAGCATGACACACATTTTAACTTTTGAGATCAAAAATTACTCATCACATACAAAACATGCAATTTTTTTCTATAAACAAATAAACAAACGTACCCGGTAATGACATGATCTCACTCATAAAGCAGGGTGAGCGGAGGGGTGAAAGAAGGACAAACTTTTCCTTTATCTAAAGATATAGAGCGCAGATAGGTTGCTCCCAATAAGACCTCCGGCTAAAAAACACATTTTTTACAGTAAAATAATACAGGGTATATATAAGAAAAACAAAACAAAAGTACTAATAATAGTTGTAAACAACCGATACCAAAACGTAGTGCTAAACTAGAAAACCATGCATTTTTCTATGCATGATGGTGAGGATAATCTTTGTGATCATATAATGGGTATGGAACTCAAATGCATAAGAATTAATATGAAACCAATAATATAAAACACTAAAATATTCATGGGAATGGAGCTAATATTCAACTGGCTTAAAAGTGCAGGCGATCACCATGCGTGTTTAAACTTTAGACCCTTAATGTTGTACCAAGAGTCAAAAAAACAAAACAATCAATGTGTTTGCGTGTATGAAGAAAATTGAAAACATATATGTACATACTTGCATGTGACGTGACGCGATGATGAAAATACGGTATCTATCATGGTATCATGTCCACATACATATGACTCCATTCCTGTCTGAAGTGGCAAGAGGTTTTCCAAGACCACTCCAAGAACAACACAATACCGAACCCGTATGTTCCTTAAGAGTGCTGACTATGTTACCATTAGATATTGACCATACATGAACCGACCCGTCAACAGATCCAGCAGCAACGTAATTATTATCTGCACTAATACAAGATCTGCTCCAATTAGATGCAACTCTATTCTCACTCGCTCTTAACGTCCCCCAAACTTCAAGTGTCCTCGTATCAAACAAATTATGTAAATTATCCCTCCCGCTTGTCAATATAGTATTACCGTTTCGGGATAACGATATAGACGTCACAGAAGACGAATGTGCGGCAACTTCACTAAGTAATTTTCCCGTTTGTATGTCCCATAACCGTAAATGCCCGTCAACATGGCCCGAAAATATAGTCTGACCATCAGGGCTAAACGACAACGTATTGCAGTTACTCGGGAACATAAGTGTGTTAACACAATACCCTTTGTTAAGATCCCAAACTTTAATCGTTCGGTCATACCCCGAACTGACAACATGGCGGGCTGACGATCTGCTCACGTCGACAGCACATACTTTATCTTTATGGCCCGTAAGAGTATGACGAACCCGGCCCGAATTCGCATCCCAAACGTAGAGATTGTTCGAGCTGCTAGCTGCGATTATGGATCTGTTATCATGGGTGATGCTGAGATCGAGAACGGAACCTAAACAACCGTTGTAGGTTTGGATCAAACGGCCCGTTGTTGAGTCCCATGTTTTGACGGTGTGGTCCTGCCCGCCACTGATTAATTTACTGGAGCTGTTTTCAAATACTATGGCTGCACAACCGCCGTCATGAGCTGGGATCCTGTGTTTGCATGTCTTTGGTATGATCGGTTCTACGTAATATTCTGCACCTTCTTCACTCTGACGGACCACGCCGTCAACTTGTTGCCTTGCGAGTTGCTCTAAACCGCTGGCTTTTAGCTTACCAAGCATGTCTTCGATAACGCATTGGCCTGATAAATAAATAAAGCCCAGTTGAGTCTATGCATAAAGTTAGCAGCTGAATATAAATTATATATATCAATTATAGAAAAAGGTAAAAAAAATACCCAGAACAAAAACGAACCTTATACTTTTTCCCGATTTGGCAACTTTTTTAAAATTAGGGCATAAATAAAAAACCTAAAAACCACCTACCATTTTATTGCCAATTTAGCAGCCAAGTTAGTAAGCTACTTTTTCATACTGGAAGTTTGAGCGAGGCTTGGTTTTAAAATGCACACATCAGGAGCACATAATGCGCACGATACGCTGATGAGATCGCATCAGATGATGCGCTGCGGTTACATGATGCAAGGATGATGTGCTCCTGATGCGCTTGCATGATGCGCCCCGATGCGCAGATTTTTCTGAAATAGACCACTATAGAGAAAAATTGTACAATGTGCTTAATAAGCTTGTACATTGAGCTGATGAAGTTGTTAATTGAGTTCCTACATAGATTACTTGTACTATTTGCATAGACTACTTGTGCACATAAAAGTTCAAGGCTTAATTTGGTTATATCGAACTTCTTTAATGGTACTAGAGCAATTTTTGTATTTATTTACTTTAATCTCTAATTGTATAGTGTTTAAAGTTGACAAATCAAAATATTATCTATAAATAAATGCATTGCGCATCGGCTTATGAGATCAAAACATATTGGAGTGCATCGCGCATTTTAAAACCAAGCAAGTGACGTATTCATCCGGTAACAGATCTCTTTTGCTGATCTTTCAAAAACTGCTGCTGTGGCATCTTGTTTTTCATTTTTGTGTATGTGTATGCCACATTGCATTTGATGCGACATTTAATAATTATTTTAACAGAATCATTTTTTCAAACTTGTAAATAATTTATTTTTAACATTTTTTGCGCGAAACTGGCTGCTAAAAATTAGGTCTAAGTTGGGCTCTATGTTGCACAAAGTTGGTTGCTATAATTGGGATAAAGTTGTAAACTTTGTTTCTATTGCATGAAGTTTGCCTTAAATATCTGAACATTATGATGAATGAAGAATATTGCATGAGATGCATATGAACAGGGACCATTTTAAATGCATTACGTATATCATATATGATTTCTCTCCTTGAGGTCCAAAGTTCAACTCCCACTAGCATCACTTTGAAGGACTTTGGTGATGGCAATGCAGTTTAGAACTAGGCCTCTTTGGAGGTCGCCAGTTCGAATCCGAGCCAAACCGGGTTTTACCGCAGTGGGCCTTCGGGCGAGTGGGTTTTCCCCGGAACTGGTGGCTCGGGTATGCATCCAACTCTGACCGTTATGGAGGGGATGCATTTGCTCGGTTGAGGGCATCCCAGGATGCTTATCCAGTGATTTAGTTGGCCGTTCAAAAGAATATATATATATGATTTCAACTGATACAGATACGTAATGCTTGATGTATCCCTGCATAGTACATGCTAGAATTCGAAGCACTAAAAGCAAACAAAAATCCATTAACAGAAAATCAAACCTCATTAAGGCGTTCAACATCCTGCATTTTCTGCAACATCCATCGATCAACCAACGTCTTGTTTTCAACCTCTGCATTAACAGCTCTAGTTCTCATTTCTTCATATTGAGATTTGAGCTCTTTATTTTCACCAATAAGCAATTCAAGGGCTTTTGTCTTTTCTTCCAAAAGTGCTGCCAAACGAGCACATTCATCCCTGAAACATAAGCATAACAACCACAGTCATTAACATGATAATTCTGTTAATTTCAGCTCACTCTACTGTATACCACACATAAGGCAAAGAGCCAAATAAAACCTTGCTTGTGAAAGATCATGCTCAAGAGTAGGAATTAAGGCTTCCTTTTCTTGAACTAAAGATTTTGCAGCTCGAGATTCAGCAACTTCCACCACAAGCTGTTCTGATAATCGAGCTTGAGCTTTATAACATTGCTGAAGTTCTAACTCAAGATTTTCTGCTTTATCCTTCCATTCTGAACCCTTCATTTTGCATATACAAATTACATCAATTTTATTGCTCTAGTATAAGAGCTGACATTAGTAAAAGTAAAGAAACAACTATACAAGTTGAGTTGGTTGCGGAACATAATGCAGTTTGATAAACTTCCCCTTCTACGCTTCAAATTAGCTTGTAACAAAGAGGTTTATTCACGAAGAAGATGAAAAACACACATATGGTGGCAGACTGGCAGTCATCTAGGCTAACAATTCCATGATTGTACACCAAGTGGTGACAATTGATAACAAATACATGCCAAATCAGTATGTTAAGGGAAAAGGATACTTTGAAACTGATGACTACAAAGCACACTCTTATATGCAACTAGTTGTTGCTACTAAAGATAGGCCTTGCCAATGAAGGCTTGTTTGGGAGTAAAAAGTGTGGGTATATTGCTGAGATCGGATTGAGTCTGTTTTATTATCTTTTGTTTAGTCTCTTAGTATACATTATAGCCTAGTAGTATACATTATAGCCTATGTTATGTAATCAGTATCCCAGTTGTTTTAGATAACCAGCTGCTTTTTATTAATCAAAGTGCTTTGAAGAATATCATTGTGTAATTGGGTTCTTGATTAATTGTTTGTTTGCTTGTTAAGACTTCCCGCTACAATCTTTACAAGTCTGGCTACATGATCCTAACACATCAATTCAACTTTCTACAGTCCCTTTCGATTTTTTCTTATTCATTTTCCTCCAAATAACAATGATAATCACTTTAAAACATGTAATATCATCTACCAGCGAACACCGTAGTCATAGCATGATTGACAAGATTCTGATACAAGAAGCACAGGAATTCCTAAGTAAATACCAAAATATTTATAAATCTCTTAAAATTCAAATAAATTCAAATTTACAATATGACCTGAGAAGCAATCGGTATAGAAAGAGCTACAAACGCTGGCGTGTGAGCTCCCTCCTCAACCAAATGCCGCTTCCGAAGAGCCTTTAACGCATGTTTTATCGCTTGAATTGCGATTTCTTCGTCTGACCTAAATAACAAAACCGATCAAATCAACCACAATTCAGAAAAAGTATACAGAAATTCGTGTATTACCAGATGTTCAATAGATTTACAGACCTATAATGTTCAAATAAACCCTAAATAAACGAAATCGATCAAATCAACCATTCGATAACGAAAATTCGTCAATTCTCAATTCTCAATTGTGCAACAGATTAAAGAACTAAAATGTTCAAATAAACCCTAAATCAACAAAAAACAATCAAATCAAGCATTCGATAATGACAATTCGTCAATGCTCAGTTGTGCAATAGATTACGGAACTAAAACGTTCGAATAAACCCTAAATCAACGAAATCGATCAAATCAACAATTCTATAATATAAATTCGTCAATTCTCAGTTGTGTAATCGATTTATAGAGCTAAAATATTCGATTAAACAATTAAACACAAAAGAAACGACTACTTACATGATGATGATTATGTTGATGATTAGATAAGAAATATAATGGAAGCAATCAATTCAATTTGAGGATTTAGGGTTTTGAGTTAAATCACTATGTTGGGGGTGACGTACCAGTTGGAATAAAGTTCTAATCAACCAATTCGGATATGGCCCACCAACCTTATATAACAATTTTATATACGTAAAATCTGAATCGTTGTTGATATCCCTTTTTTATCGTTTAAAGTATGTTTCGATATCATTTAACGTATCATGACTTTATTTTTGAGCATTACGTTTTGGTTACTATACTGAGTGTTTGTATCATGCCAATACCAAAATGAACCAAACTGATATTGACATCTTTACATACGTGTAATGCACGGGGAATTTCCGCTAGTTTGAATTAAATACGACAGCTATTTCACGTATCATTATAAACTATATAACTTGAGTATGATTTTGATTCTACGTATTTTGAAAAAAAAAAAGCAAGATTAGATTTCCCTATAATACTAAGGTTTATTCGTATAAGAGAGAAATTTAAATTACATTGTGTGAAATGTTAGTGTCGAATATTATTAACTTTAAAATGAACATGGTATTATGTTTATACTGAATAAAAGTTGGTTAAATGAGCTCATTTTAATATTACTAAAAGTTTTATAAAATGTGTTGTCAAACAAGAAAGTGTTTGGCCAATATTCCAAACGAAGTGTTATTATCCATTGATATATTAGTCCTTGAATGTGTGAGAGATGTGTTAGTAGATTCTCTCTATTTTCTTTGTCTATGGATTTACACAATCCTAAGCATGCAGCCACATCTAAACTAGGTAAGCAACTTATTTGGTAAATTAACTTACCATATGTATTTTAAACCCAATTAAGTTTGGTTAAAATAGAGACTTTCAAGATGCTTTGGCAAGTTAACTATGGTTGAGTGTGATATTAGACAATCTTGCATGACTACGAATGAAATAGAACAAGGGTGCATTGGTGCACTATACGTTCCTTGCCCGGCCATGGCTTGACCATAAAAGCACAAATCCAAACGATATACAAAAACAAACACTAGTCTTATGGTTAATGTCACGAAATGCCATGTGATGACTTACCGATCATATAATGATGGACCGATCTCTAAACAATGTAAGAAGATGTAGAATCAAAGCCACCTTATCACAACAATGACACCTATAATGTGAATAGGGGGACCAAGTGAGGTGGTTGTGTATCAACTCACACCCATGAAATTGTTTATGTATGTATGATTGAAACCCGAGTGCCACCCAATATTTTTTGAAACCGACACACATGAAAGTTTTTGTGACCAATGGCACCCAAAAATAATTAATTAAATATCTACGAATTATTACGTATTAAGAAATAAAAATCAACCAATTTCAACCACAAATTGTCAATGTCATCACTCATTCAGTCATTCGGCCTCCACAACTGTCCACTATGTTGGTCGCCCATTTCCAACCCATTCGGGCGTCCAAACAACCTGGAACAAACGTATATTTTTTTGTCTAACTTTTTACTTGAGTTTCATGATTATTGAATGTCGATAGCTTGCTTAATTATTTGATTGCTTCATGTTTAGATTAAAGGCACTTATTTGGTATTTTGACTGTTTCATATTTAGAATTTAGATTGAATGTTGATTAGTCAATTAGATTAAACTTGAAATAAATGACTCTTGTTGGTTGATTTGAGTTTAATCTTTAAATTCAAGAAATATATGATTACTTGTCAAATGAAAACTCAATTCTACATTTTCCAACACTTAAACAAATTGATTTTTGATGATAACTTTAATCAAATAGATGGAATTAAAAAAATATATAAATCGGTTAAAAATAACCAAATTAAAAAAGGATGTATGTCATCAAAACTCAACTGAAAACTATCTACAAAAGAGAGATGAAAGTTAGAAACAAAAATTGGGGTGAGAGAGGCTCGAACTCTCGACCTCAGGATTACTCTTTGCTATGAGACCTACGCGCTAGCCAACTGCGCCACCACTCCATGTGTTTATTCTGCTCTTAATTAAACCTTTATTTCAGTATGTATTATATTCAAAAGTCAGTGTGTGTTTTTATATCGCACGTCGAGCGAATGATAATATAAAACAAACGTGATTTGAAAATAAAGCATGTTGTTAAGAAAGCCAAACCATTAAAACGATTTAGTTTATTATCGTACCGTTTTGTACCGTTTTATGATACCAAATAAATACTTTATTTTTAATACAACTTCGTTTTTAACAAAACTTAAAACGGAATGTCATGGAAAAAAATCAAGCAAAACTACGTACTTAAGTTTTTAGAAAAAAAGTTATAAACGTAAATTATTAAAGAAGTATCAAATTAATTGATTAATAATACATGTTAAAAAAACAATTTATTAAAGAAATGGCGAAGGAAATATATGTCTAAAAAAGAAAAAAAGAAAAAAATGTTAATTAAAGTAAATATAATAATAAATTATTATAATATATTAAATAAAAAATAATAAAAAACTATATATTATTAAAAAAATAATGTTACGGATTTTAGATTGCTGTCTAAAGAAAATATTAGAATACATTTATTAAGAGTAATCTACAAAAGAAAGATAGTTATTACTGTTTCACAGTATCATACTATTAAAACTACATCAATCAATTAAAAATATAACTTTTAAGTATGTTTTTATAATTTTAGTTGCTACTTCATATGTTTTTCTTTAGTTTCTCTTAATAAAATACATGGTAACTATATACCTTAGTTGATTGGCCTTTGAAGTCCCTTGTTTTCATTGGCTACTTGACATGGGGGAGATATATATCAATGAAATGAGTTAGGTACTCAATACTCACTTAATGATATACTTTCATGTTCTACTATAGGCACAAACTCTTGTTCTAGCTTATTCATCACTTTCATGTTTTATGGTTTTAAAATAATGATTTAGGTCGGGTTGAAATTACGTAAATTAAGCTCAAGTCCACTCGCTGTGTCTAACCGTGACGAATGAACACCACTAGTTATTATGGGTAAATCAGAGTTGGTTTGAACATGAAAACGGTAGAATTTGTCGTCAATCCAATTGTCACACCCTAACCGATGGAGGAAACATCGGGATGAGACAAAAACGAGATTGCTCATTGCTCACAACGCTAATAAATGACAATATTTAATTAAATCCAAATTTCATTTCACAACATTGTCAAATACAACATGAAGCAATACAATAAGTTCATAAAACATAACAAAATTTGGTACAACATTTATAAATCTAACGTCTAAAATGTGGGTATCTAAGTCCTTGCTATTTTGATTTCATAGCATTATCTCCTTCAACCTGTAACATGTTTTAAAATAAAGTCAATGCAAAAGCAAAGGCGAGTACACAAGTTTAAGCATAGCATACGTATACGAATAAAGTTTTAACAATCCTCATGGCAACCAAATCTATACAAGAGCAATATCAAGGCATGCAATACTAATAATCAAACCCTTAACGCAATCACGATGTTTTAACATGACCTCACGAATAACACGATGGAGGTGGATGCGTGAATTCCTATAGCGCTAAGCATGTCAAACGAAGGCTGAAAATAGTTAATGATTAAAGCATAGCAATACGAATATCCCAGACAAGCAACAAGTATACGATTCAAGTAGTCATGTGTATAGGATCGTTTGTGCGTTTCATAAAGTTTAAGTGTTTGTGATTTTTGTATATGGAAACATGTTACACCCACAAAGTGATATAAACAAAAGTGGGTCGAGTGTACTCACAGAATTGCGAAGTCTTCTTTGAAAATTCTACGACGAGTTGATGAGTGGGGGAAAGGGGACACCAAGGTCAACTTAAAAATGGCAAATGAATGTGCATGAATAATCGAAGCTACGGAGGAGGATTCGAATTGAAGCTGGATGAACGTAGTAATATATATATATATATATATATATATATATAGCATGGTTTGTACAACAATTTTAGTTTAAAAAAAATTGCCGAAAGTATTATAGAAGTTTTGTCAAAATAATGATTAAATATATCTACCTTCATATTCATTTGTTGTAAAAATTATTCGAATTCGATATGTTATCTTTAGTTTTCGACTCTAAAGTATATATTTATATATATTTAACGAAAAGAATAATATATATATTGTCGAAAGAAATTATATATATATATATATATATATATATATATATTTGTCGAAAAGTGTAATATTTATATATATGTTGATAAAATTTAATAAATAATTATGTATTTTGTCAATAAACGGGCAGAGTTTTGTCACACCCCGACCCGCAGTGGAAAAGGTGATCGGGGCATGATTGGGTTATTATCAAAGCTCATGACATTTATTATGCGTTTCATATTCATTAAATACAATTTAATGGAAATTTACAATAAATGTTACAACATGTTCTAACTATCAATCTAAGCGTCTTTGTTCTCTTCTAAGGCATTTCCTATGTTTTCTTTGCTTCAACCTGTTCATCTGTATCATGTGTAAAAAGGTTTTGGATCAACATAAAGTTGGCGAGAGAATCCTATGGAAAACATTTGAACAAGTTTATTTAAATTGATTATGAAATATGTGCACAACCAAACATGAGTAAAAATAGATGTAAACTTATTCAACAATCATAAGATATTAAATGAAACACACATGAACAATAATGGAACATTTAGAGGCACGCGATGCTCAACTCGTCTCTCACGAGGAACTGAGGGGCCTAATGAATGAATTGCATAAACATGATAATATGAATGACACAACTACAAACAATATAAACTCAATGATACACACATGAACAATAATGAATTTGATTTGAGGCACGCGTTGTTCAACTCGTCTCCCACGAGGAACTGATGGGCTTAATGAATGAATTTCATATAATTTGACAAATAAAATAAGGAATCACAACAATATAAACAATCTAAGTTTAGATCATGACATGGTATGGCACAAATTTAAATAAACGAGTTAATTATTTGAGACACATGACACACCCCAAAACGTGTAATTAAAAGGGGGAGTTGTAAGATTCACTCACAGTGGGTGCGTTCGGTTGATGATGTTGAATGCACGCGAAGTGGTTTTAACCACGAGTGAGATTAACCTAGATAAATCGCATTATGGTTTGGTAAGCAAATGGATTTTATTAATCTATTTTAGTAGGATTGTTGGGTGTATTTTTGTGAGTTTAAGGCTATTTTCTAACCTTAAAAATGTTATTTTTAAGTATTTTTAATTGATTTTAATTAAAATAATTAAATAAAAATAATAAAAAAATTTGACTTTTTCTGCTACAGTGACCGTTGACTTTGACTGGTTGACCGTTGACCGGTTCGTATGCGTATTGTTGTGCGCTGAGTGAGGCTCGAACCCGAGACCTCCCGTACGCGTGCACGCAGCTCTACCAACTGAGCTATGTGTCTAACCCGTTATATATCTGTTTTTAATTATATTTATATATTAACTAGTTTAAACAGAAAATCCTTTTATTTTAAAAACACTTTAATTGAATTAGACGGTGCGCTCCACAGGTCTCGAACCCGGGACCTGTGGCTTAAACTAACACACAGTCCACCGCTGGACTGTGTGTCCAACTTGTTAACTTTACTGATTTTTATTATACTTAAACACAAATTAGTTATTTCCTTTTCTGTCTTATTTTAAAAAATAGATAATTGTCCGAGTCGGTGCAGTAGCCCGGACTCGAACTCGTGACCTGTGATATAAACATACACACAGTCCACCACTGGACTGTGTGTCTAACTTGGTTATCTTTCCGGTTATTAATATACTTAACATATATCAGTATGACTCCGGTTCGGTTAATAAAAAAAATCATTTTTATTAAGGCCGCGTGTGTGGAACAGGATTCGAACTCGAGACGTTAGTGTTTATTGTGCACACAGTCCACCGCTGGACTGTGTGTCTAACCCGAGTTATAACTTGATTTTAATTATACTTATGTGTTACAGTTACTTCGTCTTCTCCGTCAGATTTTAACCAGAATCGGAAAATCCGACTGGTTCAAAGTCTTAATCGGTTTCTTTAGTGTTTTAGGTTAATTATAGATGAGATATAAGTAAAAAGAAAGGAAAATAAGCGTGAGGTATACCGACTAGCTTTCCTCTGTTTTCCGGCAGAACTCCGGCGACAGCAATCCCTTCCGGCGACGAGTGTCTTGCAGCAGCGAGTCTCCAGGAAGTTTGAAAAAGGTATGGGTGACTTCGGTATAAGTTCAAAGGGTTTAGTAAGGCTCAGAAATGGGGAAACCGGTTTTCCGGCGACGAACAGAATAATTCCGGCGAGTGAGTTTTCGCCGAGAAAAGGTGCGGTTTTGAGCGAAAATGTTTGCAGAAGTTCGAGGTGGTTTTTATAGGGCAAATCTTCGAAGAACTTGGTCTGATTTCCGACTGGATTCGTAAGTTATAAAAGCTCCGGCGGTTATGACTTTGGTCGCGGACTCAGACGTCGGTTATAACCGATGTCTTAGTAATTGTTTACGTTATAACGGAAGGATTCGTTAAATACTCGCGAGATTGCCGGGATTTCCGACGACTGAACTTTGGGCGCGGTTTTGAATTCAGAAAGTCATGATATCAATTAAATGTCTTAATGGTTAACAAAGACATCAGTGGCGCAGTGGTTTGTGTGTTGTGTGTTAAGGTTCACGGTTCGACCGGCGGTTCAACGGCAGAAAAATTTTTTTTTCGATTTTAACATTCTTCAATAGAAATCAATATAATATTATTACTTTTAGATTTGATTACATTCATTAAACAACAATTGTATAAATCCGTATTAACTAATGATTATCTAGTTAAATTACTGGGTTAAAAATTGTATAACGTCATAACGGAGCGGGTTTGGTAAATCCGTTTTTTGACGGATGTTACAGTATCCCTGCTTTTTAAAATTTTTCCCGAATATTTAAATAGTGATTTTATGACTAAAAAATGATGTGTTTAGTTTTGACAGTTACATGTTAGAAAATAAGGTTTAAGTTTTTGTTTGAGGCGGGTAACGTTCCTTGTAAGGGTTAAGTACCCTATTACAGGAATCGCTTTTTGTTGTATTTATAATGTTATTGATAATCAGGAATGGTTCGCTAAATATGATATCATTGCATAGCAGTTTGGATACGTTTGGAAAAGTATGTTATATCATAGGCAAAACTTCTAACACTACACTACTGGAACATAAATTAACACAACAGCTGATATTTGAACATATATATAAACACAACAGCTAACATTTGAACCACATTCTGATAGCATATATGTTTGATGGTGGAGTTCCTTCTCGTTTGTTATGATGGAAGGTTAGTTTATGTAGAATGGAACAAATTCCAATTTCTCTAAATAGCAAGATGATATAAATGTAACATAATTTCAACCAAGGCAATTACTATATCTAATGGAACTTTCATAACGCCTGATAATGCTCTGATCCTTTGGCAAGAATACTTATATATGCGAAGTTACCAGCGGCGTATCCACATATTCTTGCCAAATTTTCATTGGTTTTATCACAAGTTATGATTGTTACAAAAAACTAATAAATCCTACATAGAACTTCTCATAACCGTCCGACAATGCCTTTGATCCTTTGACAAAATACTTATATATAGGAAGTACCAGCGGCGTATCCACCATATTTTTGTCAAATTTTCATTGTTTATCAGTGAATTATGATTAGTCCTAT
This sequence comes from Scalesia atractyloides, assembly GCA_947069175.1. Taxonomy (NCBI): domain Eukaryota; kingdom Viridiplantae; phylum Streptophyta; class Magnoliopsida; order Asterales; family Asteraceae; genus Scalesia; species Scalesia atractyloides. The sequence continues at coordinate 76,816,996 of CAMTDV010000013.1, read as the reverse complement.
AACTCTACAACCATACAACAAACATAAATTACTGAATGAAACATATCTGTGCGATCAAGCTCAATCAACGAGCCGATCGTATGCATGTACTGAAAATGAAATATCTGTGCGCTCAAGGCTCAATCAAACGGAGCCGAACGTATTGAATGTACTGAAAATGAAATTGTTGTGTGCTCAAGGCTCAATCAAACGGAGCCGAGCGTATTGCATGTACTGAAAATGAAAACTTAATCACACAAACAGCCTATGCATGGAACCTCTCATAACCGCCTGATAATGCCTCCGATCATTTGACAAGAATACTTATATATAGGAAGTACCAGCGGCGTATCCACCATATTCTTGTCAAATTCTCATTGACTTTATCCGCAAGTTATGATTAGTTCTATGCGACTCTACAACAAACACAACAACCACAAGATACTGATAATGAAATTGTCTGTGCGCTCAAGGCTCAATCAAACGGAGCCGAACGTATTGCATGAACTGAAATGAAATTGTATGTGCGCTCAAGCTCAATCAAACGGAGCGAACGTTTGCATGTACTGAAATGAAAACTTAATCTAAACAACAATCACACAACAGCCTATGCATGGAACCTCTCATACCGCCTGATAATGCTCGTCATTTGACAAGATACTTATATATAGGAAGTACCACGGCGTATCCACATTCTTGTCAAATTCTCATTGACTTTATCGCAAGTTATGATTAGTCTATGCGACTACAAAACACAACAACCAAGCATAATAAATGCTGGGTCAAGCTCAATCAAATGGAGCGCGGCCAACGGCATATTGCATGTACTGAAAATGAAATTGTATGTGCGCTCAAGGGCTCATCAAACGGAGCCGAAGTATGCATGTACTGAAAATGAACAACTTAATCTAAAAACAATACACACAGTATGCAGGAACCTTCATACGTGATAATGCCTCGATATTGCAAGTACTATAGGAGTACGCGCGTATCACCATTTCTTGTAAATTCTCATGATATCCCAATTATGATTAGTTCTATGACTTAAACAACACACACAGATACTGATATGAATTGTCTGTGCGTCAAGGCTCAATCAAGGAGCGATATGATGTACTGAATGATTGTTGCGTCAAGGTTCACGGACGAAGTATGCTGTACTGAAATGACAACTTAATCTAAACAACATCACAACACCTGCATGGAACTTCATAGCGAAAATGCTCGATTTGACAGAATCTTAGATCAGGGCGTATCACTATTCTGCAATTTCATGACTTATATATAGGAAGTACAGCGCGTATCCAGTATGCTATCCATATAACGACGGTCATACGCACTTGCGATCGTCAGGCATTCGCAATTAGAAAGTGTTCTCCATTCAACAATGGAGGGGGCAGTGACGCCTTCAGTCCTTTGTATTTCGGAGGGTCGCATGATTTGAAATGCTTGTAGGTGCATTTAGTGGTATTTGGGAAGAGTTGATAATGTTTTGGTTTGCTGATTGACAGGATTAGCGGTAAGTGCTTGTTGAACTTGATTACAATGTTGGGTATTACGGCAGCCATTTGTTGAGCGATTAAGGCAGCCATGCGTTCGCGGGCTTTTCTTGCTCTCGTCTTCCTACGGGCGAGGTTAGAAGACATCTACAAGGAATACATGACAAGAGTATGAGTTGGATGTTTTTGGGTTCATGGGTCGCATTAGGAATGAACATTCATAAAATAATTATAGAAAAATAAATCTACTACATCCATAGGATGTCTTGGGCTTTGCTCGCCGTTAGGCCCTACATGCCGCCATACTTTACCTGTGTAATCATGTGGGCCCCCATGAATACGGTTTTTCATATGGTTCGCACGGGTTTGCCAGGTTGCGTACATAAAAACCCGGAGAAAATCGAGAAATATGTATACAACGTGTGATATTCGGAATGTGTCCAGGTGTAGACACGGTGACACCTCAAAGTAGGTTAGTTCGAACGACGTTTGGTGTGGCACGCTTTGGCCTAATAGGTCCTTCGTACTCTCATCGTTGGTCCCCAGGTAGGCAAACTGGTCCGTTATATTGGATTTATACGAATGCCAACCTAGACAGGACGTTCCGACTACCGGTACTTGTACCCTTCCAGTTACTACATGCCCGTCGCAGAACTTACTTTGATGAGATTTGAAAATTGCAACAAAATCTTTGGATAATGAGAGTATGAAAATAAATTGAATACATGAACATCGATATATGTATAATGAATATGTATATAAGCATGTATGTTTGACTGTAAATGTAAACAAATATGAAACAAATAAATATCACAAGTTTGTATGTAACCACCTAATCAATTAAAATTTAGGCAGACTATAGTACAGGCTCTAAGGGTCTAATAACCTATCCTATATCCCTATAGTCATGGCTCTGATACCAATCTGTCACACCCCGACCCGCAGCGGAAAAGGTGATCGGGGCATGATTGGGTTATTATCAAAGCTCATGACATTTATTATGCGTTTCATATTCATTAAATACAATTTAATGGAAATTTACAATAAATGTTACAACATGTTCTAACTATCAATCTAAGCGTCTTTGTTCTCTTCTAAGGCATTTCCTATGTTTTCTTTGCTTCAACCTGTTCATCTGTATCATGTGTAAAAAGGTTTTGGATCAACATAAAGTTGGCGAGAGAATCCTATGGAAAACATTTGAACAAGTTTATTTAAATTGATTATGAAATATGTGCACAACCAAACATGAGTAAAAATAGATGTAAACTTATTCAACAATCATAAGATATTAAATGAAACACACATGAACAATAATGGAACATTTAGAGGCACGCGATGCTCAACTCGTCTCTCACGAGGAACTGAGGGGCCTAATGAATGAATTGCATAAACATGATAATATGAATGACACAACTACAAACAATATAAACTCAATGATACACACATGAACAATAATGAATTTGATTTGAGGCACGCGTTGTTCAACTCGTCTCCCACGAGGAACTGATGGGCTTAATGAATGAATTTCATATAATTTGACAATAAAATAAGGAATCACAACAATATAAACAATCTAAGTTTAGATCATGACATGGTATGGCACAAATTTAAATAAACGAGTTAATTATTTGAGACACATGACACACCCCAAAACGTGTAATTAAAAGGGGGAGTTGTAAGATTCACTCACAGTGGGTGCGTTCGGTTGATGATGTTGAATGCACGCGAAGTGGTTTTAACCACGAGTGAGATTAACCTAGATAAATCGCATTATGGTTTGGTAAGCAAATGGATTTTATTAATCTATTTTAGTAGGATTGTTGGGTGTATTTTTGTGAGTTTAAGGCTATTTTCTAACCTTAAAAATGTTATTTTTAAGTATTTTTAATTGATTTTAATTAAAATAATTAAATAAAAATAATAAAAAAATTTGACTTTTTCTGCTACAGTGACCGTTGACTTTGACTGGTTGACCGTTGACCGGTTCGTATGCGTATTGTTGTGCGCTGAGTGAGGCTCGAACCCGAGACCTCCCGTACGCGTGCACGCAGCTCTACCAACTGAGCTACGTGTCTAACCCGTTATATATCTGTTTTTAATTATATTTATATATTAACTAGTTTAAACAGAAAATCCTTTTATTTTAAAAACACTTTAATTGAATTAGACGGTGCGCTCCACAGGTCTCGAACCCGGGACCTGTGGCTTAAACTAACACACAGTCCACCGCTGGACTGTGTGTCCAACTTGTTAACTTTACTGATTTTTATTATACTTAAACACAAATTAGTTATTTCCTTTTCTGTCTTATTTTAAAAAATAGATAATTGTCCGAGTCGGTGCAGTAGCCCGGACTCGAACTCGTGACCTGTGATATAAACATACACACAGTCCACCACTGGACTGTGTGTCTAACTTGGTTATCTTTCCGGTTATTAATATACTTAACATATATCAGTATGACTCCGGTTCGGTTAATCAAAAAAAATCATTTTTATTAAGGCCGCGTGTGTGGAACAGGATTCGAACTCGAGACGTTAGTGTTTATTGTGCACACAGTCCACCGCTGGACTGTGTGTCTAACCCGAGTTATAACTTGATTTTAATTATACTTATGTGTTACAGTTACTTCGTCTTCTCCGTCAGATTTTAACCAGAATCGGAAAATCCGACTGGTTCAAAGTCTTAATCGGTTTCTTTAGTGTTTTAGGTTAATTATAGATGAGATATAAGTAAAAAGAAAGGAAAATAAGCGTGAGGTATACCGACTAGCTTTCCTCTGTTTTCCGGCAGAACTCCGGCGACAGCAATCCCTTCCGGCGACGAGTGTCTTGCAGCAGCGAGTCTCCAGGAAGTTTGAAAAAGGTATGGGTGACTTCGGTATAAGTTCAAAGGGTTTAGTAAGGCTCAGAAATGGGGAAACCGGTTTTCCGGCGACGAACAGAATAATTCCGGCGAGTGAGTTTTCGCCGAGAAAAGGTGCGGTTTTGAGCGAAAATGTTTGCAGAAGTTCGAGGTGGTTTTTATAGGGCAAATCTTCGAAGAACTTGGTCTGATTTCCGACTGGATTCGTAAGTTATAAAAGCTCCGGCGGTTATGACTTTGGTCGCGGACTCAGACGTCGGTTATAACCGATGTCTTAGTAATTGTTTACGTTATACGGAAGGATTCGTTAAATACTCGCGAGATTGCCGGGATTTCCGACGACTGAACTTTGGGCGCCGGTTTTGAATTCAGAAAGTCATGATATCAATTAAATGATCTTAATGGTTAACAAAAGACATCAGTGGCGCAGTGGTTTGTGTGTTGTGTGTTAAGTTGTTGCCGGACCGGTTACTGACCCGGTTCGAAACCCGGCAGGAACAAAGTATTTTTATTTTGCGATTTTTAACAGTTTTCAAAAACTAATTATATATTCCGTATAATAATTGATTATGTACGTTTAAAATTATTTTGGGCATTTAATTCGCAATGAAAATTTTAACTGACTGTTCGGTTGATAAACGGAGCGGGTTTGGTAAATCCGTTTTTTGACGGATGTTACAAGTTTCCTTGTTTTAGGACGATCCCGACAATCTAGTTGTCGATATAGTTTCCAAAACTCAACAATTCAATAGCAATATAAATATAAATGATACATATAAACTCTTCGTCAAGTGTCAAAAGACGTAAATAAATGACTAATGTATCGTTTTCGTGTAGATAATAAAATATATAATAATAAGATCGCAATGTAAACAATATATATAAGAACCTTCATTAAATACAAAATGTAAATGAGTATTAAAAGAACGGTTCGAGTGGTTATATAATATGTACAAACAATATACTACAAAAATTGTGCCGTTAACATTGTACCGAAACTCACGTCGACCCGTTGACCACAGTTGGCTGAGTTGATCAGGACTCGAACCTTCAGCAAAGTGCATCAGATAACCTTCAGAGTTGAGAGAGTGGTGAAGATGCAGGTACTACTGTCACCCAAACATGTGATGAAAATGACACGCATACAGTTGGTGGTGGTCATACATCAACTGAAGGGGTAAGAAGGTCAACCAGAACAAGTACCTGCTCCTGCTCGGTTGCAGGATTACGAAAGTGGAGAAGGGTTTTCGGAGGATGAAGCAGAATTGGTCATGTACAGCTTCCCTGAAGATCCAGTTAATTTTGAAGAAGCATCTAAAGATGAGAAATGGTGGCAAGCTATGAAGGTCGAAATTCAATCCATTGAAGAAAACAACACATGGGAGTTGGTTGAAGCTCCAAGAGATGTCGAACCAATTGGGGTGAAGTGGCTCTACAAGATGAAATTGAATGAAAAGGGAGAAGTAGATAAGTTTAAAACGCGTTTGGTGGTGAAAGGGTATGCTTAAAGGAAAAGAATAGACTACGACGAGGTCTACACCCTTGTTGCTAGTTGGGACACAATACGTAGTCTTCTAGCAGTGGCTGCTCAGAACCGATGGCTAGTCTATCAGCTCGATGTAAAAAGCGCTTTCCTTAATGGAGAATTAGAGGAGACAGTGTTTGTTGAACAACCTAAGGGTTTTGTCAAGAACGGTGAAGAAAACAAAGTTTATAGACTCAAAAGAGCTCTTTACGGTTTAAAACAAGCCCCGAGAGCGTGGTTTAAACGTATTGAGAAGTACTTTTTGAAGGAAGGATTCAAGAAGAGATGTTATGATCACACGCTGTTTATCAAGAAGATGTGGAACAAAGTTGTGGTTGCTAGCCTTTATGTGGACGATCTGATCTATACCGGTAATGATGTAATGATGTGCAACAGTTTCAAAAGGTCCATGATGCAGGAATTAAAATGAAGATGGCAAATAGATATTTCCTGGGAGTAGAGGTGGTCCAAGGTGAGGATGGGATTGGAATTTGCGGAGTCATTAGTTGTGGAGAATATTTCCTGCTATGAATCATTAGTTTGTGGAGTCATGGGTGTGTTTGTTGCGAGTATTGAGGAGAACGTTGGAGCTCCTAATCGTGTATGTTATGCTATTTATAGCAGCTTTTGTTCATCAATAAAGTATTCATAAATTGAGTATGAATTTTCATATACACTTGTGAATTTACACTAAAGTAGATCATCAAAACGAATTATAATTATAATTCTGAACAATCATAAAATATCGTACAATTTATTTTTAACCATTCGATTTTAACGATAAAAGTCGCGTTCAAGTGCTTATTGTGATTTTGCGATTATTAAACGTGTATTATTTAATAAAATTATTCTTGTTAATCTAGTAAGATAGCATATACGACACTGGTACTATGAATGCATGTATGTACCCCATAACGGCTTTTTTCCTCCCCAAAACAGTGGCACGATGACTTACTGGATTCATCACGTGCCCCATGTTCTTTGCTTTACGTAATTTTAGGGTCAAGTTTCTTGTTTTCCAATTTATTTGTTGCATATGAATCACTTCAAGTGATTTTTTAAAAATAAAAGTAATTTTGCAGTTTTCTTATTCATGTTTTTATAATCATGTTTTTATAATTAATTATTATTGACATGCAAAAGATAATAGACGAAAGCATGAGTTCTAAAATATTGTAAATTTTTTTTTGAACGGCGATATTCCTTAATCTATGTCGTCTGTGGGATTTGAACCAAATACTTCCTCCTTCTGAATCCAGGTGTTTAAAAGTTTTGTCTTTGCCAATGGACCACCACCACATTGATTAAAACTTTGTAAAATAAAACTAAAATTTGTAGCTACTTGAATTCGGCATTTAGGTCTGGATCTACACATAACTAGGCTAGACCTCGATAACCCCTTACTTGATGCACGTCTCCTCTCCTATCCTGATTACCCCTCTCAAGAAATCTTATTATAAACGGTATAAGTGTTTGTTATTCGAATCAGACTCAAAACCCCAAAATTCAATCCAAACTGAATTCGTATAACGAATTCGAATTTGACTTCTGAACCAAATTCCGCAAGCTGAATCACTTTTTTTTCTTATGCTTTTTAGTTTTGATGACTATGGATGTTTCTGTATCTTAAATAAAAAAGTTAGCAACAATCTCAAATTATACTTGCATTGGTAACATCAAACTACCGGTATACAAGAAAAGATATGAGAATAGACGAGCTTAAAATAAATATTAGCCCAAAGATCAACCTTTTAACGAGTTGATTATGAACGAGTTATAAACAGGCTACGATTTACAAGTTACTTGAACAACGCGAATTGCAACCCATATTTGTAGTGTATCCAAAGGTCTAAAGTTATATAATTTTAAGTTCATAGATAAAAGAAATGAAAAATGTTGGCAAGTATCAAGTATGCAAATTCCCAAACTAAATACCATTTTTGAAAGTGCATATATTTTCTAACTTATACTTATACATTTATACTATAGTTATTGACTTGTTAACCTTCTACAACATAAATAAATGAACAAGTTTATAAATAAATAAATAAATAAATACAAGTAATACTTATGGGCTGCATGCAATGCATGCTAGGAAGAGAATGGCTGAAGAAACACCATCATCTTCAAGATGGGAAATGCTTCTCTTGAACTTGGTGGTGTTGACTTTGTTATATTGCATTATCACCTCTTTTTGGATGACTGATTTCCGGTGGTGATTTTGACTTTTTTGTTGTTGACTTTCCTTGCTTGCTCATACTTTGAAACCATCTTCTCAACACTAAATTTGTTACTTTTGAAGATTTTGTGTGCATGAGAATTAGTATCCAATGGGTTTATATAGGCAATGAGGCTAACTATGTTTTGGTGTGAAGTTACCTTTCTGCCCTTTTGGGACAATGCCATTATTTTTTTATAGTTAGAATTAAATGATGGATCATGTGCTTGGGATAAATCAGTGCACCATTATTTGATTAGAAATTATCTCTTTATTCTTATCACATTTATTTGTGGATCATGGTATTTATGTTTTTTTTTTTATTTCATCTTTTATTCTAATGAGGTTTAATTTTAGAGATTCCAACGTCTATCTTTTGTCTAAACTTACACAAGTAGTTTATGTAGTTGGTTTAGATGTTATAACTTAAAACATACGTTAGAAAGTAATTGTTAATCTTGAATTTATGACGATCATATATAACGAATAGATTTTATGGCTTTAAACACATTCTTCGTTATTGTATTGTGTTTCATGACTATGTCATGATTTCTTATCCCGATAAATCGTTAACTGATTCGCCCTGGTCCATATGAATCTGGAATATGATATTATACATACCGTCTCATGTTTAATTAAAGAGATAGTAAAATACTATTATTTATATTACAATTATCAACTTGTTAAATACAAACACACCATCTCATGTTTAATTAAAGAAATAGTAATATACTGTTATCTATATTACAATTATCAACTTATTCAATATAAAGTTTAAAAAAAATCTAACACAAAAGTATATTATTCAAGAAAGTTTTAATGTGACATAAAAATGAGAGTGATTGGCTTAAATGTCAAGTGAAGGGACCTATATCTGAGTGAAAATGTTCATGTGATGGAAAGGGACAAAAGATGGTAGAGGAGAGTGGTAGACATGAGAGATGAGACCATCATACTTGATGCATGCCCCCTTGTCGTAGAAAACAATATCTCCAAGTGTCAAGTTTGTGATTCACTTTATGCAACCCAACTTGTTGTAGAAAACATATTAGGGTCGTGTGTATATATATATATATATATATGTTTTATATATATATATATATATTTATATATATATATATATATTGTGATTCACTTTATGCAAGCCCAACTTGTTGTAGAAAAAAATTTAGGGTCGTGGGGTTGGGGTTAATTTGTTTTTCAATATATATATAATATATATATATAATATATATATATGATTTGGATCAAGAGAAAACTTCTATGAGTTGTGAGAACTTAGAGAACTCGGTTTTTCCGTGCGAGTTTTGCAGTTTTGTCCCATTTTTTCACACTTTTAGATTAAAATGTTACAAAGACGACCGTAAAAAAAACGAAATGTTGTTTTCGGCCCCTACAATTGTTGTAATAAGTTGATGACATCAGCTTTTGAAAGCATTACGGCCGTTATAATTTTTTTATTTATTTAATTTTTTTTTTGGAAAAGTTGATTTTTTAGGTTTTTTGGTTAAAAATTTTTTGAAAAAAAAACATTTTATAAGGTCGAGTTTTCTAAGTTCTCACAGCTCGTATGAGTTTTCATTTACCCTAACCCTATATGTGTGTGTGTGAGGATCATTTGAGAAGAAAAATGTAATTGAGAAGAAAAAAAACAAATGGTATAACTGTAAGAAATTGAATTGTTTTTTCTCATCTCATTTATTATTATTTTTACTAATTAATTAAACTACTACAAAAAGATGCATTTATTATGAATTTGATCGTACAAATGCATAATTTTGTAGTAGTATTAGTTATAAAAACTATAATCCTCCACACCAATTTTTTTTTGCTTACACACATCAAAATTTATCCTACGTATTTTGAAATTTATTCTACACATATTAAAATCTTATACAACACATATCAAAATTTATTTTACACAACTCCGTAATTTATCCTACACACTTCATAATATATAGTACACTCCAACTATATTAATTATTTTGAAAAATAAATGTTTGAAAAATAAGTTACAAATTTAATGTATTTAGCTATTAAAGAAGAAGACTAAAAATTAATTTTATATGTAAGCTTACAAATAATATGCTTATAATAATATTAAGGGGTATTGGATTTAAATAACACCAAGTTTCACCAATTGGCTGATAACACTCCCAACTTTCGATTTGTACACCAGTACTCCCAAACTTTCAAATTTCAAATGAGAACCACCACGAGTTGTGAGAATTGTGAGAACTTTTTCTTCCCGCGCGAGTTTGGCCAAATTTTTTTTGCACAAACGTAGATGAAAATATTATAAACACATCTGTAAAATAATTGTCGAGTCAGTAGTTTTGACTGGTGCAAGTTTTTTTATGCACTGGTGTAAATTTTGTACGAAGATAAATATCTTTTTTACGTCTCATGTAAATGTGGGTATGCGACATTTTTTTTTTGCTGAAACAAGTGATTTTTTATGAATTTTGAGAAAAAAATCGGAAAAACCTTTTGAATGACCTAGTTCTTACAGTTCTCACAACTCAAAGTGGCTCTCATTTTAACTCTTCATATATATATATATAATATATATAATATAAAATATCTTTTGTCTTTTTGTTATGTTTTAGTCATGTAATATGTGTTTTTTAATATTTGTAATATTTAAATGTTAATTTATTAATTGTGATCCCATATTGATTTGTTTTGTATACAAAAATTTTAGACATAAAACTATCTATATAATAAAGATGTTTATTACAAGTTTACAACATGTGTATCAGTGAAACTAGAGAGTTTGAAGGTTCTGTTTAGAATTTCTATCAATAGGGTTCTCAACATCATAAGTAATAGATTTTGTAATTTGATTCATAAGATTGTCAAGAGTAGAGTACTTGGAGTATTACAACCCTAAATATGTATATGTGCTTAGTTAACATTGCCTTTGTTTTTATCATAAACTGATTTTTTTATTACTTTCTTAAAATAGAATCTTGAATTACTATCTTGGTTATATGTAATCATACACAATAATAATAACTGAGTTTAATGACTTTAAACACATGTTTATTGTATTGTTTATTATCATGTTATGATTGGATGATGACCTGTCAGATAAAGCTCGAATATGATGTATTGCCTTTTTTATCTTGTATGCGTTAAATATTCATACTTTAGCATACTACCATATTACATAATAAAAGTTTAAATTCGAGCTGGTATCTCACTTGAAGCAGACTCTTTATTCCTGCGTGTTAGAGGTAAGACTTTCTACATCTTACCCTCCTCAGACCCTATCTTAGCTTTGCTAGTGGTGTGATTTACTGAGTTTGATGATGATGATGATGACGTTTAAATATAACATGACACACGTAACTCACTAAAATGCCACACGAATCGAAAGGACTAACATTCAAGTGAAATATTTGACACGCAAAAGAACCTATATTGAAGTGAAACATTTGACGTGACCGAAATAGACTAAAGGACGGATAGACCATATGTGTTAAAGACATAAGGTCATATTATGGTTTTAGTTTCATGTTTTCAGAATTTACATTAAATTCCTCATTGTTTATCTAATTGTAATACGTTTAGTCACACTAACCAATGTTGAAATTACGTTATGTTATAATAAAATGGCCAATATACTTTAATCCACCACTAGTCGCCTCATTATAGTTTGTTCCACCATCTCCAACTCCCAATCCCATACAAACACCATCTCATACATAAAAATCATCGATGAAACAAATAACGTTGCGTTGATCAAGAAATATAAAAACAACTATTTATAATACCATCAAAAGCAGTTGCAGATCTAGAAAACTTTCATATGGGTAACTTTTTAAAAGAAAGGGGTAACGAAATCGAAAAAAACGTCAAATTTTTCCAAAATTTAAACTACCGCCGGAGCGCCAAGGGTAGCGGAGGCTACCCCTTATATAAAGGTACATCCGCTCCTGATCAAAAGACCATGGATTGATGCTTTGCATGAACATATGCCCATGATGTGTATCAACTGATACAAAAGCATGTTCATCGAAGTAGTAAAATCGTCAACGATGTTCACTTTGTAGCTTCCACATCATCGCAACCTAACCCATCTCATTCGTTGAAGATAGTTTTCTTCAAAAAAAAATGGAGAGTGAGAGAAAGAGTAGAGTGTGCGGGCCATCGCCCAAAGAGTAACCAAGAGGGAAGGGGTAAGGTTGAAAATTGTTCATTCATAATAAAAAAAGAAAAGGAACGAGATAGGGTTAGTTTTTAATTTCTTTGTTTTTGCTTTTAATAAAAAGGGTATATTAACGATCTCGAAAAGTTTTAACATAGATTTTAAACAAATGAGACATAACTCACTTACATGACATATGCAAAGGACCTATATTCGAGTGAAAATATTTGATGTGATGGAAAGAGACCAAAAGAAAAGATGGGTAGTCTAGACATAAGTGATAAGACTATGAAACTACGATGGTTCATACAATTTTCTTTCTTTCTTAACATGTATTTAAAATTTGATATCTTCAATAGGAAAAATAAAACAATATTACAACACAATTGTCATCCAAACTCCATGGTTTTAGATGGTTTGTTGACCCTCTAGTAGGGGTGTCAATCGTATTCGGTTAACGAGTTGACCGGTTACGGGTTGGTAGGTTGGTGGGTTGAAATGTTCAATTCAAACCTGACCCACATTATTACTCGGGTCAAAGATTTCAATCCTAGCCCACACAAATATAAATTCGGGTCAACCCGAACCCGGCCTGTATAACCCGTATTTTAAATGAGTCATATAAGTTGATTTATAAGCGAATTGTTGGGTTTTGAGTGGGTTAATGATAACATGTTTAATGTTGAGTATGAGTATGACAAATAAATAATATAATAGGTCAAAATTAACATTATTATGACTAATCATGTAAAATAGAAATAAAAAAAATAAAAAAATTATAATAGGTTTTTTTCTAAATAGGTAAAGGGTTAACCCTTTTTATAGGGGTCAACTTAAACCCGACCTGTTTTTTAAATGAGTCGTGTTAGTTTATCCAGGTCTGTTTTTTTTTTTGTGTCGGGTAAAGAATTAGTTAATATTTTAGGATAAAGTCTTTAGTTACACTTTGTTTACAAGTTACCATTGATCATATTTAATAACAAATTAGTTTTTGACTTTATAACAATGCTGCCATGGTTGGATGACACCGATCCAGATGAAGCTCGAATATGATAATCTTATTTTTTTTATGTCTCATATATTAAAAGGACTTATTATATAATAAATTACAATAAATAATGTGAGTTATTAGTTCACTGAATGGCATGTGAGAAGACCTATATTTGAGCCAAAATATATGATGTGATGTAAAGAGGGTATGGGGGAGACATGAGACAATTGTACCTTATGCAAGCCTACAAAACAATTATCTTAGAAAATGGGGTGTTGGACTTTCCAAGGGCAACCCATTTTATCAAAATTGACCACTCTATTTATTGATTATAACTTTTGTGTCACAAGTTATCCAAATTAATGTGGAAAAATAAGTATAATAGTAACATATCTTAATTTGGTTTAATAGTTTCTTTAATATAAAATAAAAATTATTCTTATAGTTCTTGTATTTCATGAGTTATGTTTTGATTTCTTATGAGAAACAGGAAACAAATATTTCTATTTTTCACAAATTTTAGTTTTTAAGCCGGGGTATTAGAAAAAATCCATATTCAAACATCCGATCCGAACTATCATCCGAATTTTTTCGGATTCGGATTAAAAATTTTCGGATATTCAAATATCCGAGATATCCAAAAATTTAATTTTATTTTTATCAGATATCCGAAAGATCCAAAAATTTATATTTGTATATCCAAAACCATCGGATATATACAGTTCCGAATATTAAAAAATTAAAAAATTAAAAATTAAATGAAAAATGGATATCCGGATATTCGATTCACTATCCGACGGATATCCGAAACTTCAGATATGGATTCAGACAGTGAAATCAGGTATCCGAAATTCTGGATCTCTGAATTTTTGGATATCCGATTTTGAACACCAGTGCAAATAACAATTACTTATAGCTATCTCTCATACCTATAAGTAAGTTGGTAGGAGTATGATACAAAATTTAACACGTACCATGGCGTGCGTGGATTGACTTACTGAAATAAATAAGTCATATTCGTGCGAACAAAAATTAGAATTAAAAATTGAAAAGTATATAACTATTAAATCAGTCAACAGTTACGTGTACAACATGTTTTATTACAATGTTGTTCATTCTAACATGCCAACTCGTTTGATCCTTTAAATAGAAGTGCTACATATACAAACAGTCTTATTCGGGTCGGTTAGTTCGGGTCAGATGCACCTAGGTCTTGGATTGGATCTTTGTCTTCCTATGTGACTCATAATTAGCCCTAATTTAATTTGCTTGGTTGGCTTAATGATTGCCATTATGCATGGGACCTAATTAATATATGAGGGATTCTTGCAAACAACAAAATTATATAACTATGAGTGCATATAAAACAACATAACTGATTTCAAGTTTAATCATTTTGTTAACAAAATATCATAAAGGTGCCTACTTTTAGGCATATTTAAAATACTAGTTTTTTTATTAAATAATTGGTTACATTTATTTCCATGAAATACTTGAATATTCTTGCTTACTTGTGAATCATCATAAATGTATTAAAACATATAATTATAAATTTGACCTATGCACTTTTAAAAAATAAAAATCCTACACCCAAAAAAACTTTGTAGTCGATAGTAATTCAACGCACTCAATACAAAAAATTCATGCCTAAAATCTATTTTGAAATAGAAGTGACCCATTTGTCATTTTGGATGAAAATAAAGTAGATATGTGAAATTTGTTAACGTATTTTCATATTGATACTTGAGGTAAAACTTGTGATAAAGGATTTATAAACATGACAAAACAAATTAACGTTCGAATTTTCATATTTATCAATATTATTTATCTAACTACAATAAGTGACGTTAGAAGTTTAGAACTATCATCCCAAATAGTGAAACTCGACAATCTAATCTAAAAATTCTAAAAAGTTTATATTACACATGAGCCCAGTCCAAAACATACACAGGCTTTTAGGTCCACGATCTCTAATTTTCACTCGTTATCCGGTCCAAAATAAAGAAGATTTAGCAAACTCATTTCATACCTGAAAAACAAGGAACCTAAGAGAAGTAGATGATTCTAACATGCATCATCAAGAACAAGAACCTAACAGAAGTAGATGTCAATGAAAGCAAAGAACCTTTGGGCATGATTTGAAATGTATTTAGTTGAAGGTGATCCTTTATCGAGCGTCAAAGGGGTGGGGTGGGGGTTATGAGGGTGAGCGTCAAAGGAGAAGGTACCGAATCTTTTTTTTTTCTGTTGTTGTTTTAACGGGGGTGTTATCTCAAACCATGTAAGTTAACGATAAAACCTCACATTTATGTGGTGCTGATGTGGCGTGACAAAGACCCTATGGGTTTTATCCCACACCACCCAACCTAAAATAAACGGCTAATTCAGCAAATTGTTGTAAAAACAATATTCTTAAATTATGAGTTAGATATGGGACAACACGAATGTTTCTTAGTACAAGGACTGTAAAAGAAGGTTTGTAAAGGACAGTAAAAGAAAGTTTGTAAACTTATTGAATCCTTGTAAGGGCATCATACACTCTCCTAAAAAAATAGAACAAACGACAAAATATTCCTATTAATTACCTAAAAAGTTGGGTTGTTACATGAATATACAAACCAAACCCTCGAAACTAAAGTTGGAGGAGTTGATTGTTTTATTTTATAAGGATATCATTCTCTTTATGTTTTTTAAATCTTTATCGTTTGTAAATTGTGGGACTTGAACAGTTGAACCTAAAACCTTTCCCTTTGAATCTAACTGTTTAAAGAATTTATATGCAAAGTTGGTGGCATACACAACTTTTATTGTTTCTTTTTTATAAATAAATTACATAATATGTAAATTGTAGATACTATTAATGCATTAGTTTATAGTATTTGTTTTTTTAAAAGGTAACTAGGTGTCATTTATTTAAATTTAGTTAGTTTTACATTCAAATCAGCTTAACCATCCGTCCATACATTCCCTTGACACCATAAAAAAACCTCCACATATAAATCCTAAAAACAAGCAAGAAGAAGCACTTTTAAATGCGTACTACTTGGATCATATCAATCTCATTGCTTACACCATTTTCCTCCAAATGAAAATCAACATTTTTATATTTTTTTCACTTTCTTTGTTTTTAATACTTGGAGTTGTGGAAAGCTTCAATTACCATGAGCAAGAACTCGAATCGGAGGAGGGATTCCAAGGGTTGTACGATAGGTGGCGAGAACACCACAAAGTGACCGATAGAAGCCCCCAGCGGTTCAATGTATTCAAGCACAACGTACGAAATATTCACAAGAAAAACAAGATGAACCTGGGATACAAGTTGCAAATAAACGAGTTTGCTACCATGACTGCCCATGAGTTTAGGAAAACCCATGCCGACTCGAAGATTGGCCACCTCATTGCGCTTCACGGGATTCGTAAGACCAACTTGAGTTCCAGTTATAATGATATCGATATAAACGCTATTCCACCGAGGATGGATTGGAGGGAACTTAACGCTGTCACCCGTGTGAAAAATCAAGGGAATTGCGGTAACACGTTTTGTCTCATTTACATACAAGTTAGTCTTTTGCGTTTGAGAAAAGAGGGTAAATTTAGCATCACCCAGTATCTCTATAACTAAGGTTGGTTAATTACATATTTATATTGAAATTAATACATAAAATAATAACTTTAGATTGCACTTGTAATGATTAATCCTGTAACCATATTTACCACAAACAATTATCTATATATTCAAAACACTAAAGATATATTCTTCTAATCAACTAACGGGGTGGTGGTCCATGGACAAAGACTAAGCCTTAAACACATGATTTGGAAATGGGAAGTTTTGAATTCAAGTCCCACATACAACAGGGATTAAAAGAAATTCGCCGCTCAAAAAATATATATTTTTGTAACCATATATAACACAAACAATTATCTATATTCAAAATAATAAATGTTATATTTTTGTAACCATATTTAGCACACATAGTTACAAATAATTTTGGTGTCGAGTTTACAGGAAGTTGTTTCGCATTTGCTGCGGTGGGTGCAATTGAAGGAATAAACGCCATCAGAACGGGTCAACTCTTATCATTATCAGAACAACAACTTCTTGATTGTGATTCGAGCGACAGAACCTTCCATTGCGACGGAGGGTTGGTCTGCGGCGTATTCACTTTCGTCAAAGAGCATGGAGGTATAGCTACCGATGAATTCTACCCTTACGTAGGTAAAAGGGAAATATGCGATACATCTAAGGTACAAACATCATTAATGAATATATTGTAGATAACTAGATTACAATGCCTGTTATATCTAGTACAAACAGCTTTTAACGTACGAATTGTACAAATAATTATAGCAATTATGTTTGAACTAGAGTAAGTATTTATTACACTACAGTTTTGAAGTAGCATAAAGGCGTATTAATAAACGGTTTAGTTCATTTTGTTACAACAAATGAGCTATATAATATTAATGCTACTTTAAAACTGTACTATAATAATAATTCTTCTAGTTGAAACATAATTACTTTAGTTATTTGTATCATTTGCACGTTACAAGCTATTTGTATTTGATTCTAACAATCAATGTTTTGAAACCAGTATGGTCATCACTCGGTAACTGTTGATGGAACTGAGTATTTGCCGGAACACGATGAAGAAGCACTACTGAAAGCAGTGGCACATCAGCCTGTAACTTTTTCCATGGATCCTGGCGGTGACGGTTTCATGTTCTACAAAGAGGTAACATTTCAATCACACATTCGTTCATTTGTTACCGATATGTTGTTTAATAGTTCATGGTGTATAGGGAATATATAGTGGACCGTGTGGAATGGAGATGATGCACGCGATGTTGCTAGTTGGATACGATCAGGATCCTGACGGAACCAAGTATTGGATCGTTAAGAACTCGTGGGGCGAAGGATGGGGAGAGAAGGGATACATTCGTATGTTGCGCGGTACGAGTCCCCAAGGGATTTGCAACATGTATGGGCAATCTAATTTCCCTCTTAAATCTCCAGAAACTAAAAATGTTGAACTCTGTAGAATACAATTTTAATTATGTTCACTTATCATTTTATATGTAACCATCCGAGAGAGAAAATAAAGGTGTTAAAGAGATTTTTTTTGTTACTTTGTGCTTCGATTGTGAGATTTATTTTCTTGATACATTATATAACATAAAAGAATACACACAACTGACGGTTCACGAACATAAACGAATGAGCACACATGAATATAAGTGAATAAGCGTAAACAAAAACAAACGAACACCAAGTAAAAATGTAAAGAGACTATCCAAGTCAAAATTTTAAAATATTATTATCCCTGCATCCAAATGGTTATGAAAATGAAATTGATTTAAAATTAATATTAATATTAGTTATAAATAATTTGGATGAACAACAATCACAAAATGAACATAAACGAATAGCTATAAATGAACAAACATAAACGAACGTAAGTAAATGAACATGACGTGTTAATGTTAGTTCGTTTAACTAAATGAGAAAAAATCGTGTTCATGTTTGTTCATCTATCAATGAACGAACTTCTCGTCAAATGGCTCACAAATAGTTCATTGAACATCCGGTTCGTTAACATGCTACGTCAACTTTTTTCATCAAGCCATCAAGGTCAACCATATATCGAAACCAATGCCAAATCCAGATAAAAACATGTCATTGTAAACTGACAAAAACACACTATTTCTTTTACGTCGAATCGTTGCTTGATGGTAGATCAATGCAATGGTAATTGTCTATTCAAACTTCTAAGGGCATTTTCCTCATTACATATGCATAAACAAAACTACTTACATAGTTCTAGTACATGAGTGATGAGTGGCTTCCATATACAATATCTAGGGATGAGCATAAAACCGAAATAACCGAACCGTAACCGAAATAACCGAAAAAACCAAACCGAAATAACCAAAGGGTCGGTTATTTATATTTTTGATATCGCGTGTTGCGGTCGGGTTATGGTTATTCTTATTTTCATAACCAAAAATAACCAAACCAAAGTGTTTTTTTAAACATGGCCGAATCCATAGGACCATTGGTTTTTAAGTTAGTCTTTAAGTGTTTAACCACGACCCAATCCATATGTTTTTTAGTGAAGTGTTTTAAGTCTTTTAACCATGACCCAACCTTATTGAATTTAAAACTTTAGCCACTTTGTGTTTCCACATAATACGTGTCTACACATGTTACTTTTGTTTTTGGAATTCAGTAAGCATATGTGGTAGTGAAATATAATGATAATTCTACAAGCTTTAACCGTGTATATTTATTTTTTGCACGTGAATTTTGCATAACTCACACATTTAAAGCCGAACTTTAGAAACGATAAAAAAGCGACCTATAACCAAACCGCATTAACCGCAAATAACCGATTAACCGAAACCGCATTAACAAACGGTTATGATTTTTGATAACCGAAATGTGCAGTTATGGTTTCGGTTTTAGGCAACAACCGAACCGAACCGCACCATGCTCACCAATATCCCTAAAAAAACTAACACCAACTTTCAACTTCCTGCTGTCAAGGTTAATACGGTAACCTTATTAAAAATAAAAGCATGACACACATTTTAACTTTTGAGATCAAAAATTACTCATCACATACAAAACATGCAATTTTTTTTTCTATAAACAAATAAACAAACGTACCCGGTAATGACATGATCTCACTCATAAAGCAGGGTGAGCGGAGGGGTGAAAGAAGGACAAACTTTCCTTTATCTAAAGATATAGAGCGCAGATAGGTTGCTCCCAATAAGACCTCCGGCTAAAAAACACATTTTTTACAGTAAAATAATACAGGGTATATATAAGAAAAACAAAACAAAAGTACTAATAATAGTTGTAAACAACCGATACCAAAACGTAGTGCTAAACTAGAAAACCATGCATTTTTCTATGCATGATGGTGAGGATAATCTTTGTGATCATATAATGGGTATGGAACTCAAATGCATAAGAATTAATATGAAACCAATAATATAAAACACTAAAATATTCATGGGAATGGAGCTAATATTCAACTGGCTTAAAAGTGCAGGCGATCACCATGCGTGTTTAAACTTTAGACCCTTAATGTTGTACCAAGAGTCAAAAAAACAAAACAATCAATGTGTTTGCGTGTATGAAGAAAATTGAAAACATATATGTACATACTTGCATGTGACGTGACGCGATGATGAAAATACGGTATCTATCATGGTATCATGTCCACATACATATGACTCCATTCCTGTCTGAAGTGGCAAGAGGTTTTCCAAGACCACTCCAAGAACAACACAATACCGAACCCGTATGTTCCTTAAGAGTGCTGACTATGTTACCATTAGATATTGACCATACATGAACCGACCCGTCAACAGATCCAGCAGCAACGTAATTATTATCTGCACTAATACAAGATCTGCTCCAATTAGATGCAACTCTATTCTCACTCGCTCTTAACGTCCCCCAAACTTCAAGTGTCCTCGTATCAAACAAATTATGTAAATTATCCCTCCCGCTTGTCAATATAGTATTACCGTTTCGGGATAACGATATAGACGTCACAGAAGACGAATGTGCGGCAACTTCACTAAGTAATTTTCCCGTTTGTATGTCCCATAACCGTAAATGCCCGTCAACATGGCCCGAAAATATAGTCTGACCATCAGGGCTAAACGACAACGTATTGCAGTTACTCGGGAACATAAGTGTGTTAACACAATACCCTTTGTTAAGATCCCAAACTTTAATCGTTCGGTCATACCCCGAACTGACAACATGGCGGGCTGACGATCTGCTCACGTCGACAGCACATACTTTATCTTTATGGCCCGTAAGAGTATGACGAACCCGGCCCGAATTCGCATCCCAAACGTAGAGATTGTTCGAGCTGCTAGCTGCGATTATGGATCTGTTATCATGGGTGATGCTGAGATCGAGAACGGAACCTAAACAACCGTTGTAGGTTTGGATCAAACGGCCCGTTGTTGAGTCCCATGTTTTGACGGTGTGGTCCTGCCCGCCACTGATTAATTTACCGGAGCTGTTTTCAAATACTATGGCTGCACAACCGCCGTCATGAGCTGGGATCCTGTGTTTGCATGTCTTTGGTATGATCGGTTCTACGTAATATTCTGCACCTTCTTCACTCTGACGGACCACGCCGTCAACTTGTTGCCTTGCGAGTTGCTCTAAACCGCTGGCTTTTAGCTTACCAAGCATGTCTTCGTATAACGCATTGGCCTGATAAATAAATAAAGCCCAGTTGAGTCTATGCATAAAGTTAGCAGCTGAATATAAATTATATATATATCAATTATAGAAAAAGGTAAAAAAAATACCCAGAACAAAAACGAACCTTATACTTTTTCCCGATTTGGCAACTTTTTTAAAATTAGGGCATAAATAAAAAACCTAAAAACCACCTACCATTTTATTGCCAATTTAGCAGCCAAGTTAGTAAGCTACTTTTTCATACTGGAAGTTTGAGCGAGGCTTGGTTTTAACATGCACACATCAGGAGCACATAATGCGCACGATACGCTGATGAGATCGCATCAGATGATGCGCTGCGGTTACATGATGCAAGGATGATGTGCTCCTGATGCGCTTGCATGATGCGCCCCGATGCGCAGATTTTTCTGAAATAGACCACTATAGAGAAAAATTGTACAATGTGCTTAATAAGCTTGTACATTGAGCTGATGAAGTTGTTAATTGAGTTCCTACATAGATTACTTGTACTATTTGCATAGACTACTTGTGCACATAAAACTCAACTGAAAACTATCTACAAAAGAGAGATGAAAGTTAGAAACAAAAATTGGGGTGAGAGAGGCTCGAACTCTCGACCTCAGGATTACTCTTTGCTATGAGACCTACGCGCTAGCCAACTGCGCCACCACTCCATGTGTTTATTCTGCTCTTAATTAAACCTTTATTTCATTATGTATTATATTCAAAAGTCAGTGTGTGTTTTTATATTGCACGTCGAGCGAATGATAATATAAAACAAACGTGATTTGAAAATAAAGCATGTTGTTAAGAAAGTCAAACCATTAAAACGATTTAGTTTATTATCGTACCGTTTTGTACCGTTTTATGATACAAAATAAATACTTTATTTTTAATACAACTTCGTTTTTAACAAAACTTAAAACGGAATGTCATGGAAAAAAATCAAGCAAAACTACGTACTTAAGTTTTTAGAAAAAAAGTTATAAACGTAAATTATTAAAGAAGTATCAAATTAATTGATTAATAATACATGTTAAAAAACAATTTATTAAAGAAATGGCAAAGGAAATATATGTCTAAAAAAAGAAAAAAAGAAAAAAAATGTTAATTAAAGTAAATATAAGAATAAATTATTATAATATATTAAATAAAAAATAATAAAAAAACTATATATTATTATAAAAACAATGTTACGGATTTTAGATTGCTGTCTAAAGAAAATATTAGAATACATTTATTAAGAGTAATCTACAAAAGAAAGATAGTTATTACTGTTTCACAGTATCATACTATTAAAACTACATCAACCAATTAAAAATATAACTTTTAAGTATGTTTTTATAATTTTAGTTGCTACTTCATATGTTTTTCTTTAGTTTCTCTTAATAAAATACATGGTAACTATATACCTTAGTTGATTGGCCTTTGAAGTCCCTTGTTTTCATTGGCTACTTGACATGGGGAGATATATATCAATGAAATGAGTTAGGTACTCAGTACTCACTTAATGATATACTTTCACGTTCTACTATAGGCACAAACTCTTGTTCTAGCTTATTCATCACTTTCATGTTTTATGGTTTTAAAATAATGATTTAGGTCGGGTTGAAATTGCGTAAATTAAGCTCAAGTCCACTCGCTGTGTCTAACCGTGACGAATGAACACCACTAGTTATTATGGCTAAATCAGAGTTGGTTTGAACATGAAAACGGTAGAATTTGTCGTCAATCCAATTATTGGTATTTAGTGCCAAAATTAACATACTTGTTGAAATTGAGCTTATTGGATATTCAAACAACCTTGGGCAGGGTTAATTGAATTTGGGAGCTAAACTCACTAACATGGGTGCGTAGAATTAATGTCTATTTAAGGAAAAGTGGGTTTAATTTTCCCAAGTTATCTATTTGTATGCAAGTACTTATTTTGATGTTTTAATGGATTAATAAGTTTATGTGCTTAGTTTATTGTGTAGAATATTAGTTATAAACCTTGTGTGCTTAGTGTAATGTATGCTAAAAATTTGCATAGGCTTGTTGCATACTAAGGTTAAATAGAAGATAACTGATTAACATTTGATTTTTCATGAGTAGCTTTTTTTTTCTTAACGTGAATTTTATTAAAAATCACTAGCAAGACGCCGGGAATTGAAATTATACCAATCCAACCAAGAAAGAGGACTTTAGAGGAGAACATTTTTTATCCAAAGAAGTCGAGGGATTTGATGTCTTACAAGATCATGGCCACTTCCGGTCCTCCACCAATTTATTTGAGAAAATCTTGTCATTCTTAGTCTTCCGCACAAGTAAGTCACCATTATGATTCCGTGAAGAACTTTCCTCTTGGGACGGTTCAAAGGACCTGTTTTATGAATTTCTAGAAGGTCCCGAACCAAAAAGGCAAAAATAGGAGGAATACCCCTCCAAGTGCTAATACTAGGGGTGTGAATTTATGACACGACCCGGAAACCCGACACAAACCTAACATGAAATTCGCGGGTTTAGGTTTCGTCTAAACGGGTTCGGGTCAGTTTCGGGTTGAACACGCGAACCCGTTTAGGTTTACGGGTCAGGTTCGAGTCAACCTGGTCGGGTTGGCGGGTTGACCCGTTTAACACATTTATACTATATTATATTTTTTTACAATATATTTTATCTCATAAATTAAATGGGGCGTGTATTTTATGCCATGATTATAACTTAAATGGAGAAATTAACATAGCTTTTATAATTTAAATATGATATTATTATATACATTTGTGTTTTTTAAGTAATTTTTAATTTTAATATATTAATTTTAGAAGAAAAAAAATTAAAAATTCGGGTTAAACGGGTCGTGTTCGGGTCAACCCACAAAACTTCAGGTCGTGTTCGGGTTCATATATATGATTCGATTTTCGGGTTCGGGTCGGGTTCGTGTAAAATTTTCGGGTTCGGGTCGGGTTGAACCTGCCAACCCGCGAACACGACCCGTTTAGCAGCCCTAGCTAATACTCACTCCACACGACTAGCTATATACAAAAAAGTCACACAACAATGTCCGTCGAACTCAAATTCTAAAAATTTGCAAGCATCACACGAATATGTGATGAAACTTTGCATGTTTGTGTAATATGAGCCAATTTAGAAAAATGTGTTGCATTTATAAAGTTTCAGTTTGGTTTTAGAAGCCAACTCTCTATCTACTCATCTAGCTTTGATAATGTATATACTTTCAAGAAAATACACCAAAATGAGAACAATGAGTCTTGGGGGATAAATTGAGCAGGCATTGTAGTTGGTTAATCATGATATAATATAACAACATTATCTTTTGAACCATGTTTGGTCACTACTTATACCTCACATTACTCGTAAATAATATGGGAAACCCTTTTTGAAAAGTCTTACGCGACCATGTTAGATTTTGAAATTTTATGCCACTAATAAAACGACTTGATATCTTTATTGAAAAAGTTCATAAAATATCGGTTTCACTTACTTGATCCACAAACATTTCTTCTCTTATAGAATCGTTTCATTTGTCGTATAGTATGGTTTCAGTACCCATGGATCTAAATTGCGTCATTAAAATTAGTTTATCATTCGATAGTTAACTATCATGGGACAAAGATTCGGTTTATTAACAAATTGTTTAATCTAATAATCTGAGACAACATTGTATTTTTATAGTTGGTTATGACTTACGAGTATTAATCAATTATTTATTTATACCAGATAAAACAATATGGTATTTTTATATTTATCTGATTATTTTGGGAGAAAATGAGAGGCTGAGAACTGACATTATTTAGGATCACAAATAATTAGATACGATCGATCTATTTAAAAATGTATATAAAATAAATTAAGTGTTTAAAAAAAGTTTAGATAAAACAATATTGTATTTTTATATTTATCTGATTATTTTGGGAGAAAATGAAAGGATGAGAACTGATATTATTTAGAGTTAAATGTTTGGTTGGTTTCTGTAGTTTGCAAAAATTGCAGACTTGGTACTAGTAGTTTACTAATTACACACGTGGTACCAAAACTTGTTAAAAATGAACTCGCTTGGTCCCTAGCTCTAACATCAATTAAATATCTCTGTTAAAACACCTCATGTGCACAAACGTAGATGAAAATATTATAAACAAATCTGTAAAATAATTGTCGAGTCAGTGGTTTTGACTGATGCAAGTTTTTTTATGCATGTCACACCCCGACCCGCAGCGGAATAAAAGTCGGGGCATAATTGGGTTATCACCAAAGCTCATGATATTTACTAAGAAGTTTCATACTTATTAAATTCAAATTACAAACTTAAATATCCAAAAACAAAATTCATACAATTACAAAGGAAAACGAAACTATATGTTCATTCCAAAGCATTAACTTGTTTATTCTACTAGGCCATCCTAAGTGTTTCCTGTCTCGACTGGATCACCTGTATCATGTGTAAAACATGGGAGATTTTTGGTCAATAAAAGTTGGCGAGTGAACCTTGATAAAACATTTTAACTAATTACTTGTTTTATTTATTAAAGAAAATTCGTGCATTAATCACATGTGAGCAAACATATATATGTAAACAATCACAAACCACTTTGGATGAATATATGACATGAATGATGATGTATTTGAGATCAAGGCTCAATCAAACGGAGCCGATCTAATGAGGCTCCTGATGCTCAACCCGTATCCCACGGGGAACTGATGGGCCTAATGAAATGCGTGCACTGAAATGATAAATTTAATCTACATATAATTACACAACAATCAATATACATTTGATCACGGAAATGATATATGCACAAGTGTTTATATAAAATAAAAGAATAGTACGACACATGATACATCCCAAAACGTGAATAAAAAGGGAAATTTGTAAGAATTCACTCACAGTGGGTGCGTTCCTTGATAATGATGAATGCGCACGAATTTATGATTCAACCGACGAGGGAAAACTAACCTAAATAATAACGAAATAATTCGTTAAATAAATAAATTTTATTTGAGATTAATATTTTTAATTAGTGCTCTTAATGAGATTTTTAGATTTATTTTTGTGAGTTTAATGCAAATTTTTTAACCTTAGGAAATCTTATTTTTAGGTTTTTTAAATAAGTTTTCAATTTAATAAATAAATAAATAAATAAATAAATAAGAAAACAAAATTAAAAATAAGTTGACCTTGTCAGGACTGACCGGTCGGATAGCATGTAATTCAGGCAACGTGTGAGGTTCGAACCCGTGACCTCTCGTATACGTGCACGCAGCTCTACCAACTGAGCTACGTGTCTAACCCGAAATATTCTCTATTTTAATTATATATATATACTAACTAGCTTTAACCTTATTTAGTTTTTATTAAAAAGGATTTAATATGGCCGAAACTGGTTACAGAACCCGGAATCGAACTCGGGATCTATGGTTCGAGTGCACACAGCCCAACCAGTTGGGCTGTGTGTCTAATCTGCATAAACACTGGATTATATTAATTTTATATATATGCTATGAGTTGATCTGAATAAGTTCAAAAACTGTTGGTTTTATTTCAGAAAATCGGAAACATGTGCGACTCGAACCCGAGATGTGTGTTTTGTAATTGCACACAGTCCACCGCTGGACTATGTGTCTAACCCGGTTAAATACCCGTTTTTATTTATATTTAAACACTAACTCAACTTCATCTTTTTCACCATTCAAATACCCCGACAATGATTCCGACTAAATAAACTGATTAAACAGTTTTGATTACTGTTTTGAGCTAATAAATTACTAATCAAGAGATAGCAAGGAGGTTTAGATAATTATACCGGTTTGGAGAACAACTACGGTTTTCTGGTTAGAGATTCCGGCGATATTCCGGCGAGTGCGAAAGTCTCCGGCAATGTGCTTTGAAAGGAAAAAAATTTCAGGAAGAGAGTGCAGTTCTGAGCGAAATGTTTACAAGGAATTGGGTGGGTATTTATAAGGTGGACAGGCTGATCGGTTTCGATTTAGAGACCAAAATCACGGTTAATGATTTCAATTCTCAAAAGAAACGGTTTTGACTCAATTGTGTGTTAAGTAACGGTTATAACTGATGTCGAAATCAAGTTTACGCGTTTCGATCATGGGGAAAGTGTAACATCCGTCAACGGATTTTACCAAACCCGCTCCGTTTATTAACCGAACAATCAGTTAAAAATTTCGTTGCAAATTTAATGCCCAAAATAATTTTAAACGATACATAATTAATTATTATATGGGAATATATAATTTGTTTTTGAAAAACTGTTAAAAATCAGAAAATAAAAATGTTTTGGCACTGCCGGGTTTCGAACCCGGGTCAGTAACCGGTTCAACACAACTTAACACTCAACACTTAAACCACTGCGCCACTTGTATCTTTTGTTAATTATTAAGATCATTTAATTCATAAAGTGTCTTTCCGAATTCAAAACCGGCGCCCAAAGTTCAGTCGTCGGAAATCCCGGCAATCTCGCGAGTTTTAACGACATCTTCAGTTATAACGTAAACAATTACTAGGACACCGAAGATCCAGATTCAACTTCTATCGTTTAGTTTTATGTTTTTCTTTATCACATCGAACCAATCATAACTTAAGGATAAAGCCAATGAAACTTTGACGAGAATACGGTGGATACGCCGCTGGTACTTCCTATATATAAGTATTCTTGTCAAAGGATCAAAAGCATTATCTGGCGGTTATGAGAGGTTCCATGTGTAGACTGTTAGAGTAATTATTGTTTATTATTTCAGTACATGCAATTGCCGAGGCCGCCGCTCCCCATTTATGAGCGTTGAGCATGTTCCCCATTTTATTATGCGGTTGAACCTGGCGTGCCCGCATACGATCGGCTCCGTTTGATTGAGCCTTGATCGCACATACATTTTTCATTTTCAGTACATGCAATACGATCGGCTCCGTTTGATTGAGCCTTGATCGCACAGACATTTTCATTATCAGTATCTTGTGGTTGTTGTGTTTGTTGTAGAGTCGCGTAGCACTAATCATAACTTGCGGATAAGGTCAATGAGAATTTGACAAGAATACGGTGGATACGCCGCTGGTACTTCCTATATATAAGTATTCTTGTCAAATGATCGGAGGCATTATCAGGCGGTTATGAGAGGTTCCATGCATAGGCTGGTTGTGTGATTGTTGTTTAGATTAAGTTTATCATTTTCAGTACATGCAATACGATCGGCTCCGTTTGATTGAGCCTTGATCGCACATACATTTTTCATTTTCAGTACATGCAATACGATCGGCTCCGTTTGATTGAGCCTTGATCGCACAGACATTTTCATTATCAGTATTTGTGGTTGTTGTGTTTGTAGTAGAGTCACATAGAACTAATCATAACTTGTGGATAAGGTCAATGAAAATTTGACTAGAATATGGTGGATACGCCGCTGGTACTTCCTATATATAAGTATTCTTGTCAAATGATCGGAGGCATTATCAGGCGGTTATGAGAGGTTCCATGTATAGGCTGTTTGTGTGATTGTGGTTTAGATTAAGTTTATTATTTTCAGTACATGCAATACGATCGGCTCCGCTTGATTGAGCCTTGATCGCACAGACAATTTCATTTTCAGTACATGCAATACGATCGGCTCCGTTTGATTGAGCCTTGATCGCACAGACATTTTTCATTTCAGTATTTTATGTTTGTTGTATTGGTTGTAGAGTTATATAGGACTAATCATAATTCACTGATAAAACCAATGAAAATTTGACAAGAATATGGTGGATACGCAATTGGTGCTTCCTATATATAAGTATTCTTGTCAAAGGATCAGAGGCATTGTTAGATGGTCATGAGAAGTTCTATGTAGGATTTAGTAGTTCCTTGGTAACTAAACATAACTTGTGGATAAAACCAATGAAAATTTGGCAAGAATATGGTGGATACGCCGCTGGTACTTCCTATATATAAGTATTCTTGCCAAAGGATCAGAGGCATTGTCAGGCGGTTATGAGAAGTTCCATGTAGGATTTAGTATTGCCTTGGTTGAAATTTGTGTTACATTTATATCATCTTGCTATTTAAAGAGATTGGATTGTGTTCCATTTCTATATAAACTAACCTCTCCATCATAACAAACGAGAGAGGAACTGCCACCATTAAAACATATGCTATCAGAATGTGGATTCAAATATTAGCTGTTGTGTTTGTTTATGTTCTACAGTCATAGAACCAATCATAACTTACTGATATTAGCTGTTGTGTTTATTTATGTTCCATGTAGGTTGTAGTATTAGAAGTTTTGCCTTAGGATATAACCATACCCTTCCAAACATATCCAAACTTTTATGCATGATATCATAGTTAGCGAATAAATTCTGCTTATCAATACTTTTACAGTAGGCAACAAAAAGCGATTCCTGTAATAGGGTACTTAACCCTTACAAGGAACGTTACCGCCTCGAACAAAAACTTAAACCCTTACTTCTTCTAAGCATGTAACTGTCAAACTAAACACCATCATTCTTTTAGTCAAATATAACACTATTTAAATTTCGGGACGAAATTTCTAAAAAGCAGGGATACTGAAACATCCGTCAAAAAACGGATTTTACCAAACCCGCTCCGTTTATTAACCGAACAATCAGTTAAAAATTTCGTTGCAAATTTAATGCCCAAAATAATTTTAAACGATACATAATTAATTATTATATGGGAATATATAATTTGTTTTTGAAAAACTGTTAAAAATCAGAAAATAAAAATGTTTTGGCACTGCCGGGTTTCGAACCCGGGTCAGTAACCGGTTCAACACAACTTAACACTCAACACTTAAACCACTGCGCCACTTGTATCTTTTGTTAATTATTAAGATCATTTAATTCATAAAGTGTCTTTCCGAATTCAAAACCGGCGCCCAAAGTTCAGTCGTCGGAAATCCCGGCAATCTCGCGAGTTTTAACGACATCTTCAGTTATAACGTAAACAATTACTAGGACATCGGTTATAATCGATGTCTGAGTCCGCGACCAAAGTTATAACCGCCGGAGAAATTATAACCGACGAACCAAGTCGGAAATAGGACCAAATTCATCGACGACTTGCCTTATAAATACCCCCTCGAACCTCTGCAAACATTTTCGCTCAAAACCACACCCTTTCTCGGCGAAAACTCACTCGCCGGAAATCTCCTGCAAATCGTCGGAAAACCGGGTTCTTCATTTCTAAGCCTTACTAAACCCCCTGAGCTTATACCGAAGTCACCCACATCCTTTTCAATCTTTCTGAAGACTCTCTGCTGCAAGACACACGTCGCCGGAAGTGTTTGCTGTCGCCGGAGTTCTGCCGGAAAAACAGAGGAATCCAGTCGGTATACCTCACACCTAATTTCTTCATTCTTTTTATCTAATTCCACATGTAATTAACCATCAGACGCTAACGATCATGATTTAATCGTCGAACCAGTCGGACTTCCGATTCGGGTTAAAGACTGACGAAGAAGACGATGTTCTGTAATGTATAAGTTTAATTAAAATCAGGATATAACTCGGGTTAGACACACAGTCCAGCGGTGGACTGTGTGCACAATAAACACACTAACGTCTCGAGTTCGAATCTTGCCCCACACACGCTGCCTTAATAAAAATGTCATTTTTTTGTTAACTGAACCGGATTCATTTCATATATATGTTAAGTATATTAATAACCGGAAAAATAACCAAGTTAGACACACAGTCCAGTGGTGGACTGTGTGTATGTTTAATCGCACGTCACGAGTTCGAGTCCGGTCTACTGCACCGACTCGGACAATTATCTAACTTTTTAAAATAGGACAGAAATGAAAAAGTTCAGTTTGTATTTAAGTATAATAAAAATCGGTTATTATAACATGTGAAACACACAGTCCAGCGGTGGACTGTGTGTTAACTCAACCCACAGGTCCCGGGTTCGAGACCTGTGGAGAGCACCGGTCCGATTCAGTTAAATAGTTTTTAAAAATAAATGATTTTCGATTAATCTAATTAATATATAAATATAATTAAAAACAGAAATATTTCGGGTTAGACACGTAGCTCAGTTGGTAGAGCTGCGTGCACGCATACGGGAGGTCTCGGGTTCGAGCCTCACTCAGCGCACACATAAACGATTCGAACCGGTCAAAGTCAACAGTCAACGGTCAATGGTCAACGGTCAAAAAGTCAAATTTTTTTTATTATTTTTATTTATTTATTTTAATTAAAAATCAATTAAAAATACTTAAAAATAACATTTTTAAGGTTAGAAAATAGCCTTAAACTCACAAAAATACACCCAACAATCCTACTAAAATGGATTAATAAAATCCGTTTACTTACCAAACCATAATGCTATCTATCTAGGTTAATTTCACTCGTGGTTAAAACCACTTCGCGTGCATTCAACATCATCAACCGAACGCACCCACTGTGAGTGAATCTTACAACTCCCCTTTTTAATTACACGTTTTGGGGTGTGTCATGTGTCTCAAATAATTAACTCATTTATTTAAATTTGTGCCATACCATATCGTGACCTAAACTTAGATTGTTTATATTGTTGTGATTACTTATTTCATTTTGTCAAATTATATGAAATTCATTCATTAAGCCCATCAGTTCCTCGTGGGAGACGAGTTGAACAACGCGTGCCTCAAAACCAATCCATTATTGTTCATGTGTGTATCATTGAGTTTATATTGTTTATAGTTATGTCTTTCATATTATCATGTTTATGCAATTCATTCATTAGGCCCATCAGTTCCTCGTGAGAGATGAGTAGAGCAACGCGTGCCTCTAAACGTTCCATTATTGTTCATGTGTGCTTTAT
Organism: Scalesia atractyloides; assembly: GCA_947069175.1. Taxonomy (NCBI): domain Eukaryota; kingdom Viridiplantae; phylum Streptophyta; class Magnoliopsida; order Asterales; family Asteraceae; genus Scalesia; species Scalesia atractyloides. The sequence goes on along the minus strand of CAMTDV010000013.1, from coordinate 76,784,719 downwards.
TTAATGTCTAATGATTGTTGAATAAGTTTACATCTATTTTTACTCATGTGTGGTTGTGCACTCATTTCATAATCAATTAAATAAACTTGTTCAAATGTTTTCCATAGGATTCACTCGCCAACTTTTTGTTGATCCAAAAACCCTTTTACACATGATACATGTGAACAGGTTGAAGCAAGGAAAACATAGGAAATGCCTTAGAAGAGAACAAAGAAGCTTAGATTGATAGTTAGAACATGCTGTAATATTTATTGTAAATTTCCATTAAATTGTATTAATGAATATGAAACGTATAATAAATGTCATGAGCTTTGATGATAACCCAATCATGCCCCGGTCACCTTTTCCGCTGTGGGTCGGAGTGTGACAGAAAGTAGCAACATTTGCGGAGTTTCAGTTTGCCGGCGATTTCGGGTTCTGGGTTTGCTGATTTACAGGTTTTGATTTTCGGTTTTACCATAAATGTTATTTGTTTAAGTATTGAACACAAATATGTGTGTGGCGGAGTGGTGTGATGTGTGTGTGTCTACGTGGTAGACCCGGGTTCGAGACCCGGCTACTCTGTTCTGTTTTATTTGTTTTTAATTTGATTTACTTATTATTATTATTTATTAATTATGGTTTTTTTTAAATTCTAAAATATTTATTAGTTATGAATAAAAATAACCGGCACAATAAATACGCAACGAACTTTCAACCGAATATTTGATTATTAAACGAAGCGGGTTTCGAAACCCGTTTTACGACGAATGTTACAATGCACTGGTGTAAATTTTGTACGAAGATAAATATCTTTTTTACGTCTCATGTAAATGTGTGTATGCGACATTTTTTCGCTGAAACAAATGATTTTTTATGACTTTTGAGAAAAAAATTCGGAAAAACCTTTTGAATGACCTAGTTCTTACAGTTCTCACAACTTAAAGTGGCTTTCATTTTAACTCATCATATATATATATATATATAATATAAAATATCTTTTGTCTTTTTGTTATGTTTTAGTCATGTGATATGTGTTTTTTAATATTTGTAATATTTAAATGTTAATTTATTAATTGTGATCCCATACTGATTTGTTTTGTATACAAAAATTTTAGACATAAAACTATCTATATAATAAAGATGTTTATTACAAGTTTACAACATGTGTATCAGTGAAACTAGAGAGTTTGAAGGTTCTGTGTAGAATTTCTATCAATAGGGTTCTCAACATCATAAGTAATAGATTTTGTAATTCGATTCATAAGATTGTCAAGAGTAGAGTACTTGGAGTATTACAACCCTAAATATGTATATGTGCTTAGTTAACATTGCCTTTGTTTTTATCATAAACTGATTTTTTTATTACTTCCTTAAAATAGAATCTTGAATTACTATCTTGGTTATATGTAATCATACACAATAATAATAACTGAGTTTAATGACTTTAAAACACATGTTTATTGTATTGTTTATTATCATGTTATGATTGGATGATGACCTGTCAGATAAAGCTCGAATATTTATTGCCTTTTTTATCTTGTATGCGTTAAATATTCATACTTTAGCATACTACCATATTACATAATACAAGTTTAAATTCGAGCTGGTATCTCACTTGAAGCAGACTCTTTATTCCTACGTGTTAGAGGTAAGACTTTCTACATCTTACCCTCCTCAGACCCTATCTTAGCTTTGCTATGGTGTGATTTACTGAGTTTGATGATGATGATGATGTTGATGACGTTTAAATATAACATGACACACGTAACTCACTAAAATGCCACACGAATCGAAAGGACTAACATTCAAGTGAAATATTTGACACGCGAAAGAACCTTTATTGAAGTGAAACATTTGACGTGACCGAAATAGACTAAAGGAGGGATAGACCATATGTGTTAAAGACATAAGGTCATATTATGGTTTTAGTTTCATGTTTTCAGAATTTACATTAAATTCCTCATTGTTTATCTAATTGTAATACGTTTAGTCACACTAACCAATGTTGAAATTACGTTATGTTATAATAAAATGGCCAATATACTTTAATCCACCACTAGTCGCCTCATTATAGTTTGTTCCACCATCTCCAACTCCCAATCCCATACAAACACCATCTCATACATAAAAATCATCGATGAAACAAATAACGTTGCGTTGATCAAGAAATATAAAAACAACTATTTATAATACCATCAAAAGCAGTTGCAGATCTAGAAAACTTTCATATGGGTAACTTTTTAAAAGAAAGGGGTAACGAAATCGAAAAAACGTCAAATTTTTCCAAAATTTACACTACCGCCGGAGCGCCAAGGGTAGCGGAGGCTACCCCTTATATAAAGGTACATCCGCTCCTGATCAAAAGACCATGGATTGATGCTTTGCATGAACATATGCCCATGATGTGTATCAACTGATACAAAAGCATGTTCATCGAAGTAGTAAAATCGTCAACGATGTTCACTTTGTAGCTTCCACATCATCGCAACCTAACCCATCTCATTCGTTGAAGATAGTTTTCTTCAAAAAAAAATGGAGAGTGAGAGAAAGAGTAGAGTGTGCGGGCCATCGCCCAAAGAGTAACCAAGAGGGAAGGGGTAAGGTTGAAAATTGTTCATTCATAATAAAAAAAGAAAAGGAACGAGATAGGGTTAGTTTTTAATTTCTTTGTTTTTGCTTTTAATAAAAAGGGTATATTAACGATCTCGAAAAGTTTTAACATAGATTTTAAACAAATGAGACATAACTCACTTACATGACATATGCAAAGGACCTATATTCGAGTGAAAATATTTGATGTGATGGAAAGAGACCAAAAGAAAAGATGGGTAGTCTAGACATAAGTGATAAGACTATGAAACTACGATGGTTCATACAATTTTCTTTCTTTCTTAACATGTATTTAAAATTTGATATCTTCAATAGGAAAAATAAAACAATATTACAACACAATTGTCATCCAAACTCCATGGTTTTAGATGGTTTGTTGACCCTCTAGTAGGGGTGTCAATCGTATTGGGTTAACGAGTTGACCGGTTACGGGTTGGTAGGTTGTGGGTTGAAATGTTCAATTCAAACCTGACCCACATTATTACTCGGGTCAAAGATTTCAATCCTAGCCCACACAAATATAAATTCGAGTCAACCCGAACCCGGCCTGTATAACCCGTATTTTAAATGAGTCATATAAGTTGATTTATAAGCGAATTGTTGGGTTTTGAGTGGGTTAATGATAACATGTTTAATGTTGAGTATGAGTATGACAAATAATAATATAATAGGTCAAAATTAACATTATTATGACTAATCATGTAAAATAGAAATAAAAAAAATAAAAAATTATAATAGGTTTTTTTCTAAATAGGTAAAGGGTTAACCCTTTTTATAGGGGTCAACTTAAACCCGACCTGTTTTTTAAATGAGTCGTGTTAGTTTATCCAGGTCTGTTTTTTTTTTTTGTGTCGGGTAAAGAATTAGTTAATATTTTAGGATAAAGTCTTTAGTTACACTTTGTTTACAAGTTACCATTGATCATATTTAATAACAAATTAGTTTTTGACTTTATAACAATGCTGCCATGGTTGGATGACACCGATCCAGATGAAGCTCGAATATGATAATCTTATTTTTTTTATGTCTCATATATTAAAAGGACTTATTATATAATAAATTACAATAAATAATGTGAGTTATTAGTTCACTGAATGGCATGTGAGAAGACCTATATTTGAGCCAAAATATATGATGTGATGTAAAGAGGGTATGGGGGAGACATGAGACAATTGTACCTTATGCAAGCCTACAAAACAATTATCTTAGAAAATGGGGTGTTGGACTTTCCAAGGGCAACCCATTTTATCAAAATTGACCACTCTATTTATTGATTATAACTTTTGTGTCACAAGTTATCCAAATTAATGTGGAAAAATAAGTATAATAGTAACATATCTTAATTTGGTTTAATAGTTTCTTTAATATAAAATAAAAATTATTCTTATAGTTCTTGTATTTCATGAGTTATGTTTTGATTTCTTATGAGAAACAGGAAACAAATATTTCTATTTTTCACAAATTTTAGTTTTTAAGCCGGGGTATTAGAAAAAATCCATATTCAAACATCCGATCCGAACTATCATCCGAATTTTCGGATTCGGATTAAAAATTTTCGGATATTCAGATATCCGAGATATCCAAAAATTTAATTTTATTTTTATCAGATATCCGAAAGATCCAAAAATTTATATTTGTATATCCAAAACCATCGGATATATACAGTTCCGAATATTAAAAAATTAAAAATTAAATGAAAAATGGATATCCGGATATTCGATTCACTATCCGACGGATATCCGAAACTTCAGATATGGATTCAGACAGTGAAATCAGGTATCCGAAATTCTGGATCTCTGAATTTTTGGATATCCGATTTTGAACACCAGTGCAAATAACAATTACTTATAGCTATCTCTCATACCTATAAGTAAGTTGGTAGGAGTATGATACAAAATTTAACACGTACCATGGCGTGCGTGGATTGACTTACTGAAATAAATAAGTCATATTCGTGCGAACAAAAATTAGAATTAAAAATTGAAAAGTATATAACTATTAAATCAGTCAACAGTTACGTGTACAACATGTTTTATTACAATGTTGTTCGTTCTAACATGCCAACTCGTTTGATCCTTTAAATAGAAGTGCTACATACACAAACAGTCTTATTCGGGTCGGTTAGTTCGGGTCAGATGCACCTAGGTCTTGGATTGGATCTTTGTCTTCCTATGTGACTCATAGTTAGCCCTAATTTAATTTGCTTGGTTGGCTTAATGATTGCCATTATGCATGGGACCTAATTAATATATGAGGGATTCTTGCAAACAACAAAATTATATAACTATGAGTGCATATAAAAAACATAACTGATTTCAAGTTTAATCATTTTGTTAACAAAATATCATAAAGGTGCCTACTTTTAGGCATATTTAAAATACTAGTTTTTTTTTATTAAATAATTGGTTACATTTATTTCCATGAAATACTTGAATATTCTTGCTTACTTGTGAATCATCATAAATGTATTAAAACATATAATTATAAATTTGACCTATGCACTTTTAAAAAATAAAAATCCTACACCCAAAAAACTTTGTAGTCGATAGTAATTCAACGCACTCAATACAAAAAATTCATGCCTAAAATCTATTTTGAAATAGAAGTGACCCATTTGTCATTTTGATGAAAATAAAGTAGATATGTGAAATTTGTTAACGTATTTTCATGTTGATACTTGAGGTAAAACTTGTGATAAAGGATTTATAAACATGACAAAATAAATTAACGTTCGAATTTTCATATTTATCAATATTATTTATCTAACTACAATAAGTGATGTTAGAAGTTTAGAACTATCATCCCAAATAGTGAAACTCGATAATCTAATCTAAAAATTCTAAAAAGTTTATATTACACATGAGCCCAGTCCAAAACATACAAGGCTTTTAGGTCATGATCTCTAATTTTCACTCGTTATCCGGTCCAAAATAAAGAAGATTTAGCAAACTCATTTCATACCTAAAAAACAAGGAACCTAGAGAAGTAGATGATTCTAACATGCATCATCAAGAACAAGAACCTAAGAGAAGTAGATGTCAATGAAAGCAAAGAACCTTTGGGCATGATTTGAAATGTATTTACTTGAAGGTGATCCTTTAACGTGCGTCAAAGGGGTGGGGTGGGGGGTTATGAGGGTGAGCGTCAAAGGAGAAGGTATGGGCCATTGATTCCACCGAATTTTTTTTTTCTGTTGTTGTTTTAAACGGGGTGTTATCTCAAACCATGTAAGTTAACGATAAAACCTCACATTTATGTGGTGCTGATGTGGCGTGACAAAGACCCTATGGGTTTTATCCCACACCACCCAACCTAAAATAAACGGCTAATTCAGCAAATTGTTGTAAAGACAATATTCTTAAATTATGAGTTGGATATGGGAAAACACGAATGTTTCTTAGTACAAGGACGGTAAAAGAAGGTTTGTAAAGGACAGTAAAAGAAAGTTTGTAAACTTATTGAATCCTTGTAAGGGCATCATACACTCTCCTAAAAAAATAGAACAAAAGACAAAATATTCCTATTAATTACCTAAAAAGTTGGGTTGTTACATGAATATACAAACCAAACCCTCGAAACTAAAGTTGGAGGAGTTGCTTGTTTTATTTTATAAGGATATCATTCTCAGTATATTGCATTTGCATGTTTTTTTAATCTTTATCGTTTGTAAATTGTGGGACTTGAACAGTTGAACCTAAAACTTTCCCTTTGAATCTAACTGTTTAAAGAATTTATATGCAAAGTTGGTGGCGAACACAACTTTTATTGTTTCTTTTTTATAAATAAATTACATAATATGTAAATTGTAGATACTATTAATGCATTAGTTTATAGTATTTGTTTTTTTAAAAGGTAACTAGGTGTCATTTATTTAAATTTAGTTAGTTTTACATTCAAATCAGCTTAACCATCCGTCCATACATTCCCTTGACACCATAAAAAAACCTCCACATATAAATCCTAAAAACAAGCAAGAAGAAGCACTTTTAAATGCGTACTACTTGGATCATATCAATCTCATTGCTTACACCATTTTCCTCCAAATGAAAATCAACATTTTTATATTTTTTTCACTTTCTTTGTTTTTAATACTAGGAGTTGTGGAAAGCTTCAATTACCATGAGCAAGAACTCGAATCGGAGGAGGGATTCCAAGGGTTGTACGATAGGTGGCGAGAACACCACAAAGTGACCGATAGAAGCCCCCAGCGGTTCAATGTATTCAAGCACAACGTACGAAATATTCACAAGAAAAACAAGATGAACCTGGGATACAAGTTGCAAATAAACGAGTTTGCTACCATGACTCCCATGAGTTTAGGAAAACCCATGCCGACTCAAAGATTGGCCACCTCATTGCGCTTCACGGGATTCGTAAGGCCAACTTGAGTTCCAGTTATAATGATATCGATATAAACGCTATTCCACCGAGATGGATTGGAGGGAACTTAACGCTGTCACCCGTGTGAAAAATCAAGGGAATTGCGGTAACACGTTTTGTCTCATTTACATACAAGTTAGTCTTTTGCGTTTGAGAAAAGAGGGTAAATTTAGCATCACTCAATATCTCTATAACTAAGGTTGGTTAATTACATATTTATATTGAAATTAATACATAAAATAATAACTTTAGATTGCATTTGTAATGATATAATCCTGTAACCATATTTACCACAAACAATTATCTATATATTCAAAACACTAAAGATATATTCTTCTAATCAACTAACGGGGTGGTGGTCCATTGACAAAGACTAAGCCTTAAACACATGATTTGGAAATGGGAAGTTTTGAATTCAAGTCCTCACATACAACAGGGAATAAAAGAAATTCGCCGCTCAAAAAATATATATTTTTGTAACCATATATAACCAAACAATTATCTATATTCAAAATAATAAATGTTATATTTTTGTAACCATATTTAGCACACATAGTTACAAATAATTTTGGTGTCGAGTTTACAGGAAGTTGTTTCGCATTTGCTGCGGTGGGTGCAATTGAAGGAATAAACGCCATCAGAACGGGTCAACTCTTATCATTATCAGAACAACAACTTCTTGATTGTGATTCGAGCGACAGAACCTTCCATTGCGACGGAGGGTTGGTCTGCGGCGTATTCACTTTCGTCAAAGAGCATGGAGGTATAGCTACCGATGAATTCTACCCTTACGTAGGTAAAAGGGAAATATGCGATACATCTAAGGTACAAACATCATTAATGAATATATTGTAGATAACTAGATTACAATGCCTGTTATATCTAGTACAAACAAACTTTTAACGTACGAATTGTACAAATAATTATAGCAATTATGTTTGAACTAGAGTAAATATTTATTACACTACAGTTTTGAAGTAGCATAAATGCGTATTAATAAATGGTTTAGTTCATTTTGTTACAACAAATGAGCTATATAATATTAATGCTACTTTAAAACTGTACTATAATAATAATTCTTCTAGTTGAAACATAATTACTTTAGTTATTTGTATCATTTGCACGTTACAAGCTATTTGTATTTGATTCTAACAATCAATGTTTTGAAACCAGTATGGTCATCACTCGGTAACTGTTGATGGAACTGAGTATTTGCCGGAACACGATGAAGAAGCACTACTGAAAGCAGTGGCACATCAGCCTGTAACTTTTTCCATGGATCCTGGCGGTGACGGTTTCATGTTCTACAAAGAGGTAACATTTCAATCACACATTCTTTCATTTGTTACCGATATGTTGTTTAATAGTTCATGGTGTATAGGGAATATATAGTGGACCGTGTGGAATGGAGATGATGCACGCGATGTTGCTAGTTGGATACGATCAGGATCCTGACGGAACCAAGTATTGGATCGTTAAGAACTCGTGGGGCGAAGGATGGGGAGAGAAGGGATACATTCGTATGTTGCGCGGTACGAGTCCCCAAGGGGTTTGCAACATGTATGGGCATTCTAATTTCCCTCTTAAATCTCCAGAAACCAAAAATGTTGAACTCTGTAGAATACAATTTTAATTATGTTCACTTATCATTTTATATGTAACCATCCGAGAGAGAAAACAAAGGTATTAAAGAGATTTTTTTTTGTTACTTTGTGCTTCGATTGTGAGATTTATTTTCTTGATACATTATATAACATAAAAGAATACACACAACTGAGGGTTCACGAACATAAACGAATGAGCACACATGAATATAAGTGAATAAGCGTAAACAAAAACAAACGAACACCAAGTAAAAATGTAAAGAGACTATCCAAGTCAAAATTTTAAAATATTATTATCCCTGCATCCAAATGGTTATGAAAATGAAATTGATTTAAAATTTCAATATTAATATTAGTTATAAATAATTTGGATGAACAACAATCACAAAATGAACATAAACGAATAGATATAAATGAACAAACATAAACGAACGTAAGTAAATGAACATGACGTGTTAATGTTAGTTCGTTTAACTAAATGAGAAAAAATCGTGTTCATGTTTGTTCATCTATCAATGAACGAACTTCTCGTCAAATGGCTCACAAATAGTTCATTGAACATCCGGTTCATTAACATGCTGCGTCAACTTTTTTCATCAAGCCATCAAGGTCAACCATATATCGAAACCAATGCCAAATCCAGATAAAAACATGTCATTGTAAACTGACAAAAACACACTATTTCTTTTACGTCGAATCGTTGCTTGATGGTAGATCAATGCAATGGTAATTGTCTATTCAAACTTCTAAGGGCATTTTCCTCATTACATATGCATAAACAAAACTAATTACATAGTTTTAGTACATGAGTGATGAGTGGCTTCCATATACAATATCTAGGGATGAGCATAAAACCGAAATAACCGAACCGTAACCGAAATAACCGAAAAAACCAAACGAAATAACCAAAGGGTCGGTTATTTATATTTTTGATATCGCGTGTTGCGGTCGGGTTATGGTTATTCTTATTTTCATAACCAAAAATAACCAAACCAAAGTGTTTTTTTTAAACATGGCCGAATCCATAGGACCATTGGTTTTTAAGTTAGTCTTTAAGTGTTTAACCACGACGCCAATCCATATGTTTTTTAGTGAAGTGTTTTAAGTCTTTTAACCATGACCCAACCTTATTGAATTTAAAACTTTAGCCACTTTGTGTTTCCACATAATACGTGTCTACACATGTTACTTTTGTTTTTGGAATTCAGTAAGCATATGTGGTAGTGAAATATAATGATAATTCTACAAGCTTTAACCGTGTATATTTATTTTTTGCACGTGAATTTTGCATAACTCACACATTTAAAGCCGAACTTTAGAAACGATAAAAAAGCGACCTATAACCAAACCGCATTAACCGCAAATAACCGATTAACCGAAACCGCATTAACAAACGGTTATGATTTTTGATAACCGAAATGTGCAGTTATGGTTTCGGTTTTAGGCAACAACCGAACCGAACCGCACCATGCTCACCAATATCCCTAAAAAAACTAACACCAACTTTCAACTTCCTGCTGTCAAGGTTAATACGGTAACCTTATTAAAAATAAAAGCATGACACACATTTTAACTTTTGAGATCAAAAATTACTCATCACATACAAAACATGCAATTTTTTTTCTATAAACAAATAAACAAACGTACCCGGTAATGACATGATCTCACTCATAAAGCAGGGTGAGCGGAGGGGTGAAAGAAGGACAAACTTTTCCTTTATCTAAAGATATAGAGCGCAGATAGGTTGCTCCCAATAAGACCTCCGGCTAAAAAACACATTTTTTACAGTAAAATAATACAGGGTATATATAAGAAAAACAAAACAAAAGTACTAATAATAGTTGTAAACAACCGATACCAAACGTAGTGCTAACTAGAAAACCATGCATTTTTCTATGCATGATGGTGAGGATAATCTTTGTGATCATATAATGGGTATGGAACTCAAATGCATAAGAATTAATATGAAACCAATAATATAAAACACTAAAATATTCATGGGAATGGAGCTAATATTCAACTGGCTTAAAGTGCAGACGATCACCATGCGTGTTTAAACTTTAGACCCTTAATGTTGTACCAAGAGTCAAAAAAACAAAACAATCAATGTGTTTGCGTGTATGAAGAAAATTGAAAACATATATGTACATACTTGCATGTGACGTGACGCGATGATGAAATACGGTATCTATCATGGTATCATGTCCACATACATATGACTCCATTCCTGTCTGAAGTGGCAAGAGGTTTTCCAAGACCACTCCAAGAACAACACAATACCGAACCCGTATGTTCCTTAAGAGTGCTGACTATGTTACCATTAGATATTGACCATACATGAACCGACCCGTCAACAGATCCAGCAGCAACGTAATTATTATCTGCACTAATACAAGATCTGCTCCAATTAGATGCAACTCTATTCTCACTCGCTCTTAACGTCCCCCAAACTTCAAGTGTCCTCGTATCAAACAAATTATGTAAATTATCCCTCCCGCTTGTCAATATAGTATTACCGTTTGGGATAACGATATAGACGTCACAGAAGACGAATGTGCGGCAACTTCACTAAGTAATTTTCCCGTTTGTATGTCCCATAACCGTAAATGCCCGTCAACATGGCCCGAAAATATAGTCTGACCATCAGGGCTAAACGACAACGTATTGCAGTTACTCGGGAACATAAGTGTGTTAACACAATACCCTTTGTTAAGATCCCAAACTTTAATCGTTCGGTCATACCCCGAACTGACAACATGGCGGGCTGACGATCTGCTCACATCGACAGCACATACTTTATCTTTATGGCCCGTAAGAGTATGACGAACCCGGCCCGAATTCGCATCCCAAACGTAGAGATTGTTCGAGCTGCTAGCTGCGATTATGGATCTGTTATCATGGGTGATGCTGAGATCGAGAACGGAACCTAAACAACCGTTGTAGGTTTGGATCAAACGGCCCGTTGTTGAGTCCCATGTTTTGACGGTGTGGTCCTGCCCGCCACTGATTAATTTACCGGAGCTGTTTTCAAATACTATGGCTGCACAACCGCCGTCATGAGCTGGGATCCTGTGTTTGCATGTCTTTGGTATGATCGGTTCTACGTAATATTCTGCACCTTCTTCACTCTGACGGACCACGCCGTCAACTTGTTGCCTTGCGAGTTGCTCTAAACCGCTGGCTTTTAGCTTACCAAGCATGTCTTCGTATAACGCATTGGCCTGATAAATAAATAAAGCCCAGTTGAGTCTATGCATAAAGTTAGCAGCTGAATATAAATTATATATATATCAATTATAGAAAAAGGTAAAAAAAATACCCAGAACAAAAACGAACCTTATACTTTTTCCCGATTTGGCAACTTTTTTAAAATTAGGGCATAAATAAAAAACCTAAAAACCACCTACCATTTTATTGCCAATTTAGCAGCCAAGTTAGTAAGCTACTTTTTCATACTGGAAGTTTGAGCGAGGCTTGGTTTTAAAATGCACACATCAGGAGCACATAATGCGCACGATACGCTGATGAGATCGCATCAGATGATGCGCTGCGGTTACATGATGCAAGGATGATGTGCTCCTGATGCGCTTGCATGATGCGCCCCGATGCGCAGATTTTTCTGAAATAGACCACTATAGAGAAAAATTGTACAATGTGCTTAATAAGCTTGTACATTGAGCTGATGAAGTTGTTAATTGAGTTCCTACATAGATTACTTGTACTATTTGCATAGACTACTTGTGCACATAAAAGTTCAAGGCTTAATTTGGTTATATCGAACTTCTTTAATGGTACTAGAGCAATTTTTGTATTTATTTACTTTAATCTCTAATTGTATAGTGTTTAAAGTTGACAAATCAAAATATTATCTATAAATAAATGCATTGCGCATCGGCTTATGAGATCAAACATATTGGAGTGCATCGCGCATTTTAAAACCAAGCAAGTGACGTATTCATCCGGTAACAGATCTCTTTTGCTGATCTTTCAAAAACTGCTGCTGTGGCATCTTGTTTTTCATTTTTGTGTATGTGTATGCCACATTGCATTTGATGCGACATTTAATAATTATTTTAACAGAATCATTTTTTCAAACTTGTAAATAATTTATTTTTAACATTTTTTGCGCGAAACTGGCTGCTAAAAATTAGGTCTAAGTTGGGCTCTATGTTGCACAAAGTTGGTTGCTATAATTGGGATAAAGTTGTAAACTTTGTTTCTATTGCATGAAGTTTGCCTTAAATATCTGAACATTATGATGAATGAAGAATATTGCATGAGATGCATATGAACAGGGACCATTTTAAATGCATTACGTATATCATATATGATTTCTCTCCTTGAGGTCCAAAGTTCAACTCCCACTAGCATCACTTTGAAGGACTTTGGTGATGGCAATGCAGTTTAGAACTAGGCCTCTTTGGAGGTCGCCAGTTCGAATCCGAGCCAAACCGGGTTTTACCGCAGTGGGCCTTCGGGCGAGTGGGTTTTCCCCGGAACTGGTGGCTCGGGTATGCATCCAACTCTGACCGTTATGGAGGGGATGCATTTGCTCGGTTGAGGGCATCCCAGGATGCTTATCCAGTGATTTAGTTGGCCGTTCAAAAGAATATATATATATGATTTCAACTGATACAGATACGTAATGCTTGATGTATCCCTGCATAGTACATGCTAGAATTCGAAGCACTAAAAGCAAACAAAAATCCATTAACAGAAAATCAAACCTCATTAAGGCGTTCAACATCCTGCATTTTCTGCAACATCCATCGATCAACCAACGTCTTGTTTTCAACCTCTGCATTAACAGCTCTAGTTCTCATTTCTTCATATTGAGATTTGAGCTCTTTATTTTCACCAATAAGCAATTCAAGGGCTTTTGTCTTTTCTTCCAAAAGTGCTGCCAAACGAGCACATTCATCCCTGAAACATAAGCATAACAACCACAGCCATTAACATGATAATTCTGTTAATTTCAGCTCACTCTACTGTATACCACACATAAGGCAAAGAGCCAAATAAAATCTTGCTTGTGAAAGATCATGCTCAAGAGTAGGAATTAAGGCTTCCTTTTCTTGAACTAAAGATTTTGCAGCTCGAGATTCAGCAACTTCCACCACAAGCTGTTCTGATAATCGAGCTTGAGCTTTATAACATTGCTGAAGTTCTAACTCAAGATTTTCTGCTTTATCCTTCCATTCTGAACCCTTCATTTTGCATATACAAATTACATCAATTTTATTGCTCTAGTATAAGAGCTGACATTAGTAAAAGTAAAGAAACAACTATACAAGTTGAGTTGGTTGCGGAACATAATGCAGTTTGATAAACTTCCCCTTCTACGCTTCAAATTAGCTTGTAACAAAGAGGTTTATTCACGAAGAAGATGAAAAACACACATATGGTGGCAGACTGGCAGTCATCTAGGCTAACAATTCCATGATTGTACACCAAGTGGTGACAATTGATAACAAATACATGCCAAATCAGTATGTTAAGGGAAAAGGATACTTTGAAACTGATGACTACAAAGCACACTCTTATATGCAACTAGTTGTTGCTACTAAAGATAGGCCTTGCCAATGAAGGCTATAGTATAGGCTCTAAGGGTCTAATAACCTATCCTATATCTCTATAGTCATGGATCTGATACCAATCTGTCACACCCCGACCCGCAGCGGAAAAGGTGATCGGGGCATGATTGGGTTATTATCAAAGCTCATGACATTTATTATGCGTTTCATATTCATTAAATACAATTTAATGGAAATTTACAATAAATGTTACAACATGTTCTAACTATCAATCTAAGCGTCTTTGTTCTCTTCTAAGGCATTTCCTATGTTTTCTTTGCTTCAACCTGTTCACCTGTATCATGTGTAAAAAGGTTTTGGATCAACATAAAGTTGGCGAGAGAATCCTATGGAAAACATTTGAACAAGTTTATTTAAATTGATTATGAAATATGTGCACAACCAAACATGAGTAAAAATAGATGTAAACTTATTTAACAATCATAAGATATTAAATGAAACACACATGAACAATAATGGAACATTTAGAGGCACGCGATGCTCAACTCGTCTCTCACGAGGAACTGAGGGGCCTAATGAATGAATTGCATAAACATGATAATATGAATGACACAACTACAAACAATATAAACTCAATGATACACACATGAACAATAATGAATTTGATTTGAGGCACGCGTTGTTCAACTCGTCTCCCACGAGGAACTGATGGGCTTAATGAATGAATTTCATATAATTTGACAAATGAAATAAGGAATCACAACAATATAAACAATCTAAGTTTAGATCATGACATGGTATGGCACAAATTTAAATAAACGGGTTAATTATTTGAGACACATGACACACCCCAAAACGTGTAATTAAAAGGGGGAGTTGTAAGATTCACTCACAGTGGGTGCGTTCGGTTGATGATGTTGAATGCACGCGAAGTGGTTTTAACCACGAGTGAGATTAACCTAGATAAATCGCATTATGGTTTGGTAAGCAAACGGATTTTATTAATCTATTTTAGTAGGATTGTTGGGTGTATTTTTGTGAGTTTAAGGCTATTTTCTAACCTTAAAAATGTTATTTTTAAGTATTTTTAATTGATTTTAATTAAAATAATTAAATAAAAATAATAAAAAAAATTTGACTTTTTCTGCTACAGTGACCGTTGACTTTGACCGGTTGACCGTTGACTGACCGTTGACCGGTTCGTATGCGTATTGTTGTGCGCTGAGTGAGGCTCGAACCCGAGACCTCCCGTACGCGTGCACGCAGCTCTACCAACTGAGCTACGTGTCTAACCCGTTATATATCTGTTTTTAATTATATTTATATATTAACTAGTTTAAACAGAAAATCCTTTTATTTTAAAAACACTTTAATTGAATTAGACGGTGCGCTCCACAGGTCTCGAACCCGGGACCTGTGGCTTAAACTAACACACAGTCCACCGCTGGACTGTGTGTCCAACTTGTTAACTTTACTGATTTTTATTATACTTAAACACAAATTAGTTATTTCCTTTTCTGTCTTATTTTAAAAAATAGATAATTGTCCGAGTCGGTGCAGTAGCCCGGACTCGAACTCGTGACCTGTGATATAAACATACACACAGTCCACCACTGGACTGTGTGTCTAACTTGGTTATCTTTCCGGTTATTAATATACTTAACATATATCAGTATGACTCCGGTTCGGTTAATCAAAAAAAATCATTTTTATTAAGGCCGCGTGTGTGGAACAGGATTCGAACTCGAGACGTTAGTGTTTATTGTGCACACAGTCCACCGCTGGACTGTGTGTCTAACCCGAGTTATAACTTGATTTTTAATTATACTTATGTGTTACAGTTACTTCGTCTTCTCCGTCAGATTTTAACCAGAATCGGAAAATCCGACTGGTTCAAAGTCTTAATCGGTTTCTTTAGTGTTTTAGGTTAATTATAGATGAGATATAAGTAAAAAGAAAGGAAAATAAGCGTGAGGTATACCGACTAGCTTTCCTCTGTTTTCCGGCAGAACTCCGGCGACAGCAATCCCTTCCGGCGACGAGTGTCTTGCAGCAGCGAGTCTCCAGGAAGTTTGAAAAAGGTATGGGTGACTTCGGTATAAGTTCAAAGGGTTTAGTAAGGCTCAGAAATGGGGAAACCGGTTTTCCGGCGACGAACAGAATAATTCCGGCGAGTGAGTTTTCGCCGAGAAAAGGTGCGGTTTTGAGCGAAAATGTTTGCAGAAGTTCGAGGTGGTTTTTATAGGGTAAATCTTCGAAGAACTTGGTCTGATTTCCGACTGGATTCGTAAGTTATAAAAGCTCCGGCGGTTATGACTTTGGTCGCGGACTCAGACGTCGGTTATAACCGATGTCTTAGTAATTGTTTACGTTATAACGGAAGGATTCGTTAAATACTCGCGAGATTGCCGAGATTTCCGACGACTGAACTTTGGGCGCCGGTTTTGAATTCAGAAAGTCATGATATCAATTAAATGATCTTAATGGTTAACAAAAGACATCAGTGGCGCAGTGGTTTGTGTGTTGTGTGTTAAGTTGTTGCCGGACCGGTTACTGACCCGGGTTCGAAACCCGGCAGGAACAAAGTATTTTTATTTTGCGATTTTTAACAGTTCTTCAAAAACTAATTATATATTCCCGTATAATAATTGATTATGTATCGTTTAAAATTATTTTGGGCATTTCATTCGCAATGAAAATTTTAACTGACTGTTCGGTTGATAAACGGAGCGGGTTTGGTAAATCCGTTTTTTGACGGATGTTACAGTATCCCCTGCTTTTTAGAAATTTCGTCCCGAAATTTAAATAGTGATATATTTGACTAAAAGAATGATGGTGTTTAGTTTTGACAGTTACATGCTTAGAAAAAGTAAGGGTTTAAGTTTTTGTTTGAGGCGGTAACGTTCCTTGTAAGGGTTAAGTACCCTATTACAGGAATCGCTTTTTGTTGCCTACTGTATAAGTATTGATAAGCAGGAATGGTTCGCTAAAAATGATATCATGCATAAGAGTTTGGATACGTTTGGAAAAGTATGGTTATATCATAAGGCAAAACTTCTAACACTACAACCTACATGGAACATAAATAAACACAACAGCTGATATTTGAACATAAATAAACACAACAGCTAACATTTGAACCCACATTCTGATAGCATATATGTTTGAATGGTGGAAGTTCCTCTCTCGTTTGTTATGATGGAGAGGTTAGTTTATGTAGAAATGGAACACAATTCCAATTTCTCTAAATAGCAAGATGATATAAATGTAACATAATTTCAACCAAGGCAATACTATATCCTACATGGAACTTCTCATAACCGCCTGATAATGCCTCTGATCCTTTGGCAAGAATACTTATATATAGGAAGTACCAGCGGCGTATCCACCATATTCTTGCCAAATTTTCATTGGTTTTTATCCACAAGTTATGATTAGTTACCAAGAAACTAATAAATCCTACATAGAACTTCTCATAACCGTCCGACAATGCCTTTGATCCTTTGACAAAAATACTTATATATAGGAAGTACCAGCGCGTATCCACCATATTTTTGTCAAATTTTCATTGGTTTTATCAGTGAATTATGATTAGTCCTATAACTCTACAACCAATACAACAAACATAAATTACTGAAATGAAACATATCTGTGCGATCAAGGCTCAATCAAACGGAGCCGATCGTATTGCATGTACTGAAAATGAAATATCTGTGCGCTCAAGGCTCAATCAAACGGAGCCGAACGTATTGAATGTACTGAAAATGAAATTGTCTGTGTGCTCAAGGCTCAATCAAACGGAGCCGAGCGTATTGCATGTACTGAAAATGAATAACTTAATCACACAAACAGCCTATGCATGGAACCTCTCATAACCGCCTGATAATGCCTCCGATCATTTGACAAGAATACTTATATATAGGAAGTACCAGCGGCGTATCCACCATATTCTTGTCAAATTCTCATTGACTTTATCCGCAAGTTATGATTAGTTCTATGCGACTCTACAACAAACACAACAACCACAAGATACTGATAATGAAATTGTCTGTGCGCTCAAGGCTCAATCAAACGGAGCCGAACGTATTGCATGTACTGAAAATGAAATTGTATGTGCGCTCAAGGCTCAATCAAACGGAGCCGAACGTATTGCATGTACTGAAAATGAACAACTTAATCTAAACAACAATCACACAAACAGCCTATGCATGGAACCTCTCATAACCGCCTGATAATGCCTCCGATCATTTGACAAGAATACTTATATATAGGAAGTACCAGCGGCGTATCCACCATATTCTTGTCAAATTCTCATTGACTTTATCCGCAAGTTATGATTAGTTCTATGCGACTCTACAACAAACACCACAACCACAAGATACTGATAATGAAAATGTATGTGCGCTCAAGGCTCAATCAAACGGAGCCGAACGTATTGCATGAACTGGAAATGTAAATTGAACTGTGCGATCAAGGCTCAATCAAACGGAGCCGATCGTATTGCATGTATTGAAATGTAAATATAAAATGACCGATCAAGGCTCAATCAAACGGAGCCAATCGTGCGGGCACGCCACAGATCAACCGCATAATAAAATGGGGATCAAGCTCAACCTCATGGATGGGGAGCTGCGGCCTCGGCAAATGCATATACTGAAAACAATAAATAATAATTACTCTAACAGTCTACACATGGAACCTCTCCTAACCGCCAGATAATGCTTCTGATCCTTTGACAAGAATACTTATATATAGGAAGTACCAGCGGCGTATCCACCGTATTCTCGTCAAAGTTTCATTAGCTTTATCCTTAAGTTATGTTTGGTTCTATGTGATAAAGAAAAACATAAAACTAAACGATAGGAGTTGAATCTGGATCTTCGGCGAAGAGGACTAGTTGGGTATCTTCGTTTGGGTCGTCATTATCTTCGACAGGATTGGCGTTGATATTGAAGACTCTTCCTCTTGCTGGTGGCATAGTGGTTGGGTTTTCTTGGTTTACTTGATTAACTGGGTTTGATTGGGCTTGAGTGTTGATGACGTTAACCAATTGAGGGCATGTGTTTCTAAAGTGGGTAGGGTCGCCACAATTGAAACAAGCTCGAGCATATGGGAACGTGGGGTATTGGGGTTGATGATAAGTTTGGGCCATGGTTTGAGTAGGGGAAGAGGTTTGGTTTTGAAAGGTGCGACAAACCTTGCTCAAATGACCATAGCGTCCACAAGCTGTACATAGACGACAAGGTAGGGTATGTGTAACGCTCCGCGTTTCTATACTTTCTATATTTGGAAATCTTGTATCGTACTTCTATTTTTAGTAAGCGTTGTATCTTGTATCTGTCTTTCGTTGTAAACGTAGAAAACGGAGACTTGAATCGTAATGAGAAACTCGTATTTTAACTATAATCATGTTATCCTTATACTTGTTCATACTTTAAACGTGTAACCATATTCGTGGTACTCTCAATCGTAAACGTGAGATAACTCGCAAACTTGGTTTGTATTGCGTAAACGAGACTCAAACGTGAAATTTTTAATCGTTAAACTAAATTCGTTACGAAAATATAATTATCTATTCATTTATTAAGTTAATTAATTAAATTAATTAATTAAATTTAGTTAATAAAATTAATTGATTTATTTTACAAAAATTTAAAATTCTATTTTTTTATAAATGTTAATATATATCCTTCTTTAAATAAGTCCAAGGTTTAACGAGTAAATATTGAATTCTTGAACTACAGGGACCATTCCTGCCATTTATGAAACTGTAAAAAAAAAAAATAATAATAATAATAATAATCAAACAAAACCGGATCCGCGGGACTCGAACCCGGGACCTCCGGTTCACATACAAGCGCCTTAACCACTCCACCAGCCGCCTCTCATTCAAACAAACCCGGAAACAAAAGCTTCTTATGCTTTGTTTCCGGGCGAGGCTGGTCGCGACCAGCTTTCAAACAGCCCATTTTGGGCGCGGTTTTTTTGTATTTTTTCGAGTTTTAAGCCATTAATTACCCACCTAAACTTCACCTAACTAACCCTAATCCTTCCCCTATAAAACCCACCTCTAATCCAAGTATTTTCACACTTTAATCTCTCTCAAATCACTCTCAAATCACTCTCAAATCACCTCAAGATCCTTGCAACATCAGATTTTCGAGCAGATTGTATACCTCTTACTAAAGTGAGTGTAACTCACTCATTTCTTAATGAAATCACTCCATTCTTTTTCCTACTCATTTCTTAATGAAATCACTCCATTCTTTTTCCTACTTGCTTGGATAAACTTTGGGTTGAATTCCTAGGTTTCTCTATGGAGAATCCAGACCTGGAAATGCCCCAAAATGTCCACAAACTTTCTGTTTTGTCTAAACTTTTATCAAACTTGTGTTTTAACTTCAACAAACTTGTGTTCTTGTGCTTACAATCAAGCTTATGATTAGTAAAGCCTAACCAAGCTTGTTAACATGAACTAAGGGCTGTTTTAACACCCTAAACTTTCTGTTTTTAAAGAGCATTGAGCTCACAAGTGATGCAAGTTCTTAAACTTGTTCTTGTGTGTCCACCAAGGAAGCTTGGGCTATCCTAACTTGAGACCACACATCACTTGATGATTTTTCATCAAGATCCCAAGATAGTTTGCTAGACTTAAAGTGTCACAACCCCACAAAGCCGTTGACGATTGTCCTCGTGTGCTCGTCGGGTTGTTGAATACTTGGCTACTTGGTATCTAGATGACACCTTATCATTCTTGTCTTTACATTCTTGTATAGTATATAGTTCTTGTACCCTCCTTGTTACCAATGGTAACTTGTGTAGTGGTGAACATAATCCGAGGTTCAAAGTGGATGGTTTAACCTCCCACCTCATACTTGACATACATGACACTAGAGGTTACAAAGTGGATGGTCATCCTCCCACCTCCTACATGATTATAATGATATATATATATAACTATATTAAAATTCTAAAACCGAAACCTTGATAATGAACTTATAATCACCTATCAAGTTATTAAGTTTAACACTAAAGTATGTAATTCCTTGTCACGATTCTAATAGGCCCCGAACCTATGAAATCACACCCAAACTCGTAAGAGTTACTATAGTGTCAAGAACGAGTGTTACATCTTAGTGAATACTTTCGTATCATAATACTTTATCAAACATATTTTTTTTATCATGCTCGAATACTCCTAATCTCCCGCTGAAACTCTATACTCATACGCCTCATTTCCTCTTGTAGGATAATTCGGCGTCATCCTCGAACCAACGTCTTCACGGATTGTCAAGTGTAGAAAAGACTTAGCAAAACCGTGAGTACACTCGACCCACATTTGTTTTTATCACTTTTTGGGTGTATCATGTTTCCATATACAAAAATCACAAACACTTAAACTTTATGAAACGCACAAACAATCCTATACACATGACTACTTGAATCGTATACTTGTTGCTTGTCTAGGGATAAACGTTGTGCTATGCTTTAGTCATTAACTATTTTTAGCCTTTGTTTGACATGCTTAGCGCTATAGGAATTCACGCATCCACCTCCATCGCTTTACACGTGAGGTCATGTTAAAACATCGTGATTGCGTTACGGGTTTGATTATTAGCATTGCATGCCTTGATTTGCTCTTGTATAGATTTGGTTGCCATGAAAATTGTTAAAACTTTATTCGTATACGTATGCTATGCTTAAACTTGTGTACTCGCCTTTGCTTTTGCATTGACTTTATTTTAAAACATGTTACAGGTTGAAGGAGATGACGCTATGAAAACAATATAGCAAGGACTAGATACACACAAATTAGACGTTAGGTTTAATGTCGACGTATCAATTTTGTTATGACTTTGCAAATGTTAGATTGTTCTTTGTTTTGTACATCGATGTATTTGACAATCCTTATGGGATGAAATATGGTTTAATTAATTATTGTCACTTAATAATGTTGTGAGCAATGAGCAATCTCGTTTTCGTCTCATCCCGATGTTTCCGCCATCGGTTGGGGTGTTACAGATTGGTATCAGAGCCATAACTATAGGGAATTAGGTAGAATTGCCATGTTCGACCTAGTCTATAGTTCTAAGTACCCGTTGTGACCATTCTTGATTATGCTTAAAACTTTATGCTTCCTACTTTGCTTCTCTCTTTCCTTTTGGTCTTAATACATATACATGGTGTCTTCCTAAGACACTTTTACACAATACACGTTTGGACGCTTGAAGACACTCGTAATATAAACGAGACGACTTCACTAAAATAGGTGTGAAAACCGCAATTTGGTGAACGACTCTCAATCCGCTATACTTATTCTTTTTTTGCACGCAATTATGCCATCGAGTTAGGAGTGAAATCCAAACCTTGATGGAAAATTTTCAACTCAAAACTCTAGTGGACCCTTACCAACGAATCGGAATTTGCTCTTCGTTTGGTAAGTACCAACCACACTTAGGGTACAAAATCGTCAAGTTAGGGGTGAAACCCGCACCTTGTCGATTAAGTCCCATTCCTTGATTTTCGCTCTCGCCAAAGTCTCGATTTTCTGATCGGTTAGAGACGTGTAGTAACTGGAAGGGTAAAATGTCGTTAGTCGCTTCTCGATGAGAGCATTTTACCTATAGGCCAAAGCACGTTTCTCTAATTCGAGAAGATCTTCGATTCACTTTGGAATTGTCGACGATTCTCTACCCGAATCATTTCCATGTTCTACGAGCCTATTCTTTTTATGTGACTCAAATTTTATGTGTTTTGATACTTGTTACCTCGTTCTTACACACTCGCCCGTTTATCGCAATCAAAAACAATACTAATCCCCGTGAACAAACTAAATTTATACTCTTTATTTGTATTCATACGTGAGTATACATGTTATACTTGTTGAACTCATGCAAACTATGTGAACCATACTTAATGAACACATGCTTCTTATGTGAAACTTATGTGAACTTTATTCATACTCATGCATGCAAAACCTATTTTCTTTATTACAATCAAGTCTCATGCTTTTGTCTTGTTTACAACCTCTAGATGCCTCCTTTCCGTAACACGTTAAACCGCCTCAAGAAGTCCAAGAAGACGGATTCCCAGAAGGAATCCAACAACGAGGACTCAATGTCGAAGCAAGAACTGATTGGACTCGTTTCGGAGCAAATGGCCGGGCAATTGGCTAAGATCATACCCGACATTGTCAGCCAAATCCACACCGTACACGCCGATGCCACACCTAAATCATCCGCTGATTCCAAACCTGATACCCCCAAACCATCTTACCAATTCAAGCATTTCATGGCTTGTAAACCAGTGGAATTCACTGGCATGGACGGTGTTACCGCCATGATCAATTGGTTTGATTCAATGGAGCTTATCTTCCTTCAGGGCGGCTGCCCTGAGGAACTCCGAACCCTTAATGCCACCGGGGTCTTCCGCAAGAGAGCCCTCGAGTGGTGGACCACCGAACGAAACACGCGTGGAAACAAAGCAGCCCATGCGATGACTTGGGAAGAGCTTAAGGAGCTCATGAAGGAGCAATTCTGTCCTCCCCATGAGACCCAGAAACTTGAAAACGAGTTCTGGAATCTCACACAACAGGGGAGCGACGCCGAAGGATTGATTGCGCGCTTTAAACAGTTAAGTATCATTTGCCCTGGGCAAGCCGATACTGTTCCCAAGTCAATCGCCAAGCTCATCCGTTGCCTCTCACCGGTAATCATGAACCATGTAGCCGCAGCCAACCTGAAAACCCTTGAGGAAGCCTATGCCATAACCCTCCAACTCAACCATAACTGCATCCTTCAGGGGGCCTACGACAAGGTCCCTACGAAGCATGCGCACCAAGCCATAGCCAACACCACCGAATCACCTACCCCTCCAGCCAAGAAGCCCCACTACAAGAACAAGAAGCGGAAGGCTTCTTCTCAAAACAATGCTGTCGTCACTCCGCCTACCCAAAACACCCACCAACCTGGACAAGGTTACATTGGCTCTCACCCCAAGTGTACCACTTGCAACTACCATCACCCTGTTAGCACCTCATGCCGAAAATGTGCCAACTGTAATAGGTTGGGACACCTCTCCAACTACTGTCGCCTAACCCAGAACCAGCAAACCCAAGCCCTTTCACCCAATCCTAACCCAAACCGCCAAACCCAAGCTACACCAGGTCGAACCTGCTACAAATGTGGCGATCCTAACCATTTCGCCAACATTTGCCCGAAACGCACCAACAACCAACAGCAACAACAAACCGAACTTGCGAAAGGACGAGCTTTCGTTCTCACCTCAGCTCAAGCCCAAAGTTCAAATGACGTCATCACTGGTACGTTCCTTGTGAACCATATCTATGCTACTTGTCTGTTTGATACTGGCGCGGATAGAAGTTTTGTATCCGTTGAATTTGAACCCTTGCTTAAGTGCGAACGAACTAAAATGCCTAATCCTTTTGCTGTCGAAGTCGCTAATGGTAAGACCATATCCGTTGACTCTGTTCTTTCTGGTTGCTCCCTAATCTTAAACGATCATAAGTTTTCCATCGACCTCATACCTATGCAAATGGGTAGCTTTGACGTCATAGTAGGCATGGACTGGCTTAAGCGAGTTCATGCTGAAGTCGTTTGTTCTGAGAAATTCATTCGTCTTCCCCTACCTCAAGGTGACTCTTTACACGTCTATGGTGAGAAACCTTCTAAGGGTCTCAAGCTTATGTCATGCATCAAAGCGAACAAGTACTTGCGTAAGGAGTACTTTGCCTTTCTCGCCCACGTTGTGGAAAAGAAAGACAAAGGCCCTAGCATAAGTGATGTTCCTGTCGTTTGTGAGTTCCCTTCTGTTTTCCCCGAGGATCTCCCTGGTCCTCCGCCTCCTCGAGCTGTCGATTTTCGTATTGACCTCATTCCTGGCGCAACTCCTGTTGCGAAGGCTCCCTATCGTTTAGCACCCTCGGAGATGCAAGAGCTATCAAGCCAACTCCAAGAGCTTCTTGATAAAGGCTTTATACGCCCTAGTACTTCCCCTTGGGGCGCTCCCTGTTGTTCGTCAAGAAGAAAGATGGGTCTTTTCGGATGTGCATTGATTATCGTGAACTCAATAAACTTACAGTCAAAAACCGATACCCACTTCCTCGTATTGACGATCTCTTCGATCAATTGCAAGGCGCGAAGTGCTTTTCAAAGGTTGATCTCCGTTCTGGCTATCATCAACTTCGGGTTTTGGAGGAAGATGTACCCAAAACCGCATTTCGTACACGTTATGGACACTACGAGTTCGTGGTCATGCCTTTTGGTTTGACCAACGCTCCTGCAGTGTTTATGGATCTTATGAACCGTGTGTGTAAGCCTTTTCTCGATCATTTCGTCATTGTGTTCATCGACGATATCCTAATCTACTCTAAGACGAAAGAAGAACATGGACATTTGCGTCTTATCCTTCAGCTTTTGCAAACTGAACGTCTGTATGCCAAATTCTCCAAGTGTGAATTTTGGCTAAAAGAGGTTCAATTCTTAGGTCACACCGTCAATGAACTTGGTATTCATGTTGACCCTGCAAAGATAGAAGCTGTGAAGAATTGGATTGCACCTAAGTCGCCCTCTGAAATTCGTTCGTTTCTTGGCCTAGCTGGGTATTATCGCCGTTTCATCTCGAACTTCTCGAAGATTGCCGTTCCTTTGACTTCGTTGACTCAAAAAGATAAACCTTTTGTTTGGGGTCCCGAACAAGAAGAATCTTTCCAAACACTCAAGGACATGCTTTGTAATGCTCCTATTCTCACTCTCCCCGATGGGAACGACGATTTCGTCGTGTATTGCGATGCCTCTAACCAGGGTCTTGGTTGCGTTCTCATGCAACGGGACAAAGTAATCGCTTACGCGTCGAGACAACTCAAAATTCATGAGAAAAACTATACTACTCACGACCTTGAACTTGGTGCAGTTGTTTTTGCGTTAAAGATTTGGCGACACTACCTTTATGGTACAAAGTGTACGGTCTTTACCGACCACAAGAGCCTCCAACACATCTTTGATCAAAAGGAACTCAACATGCGTCAACGTCGTTGGGTAGAATTGTTAAACGACTACGACTGCGATATCCGCTACCACCCTGGTAAGGCGAATGTCGTGGCCGATGCACTTAGTCGTAAGACTCATGTTAAGAGTGCTCGTTGCTACCAAAGCGTGGGAAAACTCAATGAGTTAATTCGACAAGCACAATTTGCCGTTATTAACGAGGGTAACCTCGATAACGAGTTGAATTGTGGAATCGAAAACCCACTCGAAGCTAAGCCTGATGGTATTCTTTACTACCATAGTCGCATTTGGATTCCCGATCGTCTCAATCTTCGGACTACTTTGATGGACGAAGCTCACAAATCCCGATACTCCGTTCATCCTGGAGCTGATAAGATGTATCATGACTTGCGCGCATCCTATTGGTGGCCTGGAATGAAACGTGATATCGCTCTCTACGTCTCCAAATGCCTTACGTGTTCCAAGGTCAAGGCAGAACATCAACGTCCCTCCGGTTTGCTCGAACAACCAGAAATTCCGGTCTGGAAATGGGAAAGCATAGCCATGGATTTCATCACGAAATTGCCTCGTACCTCGTCTGGTCACGACAGTATTTGGGTTATCATCGATCGTTTGACCAAATCCGCACACTTCCTCGCCATTCGTGAAGATTACAAGGTCGAGAAATTGGCTCGTATCTATACGAGTGAAATAATTAGTCGTCACGGTACTCCTCTTGATATTATTTCTGATCGTGATGCTCGTTTCACTTCTCGCCTTTGGCAAACTTTCCAATCCGCCCTTGGCACTCATTTGAATCTTAGCACCGCTTTTCATCCTCAATCTGACGGTCAGACCGAGCGTACTATCCAAACTTTAGAGGATATGCTTCGATCATGCGTAATCGATTTTGGCGGCAACTGGGATTCGCACTTACCCTTGGTAGAATTCTCATACAACAACAGCTATCACGCAAGTATTCAAATGGCTCCATTTGAAGCACTGTATGGTCGCAAATGCCGTTCGCCTATTTGTTGGCACGAGATCGGAGACGTACAACTCACCAGTCCCGAACTTATACAAGAGACGACGGACAAGATCCTACAGATTCGTGACAACTTGTTCAAAGCTCGAAGCCGACAAAAGAGCTATGCTGATAAAAGACGCAAACCTTTGGAATTCAACATAGGTGACCACGTACTTCTCAAGGTTGCACCTTGGAAAGGTGTTGTTCGTTTTGGTAAGAAAGGCAAACTCGCTCCTCGCTATGTGGGTCCTTTCAAGATTCTCGAAAGGATAGGCAAGGTGGCGTATCGACTGGATCTACCTCAAACGCTCAGCAATGTTCATCCTGTGTTTCATATTTCGAATTTGAAGAAGTGTCTAGCCGAAGAAGGACTTCAAGTTCCACTCGAAGATCTTCAGATCAACGAT
Source organism: Scalesia atractyloides (assembly GCA_947069175.1). Classification (NCBI taxonomy): domain Eukaryota; kingdom Viridiplantae; phylum Streptophyta; class Magnoliopsida; order Asterales; family Asteraceae; genus Scalesia; species Scalesia atractyloides. The sequence continues at coordinate 76,757,170 of CAMTDV010000013.1, read as the reverse complement.
ACTTTGCACTTTGTGGAGAAACCGGTCGAAATCATGGACCGAGGAACCAAGCAACTGAGGCGCAGTCGTATTCCCATTGTCAAGGTTCGATGGGAAGGTAAACGTGGCGCCGAATTCACTTGGGAACTTGAAAGTGATATGAAGACTAAGTATCCATATCTCTTCGTTACATCTTCCTAAATTTTGGGACGAAATTTCCTAAAGGAGGGGAGACTGTAACGCTCCGCGTTTCTATACTTTCTATATTTGGAAATCTTGTATCGTACTTCTATTTTTAGTAAGCGTTGTATCTTGTATCTGTCTTTCGTTGTAAACGTAGAAAACGGAGACTTGAATCGTAATGAGAAACTCGTATTTTAACTATAATCATGTTATCCTTATACTTGTTCATACTTTAAACGTGTAAACATATTCGTGGTACTCTCAATCGTAAACGTGAGATAACTCGCAAACTTGGTTTGTATTGCGTAAACGAGACTCAAACGTGAAATTTTTAATCGTTAAACTAAATTCGTTACGAAAATATAATTATCTATTCATTTATTAAGTTAATTAATTAAATTAATTAATTAAATTTAGTTAATAAAATTAATTGATTTATTTTACAAAAATTTAAAATTCTATTTTTTTATAAATGTTAATATATATCCTTCTTTAAATAAGTCCAAGGTTTAACGAGTAAATATTGAATTCTTGAACTACAGGGACCATTCCTGCCATTTATGAAACTGTAAAAAAAATAATAATAATAATAATAATAATAATAATAATAATAATAATCAAACAAAACCGGATCCGCGGGACTCGAACCCGGGACCTCCGGTTCACATACAAGCGCCTTAACCACTCCACCAGCCGCCTCTCATTCAAACAAACCCGGAAACAAAAGCTTCTTATGCTTTGTTTCCGGGCGAGGCTGGTCGCGACCAGCTTTCAAACAGCCCATTTTGGGCGCGGTTTTTTTTGTATTTTTTCGAGTTTTAAGCCATTAATTACCCACCTAAACTTCACCTAACTAACCCTAATCCTTCCCCTATAAAACCCACCTCTAATCCAAGTATTTTCACACTTTAATCTCTCTCAAATCACTCTCAAATCACTCTCAAATCACCTCAAGATCCTTGCAACATCAGATTTTCGAGCAGATTGTATACCTCTTACTAAAGTGAGTGTAACTCACTCATTTCTTAATGAAATCACTCCATTCTTTTTCCTACTCATTTCTTAATGAAATCACTCCATTCTTTTTCCTACTTGCTTGGATAAACTTTGGGTTGAATTCCTAGGTTTCTCTATGGAGAATCCAGACCTGGAAATGCCCCAAAATGTCCACAAACTTTCTGTTTTGTCTAAACTTTTATCAAACTTGTGTTTTAACTTCAACAAACTTGTGTTCTTGTGCTTACAATCAAGCTTATGATTAGTAAAGCCTAACCAAGCTTGTTAACATGAACTAAGGGCTGTTTTAACACCCTAAACTTTCTGTTTTTAAAGAGCATTGAGCTCACAAGTGATGCAAGTTCTTAAACTTGTTCTTGTGTGTCCACCAAGGAAGCTTGGGCTATCCTAACTTGAGACCACACATCACTTGATGATTTTTCATCAAGATCCCAAGATAGTTTGCTAGACTTAAAGTGTCACAACCCCACAAAGCCGTTGACGATTGTCCTCGTGTGCTCGTCGGGTTGTTGAATACTTGGCTACTTGGTATCTAGATGACACCTTATCATTCTTGTCTTTACATTCTTGTATAGTATATAGTTCTTGTACCCTCCTTGTTACCAATGGTAACTTGTGTAGTGGTGAACATAATCCGAGGTTCAAAGTGGATGGTTTAACCTCCCACCTCATACTTGACATACATGACACTAGAGGTTACAAAGTGGATGGTCATCCTCCCACCTCCTACATGATTATAATGATATATATATATAACTATATTAAAATTCTAAAACCGAAACCTTGATAATGAACTTATAATCACCTATCAAGTTATTAAGTTTAACACTAAAGTATGTAATTCCTTGTCACGATTCTAATAGGCCCCGAACCTATGAAATCACACCCAAACTCGTAAGAGTTACTATAGTGTCAAGAACGAGTGTTACATCTTAGTGAATACTTTCGTATCATAATACTTTATCAAACATATTTTTTTTATCATGCTCGAATACTCCTAATCTCCCGCTGAAACTCTATACTCATACGCCTCATTTCCTCTTGTAGGATAATTCGGCGTCATCCTCGAACCAACGTCTTCACGGATTGTCAAGTGTAGAAAAGACTTAGCAAAACCGTGAGTACACTCGACCCACATTTGTTTTTATCACTTTTTGGGTGTATCATGTTTCCATATACAAAAATCACAAACACTTAAACTTTATGAAACGCACAAACAATCCTATACACATGACTACTTGAATCGTATACTTGTTGCTTGTCTAGGGATAAACGTTGTGCTATGCTTTAGTCATTAACTATTTTTAGCCTTTGTTTGACATGCTTAGCGCTATAGGAATTCACGCATCCACCTCCATCGCTTTACACGTGAGGTCATGTTAAAACATCGTGATTGCGTTACGGGTTTGATTATTAGCATTGCATGCCTTGATTTGCTCTTGTATAGATTTGGTTGCCATGAAAATTGTTAAAACTTTATTCGTATACGTATGCTATGCTTAAACTTGTGTACTCGCCTTTGCTTTTGCATTGACTTTATTTTAAAACATGTTACAGGTTGAAGGAGATGACGCTATGAAAACAATATAGCAAGGACTAGATACACACAAATTAGACGTTAGGTTTAATGTCGACGTATCAATTTTGTTATGACTTTGCAAATGTTAGATTGTTCTTTGTTTTGTTACATCGATGTATTTGACAATCCTTATGGGATGAAATATGGTTTAATTAATTATTGTCACTTAATAATGTTGTGAGCAATGAGCAATCTCGTTTTCGTCTCATCCCGATGTTTCCGCCATCGGTTGGGGTGTTACAGATTGGTATCAGAGCCATAACTATAGGGAATTAGGTAGAATTGCCATGTTCGACCTAGTCTATAGTTCTAAGTACCCGTTGTGACCATTCTTGATTATGCTTAAAACTTTATGCTTCCTACTTTGCTTCTCTCTTTCCTTTTGGTCTTAATACATATACATGGTGTCTTCCTAAGACACTTTTACACAATACACGTTTGGACGCTTGAAGACACTCGTAATATAAACGAGACGACTTCACTAAAATAGGTGTGAAAACCGCAATTTGGTGAACGACTCTCAATCCGCTATACTTATTCTTTTTTTGCACGCAATTATGCCATCGAGTTAGGAGTGAAATCCAAACCTTGATGGAAAATTTTCAACTCAAAACTCTAGTGGACCCTTACCAACGAATCGGAATTTGCTCTTCGTTTGGTAAGTACCAACCACACTTAGGGTACAAAATCGTCAAGTTAGGGGTGAAACCCGCACCTTGTCGATTAAGTCCCATTCCTTGATTTTCGCTCTCGCCAAAGTCTCGATTTTCTGATCGGTTAGAGACGTGTAGTAACTGGAAGGGTAAAATGTCGTTAGTCGCTTCTCGATGAGAGCATTTTACCTATAGGCCAAAGCACGTTTCTCTAATTCGAGAAGATCTTCGATTCACTTTGGAATTGTCGACGATTCTCTACCCGAATCATTTCCATGTTCTACGAGCCTATTCTTTTTATGTGACTCAAATTTTATGTGTTTTGATACTTGTTACCTCGTTCTTACACACTCGCCCGTTTATCGCAATCAAAAACAATACTAATCCCCGTGAACAAACTAAATTTATACTCTTTATTTGTATTCATACGTGAGTATACATGTTATACTTGTTGAACTCATGCAAACTATGTGAACCATACTTAATGAACACATGCTTCTTATGTGAAACTTATGTGAACTTTATTCATACTCATGCATGCAAAACCTATTTTCTTTATTACAATCAAGTCTCATGCTTTTGTCTTGTTTACAACCTCTAGATGCCTCCTTTCCGTAACACGTTAAACCGCCTCAAGAAGTCCAAGAAGACGGATTCCCAGAAGGAATCCAACAACGAGGACTCAATGTCGAAGCAAGAACTGATTGGACTCGTTTCGGAGCAAATGGCCGGGCAATTGGCTAAGATCATACCCGACATTGTCAGCCAAATCCACACCGTACACGCCGATGCCACACCTAAATCATCCGCTGATTCCAAACCTGATACCCCCAAACCATCTTACCAATTCAAGCATTTCATGGCTTGTAAACCAGTGGAATTCACTGGCATGGACGGTGTTACCGCCATGATCAATTGGTTTGATTCAATGGAGCTTATCTTCCTTCAGGGCGGCTGCCCTGAGGAACTCCGAACCCTTAATGCCACCGGGGTCTTCCGCAAGAGAGCCCTCGAGTGGTGGACCACCGAACGAAACACGCGTGGAAACAAAGCAGCCCATGCGATGACTTGGGAAGAGCTTAAGGAGCTCATGAAGGAGCAATTCTGTCCTCCCCATGAGACCCAGAAACTTGAAAACGAGTTCTGGAATCTCACACAACAGGGGAGCGACGCCGAAGGATTGATTGCGCGCTTTAAACAGTTAAGTATCATTTGCCCTGGGCAAGCCGATACTGTTCCCAAGTCAATCGCCAAGCTCATCCGTTGCCTCTCACCGGTAATCATGAACCATGTAGCCGCAGCCAACCTGAAAACCCTTGAGGAAGCCTATGCCATAACCCTCCAACTCAACCATAACTGCATCCTTCAGGGGGCCTACGACAAGGTCCCTACGAAGCATGCGCACCAAGCCATAGCCAACACCACCGAATCACCTACCCCTCCAGCCAAGAAGCCCCACTACAAGAACAAGAAGCGGAAGGCTTCTTCTCAAAACAATGCTGTCGTCACTCCGCCTACCCAAAACACCCACCAACCTGGACAAGGTTACATTGGCTCTCACCCCAAGTGTACCACTTGCAACTACCATCACCCTGTTAGCACCTCATGCCGAAAATGTGCCAACTGTAATAGGTTGGGACACCTCTCCAACTACTGTCGCCTAACCCAGAACCAGCAAACCCAAGCCCTTTCACCCAATCCTAACCCAAACCGCCAAACCCAAGCTACACCAGGTCGAACCTGCTACAAATGTGGCGATCCTAACCATTTCGCCAACATTTGCCCGAAACGCACCAACAACCAACAGCAACAACAAACCGAACTTGCGAAAGGACGAGCTTTCGTTCTCACCTCAGCTCAAGCCCAAAGTTCAAATGACGTCATCACTGGTACGTTCCTTGTGAACCATATCTATGCTACTTGTCTGTTTGATACTGGCGCGGATAGAAGTTTTGTATCCGTTGAATTTGAACCCTTGCTTAAGTGCGAACGAACTAAAATGCCTAATCCTTTTGCTGTCGAAGTCGCTAATGGTAAGACCATATCCGTTGACTCTGTTCTTTCTGGTTGCTCCCTAATCTTAAACGATCATAAGTTTTCCATCGACCTCATACCTATGCAAATGGGTAGCTTTGACGTCATAGTAGGCATGGACTGGCTTAAGCGAGTTCATGCTGAAGTCGTTTGTTCTGAGAAATTCATTCGTCTTCCCCTACCTCAAGGTGACTCTTTACACGTCTATGGTGAGAAACCTTCTAAGGGTCTCAAGCTTATGTCATGCATCAAAGCGAACAAGTACTTGCGTAAGGAGTACTTTGCCTTTCTCGCCCACGTTGTGGAAAAGAAAGACAAAGGCCCTAGCATAAGTGATGTTCCTGTCGTTTGTGAGTTCCCTTCTGTTTTCCCCGAGGATCTCCCTGGTCCTCCGCCTCCTCGAGCTGTCGATTTTCGTATTGACCTCATTCCTGGCGCAACTCCTGTTGCGAAGGCTCCCTATCGTTTAGCACCCTCGGAGATGCAAGAGCTATCAAGCCAACTCCAAGAGCTTCTTGATAAAGGCTTTATACGCCCTAGTACTTCCCCTTGGGGCGCTCCCTGTTGTTCGTCAAGAAGAAAGATGGGTCTTTTCGGATGTGCATTGATTATCGTGAACTCAATAAACTTACAGTCAAAAACCGATACCCACTTCCTCGTATTGACGATCTCTTCGATCAATTGCAAGGCGCGAAGTGCTTTTCAAAGGTTGATCTCCGTTCTGGCTATCATCAACTTCGGGTTTTGGAGGAAGATGTACCCAAAACCGCATTTCGTACACGTTATGGACACTACGAGTTCGTGGTCATGCCTTTTGGTTTGACCAACGCTCCTGCAGTGTTTATGGATCTTATGAACCGTGTGTGTAAGCCTTTTCTCGATCATTTCGTCATTGTGTTCATCGACGATATCCTAATCTACTCTAAGACGAAAGAAGAACATGGACATTTGCGTCTTATCCTTCAGCTTTTGCAAACTGAACGTCTGTATGCCAAATTCTCCAAGTGTGAATTTTGGCTAAAAGAGGTTCAATTCTTAGGTCACACCGTCAATGAACTTGGTATTCATGTTGACCCTGCAAAGATAGAAGCTGTGAAGAATTGGATTGCACCTAAGTCGCCCTCTGAAATTCGTTCGTTTCTTGGCCTAGCTGGGTATTATCGCCGTTTCATCTCGAACTTCTCGAAGATTGCCGTTCCTTTGACTTCGTTGACTCAAAAAGATAAACCTTTTGTTTGGGGTCCCGAACAAGAAGAATCTTTCCAAACACTCAAGGACATGCTTTGTAATGCTCCTATTCTCACTCTCCCCGATGGGAACGACGATTTCGTCGTGTATTGCGATGCCTCTAACCAGGGTCTTGGTTGCGTTCTCATGCAACGGGACAAAGTAATCGCTTACGCGTCGAGACAACTCAAAATTCATGAGAAAAACTATACTACTCACGACCTTGAACTTGGTGCAGTTGTTTTTGCGTTAAAGATTTGGCGACACTACCTTTATGGTACAAAGTGTACGGTCTTTACCGACCACAAGAGCCTCCAACACATCTTTGATCAAAAGGAACTCAACATGCGTCAACGTCGTTGGGTAGAATTGTTAAACGACTACGACTGCGATATCCGCTACCACCCTGGTAAGGCGAATGTCGTGGCCGATGCACTTAGTCGTAAGACTCATGTTAAGAGTGCTCGTTGCTACCAAAGCGTGGGAAAACTCAATGAGTTAATTCGACAAGCACAATTTGCCGTTATTAACGAGGGTAACCTCGATAACGAGTTGAATTGTGGAATCGAAAACCCACTCGAAGCTAAGCCTGATGGTATTCTTTACTACCATAGTCGCATTTGGATTCCCGATCGTCTCAATCTTCGGACTACTTTGATGGACGAAGCTCACAAATCCCGATACTCCGTTCATCCTGGAGCTGATAAGATGTATCATGACTTGCGCGCATCCTATTGGTGGCCTGGAATGAAACGTGATATCGCTCTCTACGTCTCCAAATGCCTTACGTGTTCCAAGGTCAAGGCAGAACATCAACGTCCCTCCGGTTTGCTCGAACAACCAGAAATTCCGGTCTGGAAATGGGAAAGCATAGCCATGGATTTCATCACGAAATTGCCTCGTACCTCGTCTGGTCACGACAGTATTTGGGTTATCATCGATCGTTTGACCAAATCCGCACACTTCCTCGCCATTCGTGAAGATTACAAGGTCGAGAAATTGGCTCGTATCTATACGAGTGAAATAATTAGTCGTCACGGTACTCCTCTTGATATTATTTCTGATCGTGATGCTCGTTTCACTTCTCGCCTTTGGCAAACTTTCCAATCCGCCCTTGGCACTCATTTGAATCTTAGCACCGCTTTTCATCCTCAATCTGACGGTCAGACCGAGCGTACTATCCAAACTTTAGAGGATATGCTTCGATCATGCGTAATCGATTTTGGCGGCAACTGGGATTCGCACTTACCCTTGGTAGAATTCTCATACAACAACAGCTATCACGCAAGTATTCAAATGGCTCCATTTGAAGCACTGTATGGTCGCAAATGCCGTTCGCCTATTTGTTGGCACGAGATCGGAGACGTACAACTCACCAGTCCCGAACTTATACAAGAGACGACGGACAAGATCCTACAGATTCGTGACAACTTGTTCAAAGCTCGAAGCCGACAAAAGAGCTATGCTGATAAAAGACGCAAACCTTTGGAATTCAACATAGGTGACCACGTACTTCTCAAGGTTGCACCTTGGAAAGGTGTTGTTCGTTTTGGTAAGAAAGGCAAACTCGCTCCTCGCTATGTGGGTCCTTTCAAGATTCTCGAAAGGATAGGCAAGGTGGCGTATCGACTGGATCTACCTCAAACGCTCAGCAATGTTCATCCTGTGTTTCATATTTCGAATTTGAAGAAGTGTCTAGCCGAAGAAGGACTTCAAGTTCCACTCGAAGATCTTCAGATCAACGATACTTTGCACTTTGTGGAGAAACCGGTCGAAATCATGGACCGAGGAACCAAGCAACTGAGGCGCAGTCGTATTCCCATTGTCAAGGTTCGATGGGAAGGTAAACGTGGCGCCGAATTCACTTGGGAACTTGAAAGTGATATGAAGACTAAGTATCCATATCTCTTCGTTACATCTTCCTAAATTTTGGGACGAAATTTCCTAAAGGAGGGGAGACTGTAACGCTCCGCGTTTCTATACTTTCTATATTTGGAAATCTTGTATCGTACTTCTATTTTTAGTAAGCGTTGTATCTTGTATCTGTCTTTCGTTGTAAACGTAGAAAACGGAGACTTGAATCGTAATGAGAAACTCGTATTTTAACTATAATCATGTTATCCTTATACTTGTTCATACTTTAAACGTGTAAACATATTCGTGGTACTCTCAATCGTAAACGTGAGATAACTCGCAAACTTGGTTTGTATTGCGTAAACGAGACTCAAACGTGAAATTTTTAATCGTTAAACTAAATTCGTTACGAAAATATAATTATCTATTCATTTATTAAGTTAATTAATTAAATTAATTAATTAAATTTAGTTAATAAAATTAATTGATTTATTTTACAAAAATTTAAAATTCTATTTTTTTATAAATGTTAATATATATCCTTCTTTAAATAAGTCCAAGGTTTAACGAGTAAATATTGAATTCTTGAACTACAGGGACCATTCCTGCCATTTATGAAACTGTAAAAAAATAATAATAATAATAATAATAATAATAATAATAATAATCAAACAAAACCGGATCCGCGGGACTCGAACCCGGGACCTCCGGTTCACATACAAGCGCCTTAACCACTCCACCAGCCGCCTCTCATTCAAACAAACCCGGAAACAAAAGCTTCTTATGCTTTGTTTCCGGGCGAGGCTGGTCGCGACCAGCTTTCAAACAGCCCATTTTGGGCGCGGTTTTTTTGTATTTTTTCGAGTTTTAAGCCATTAATTACCCACCTAAACTTCACCTAACTAACCCTAATCCTTCCCCTATAAAACCCACCTCTAATCCAAGTATTTTCACACTTTAATCTCTCTCAAATCACTCTCAAATCACTCTCAAATCACCTCAAGATCCTTGCAACATCAGATTTTCGAGCAGATTGTATACCTCTTACTAAAGTGAGTGTAACTCACTCATTTCTTAATGAAATCACTCCATTCTTTTTCCTACTCATTTCTTAATGAAATCACTCCATTCTTTTTCCTACTTGCTTGGATAAACTTTGGGTTGAATTCCTAGGTTTCTCTATGGAGAATCCAGACCTGGAAATGCCCCAAAATGTCCACAAACTTTCTGTTTTGTCTAAACTTTTATCAAACTTGTGTTTTAACTTCAACAAACTTGTGTTCTTGTGCTTACAATCAAGCTTATGATTAGTAAAGCCTAACCAAGCTTGTTAACATGAACTAAGGGCTGTTTTAACACCCTAAACTTTCTGTTTTTAAAGAGCATTGAGCTCACAAGTGATGCAAGTTCTTAAACTTGTTCTTGTGTGTCCACCAAGGAAGCTTGGGCTATCCTAACTTGAGACCACACATCACTTGATGATTTTTCATCAAGATCCCAAGATAGTTTGCTAGACTTAAAGTGTCACAACCCCACAAAGCCGTTGACGATTGTCCTCGTGTGCTCGTCGGGTTGTTGAATACTTGGCTACTTGGTATCTAGATGACACCTTATCATTCTTGTCTTTACATTCTTGTATAGTATATAGTTCTTGTACCCTCCTTGTTACCAATGGTAACTTGTGTAGTGGTGAACATAATCCGAGGTTCAAAGTGGATGGTTTAACCTCCCACCTCATACTTGACATACATGACACTAGAGGTTACAAAGTGGATGGTCATCCTCCCACCTCCTACATGATTATAATGATATATATATATAACTATATTAAAATTCTAAAACCGAAACCTTGATAATGAACTTATAATCACCTATCAAGTTATTAAGTTTAACACTAAAGTATGTAATTCCTTGTCACGATTCTAATAGGCCCCGAACCTATGAAATCACACCCAAACTCGTAAGAGTTACTATAGTGTCAAGAACGAGTGTTACATCTTAGTGAATACTTTCGTATCATAATACTTTATCAAACATATTTTTTTTATCATGCTCGAATACTCCTAATCTCCCGCTGAAACTCTATACTCATACGCCTCATTTCCTCTTGTAGGATAATTCGGCGTCATCCTCGAACCAACGTCTTCACGGATTGTCAAGTGTAGAAAAGACTTAGCAAAACCGTGAGTACACTCGACCCACATTTGTTTTTATCACTTTTTGGGTGTATCATGTTTCCATATACAAAAATCACAAACACTTAAACTTTATGAAACGCACAAACAATCCTATACACATGACTACTTGAATCGTATACTTGTTGCTTGTCTAGGGATAAACGTTGTGCTATGCTTTAGTCATTAACTATTTTTAGCCTTTGTTTGACATGCTTAGCGCTATAGGAATTCACGCATCCACCTCCATCGCTTTACACGTGAGGTCATGTTAAAACATCGTGATTGCGTTACGGGTTTGATTATTAGCATTGCATGCCTTGATTTGCTCTTGTATAGATTTGGTTGCCATGAAAATTGTTAAAACTTTATTCGTATACGTATGCTATGCTTAAACTTGTGTACTCGCCTTTGCTTTTGCATTGACTTTATTTTAAAACATGTTACAGGTTGAAGGAGATGACGCTATGAAAACAATATAGCAAGGACTAGATACACACAAATTAGACGTTAGGTTTAATGTCGACGTATCAATTTTGTTATGACTTTGCAAATGTTAGATTGTTCTTTGTTTTGTTACATCGATGTATTTGACAATCCTTATGGAATGAAATATGGTTTAATTAATTATTGTCACTTAATAATGTTGTGAGCAATGAGCAATCTCGTTTTCGTCTCATCCCGATGTTTCCGCCATCGGTTGGGGTGTTACAGTATGGGGATGGTGATAAAAATAGTTGTTGCATCGAGGGTGAGGTCCAAGATACGGTTTCTTATTTGGGTAAGTTGAGTTGGGTGCCACTTGAGTGATTGGGATAGCTTGGATGGGTATGGCGTGTAAAACTGGTTGATTTCGTTGGGTAGCAGCGAAAAGTTGCCCGTCTCTTCTTCTCTTAGGATTGGGTTGAGAAGGGGATTCGGTTTGGGTGGAGTCGGAGGTTTTAGTCGATTCTTTATCCTTCTTCTTCTCCTCCTTGAAGTCTTTGTTTCGGATTCGATTCTCGGTGAGCTCTGTTGCTAGCTCCATTGCTGCTTCCAAAGTTGCAGGCTTGGTACTTATTACAGAGTCTTGAATCTTTGACGGAAGACCACGAATGTAGTGCTCGATCAAACGGTAGAGGGGAGTGAACATGTTGGGAACCATTTGATGTAACTCGAGGAATCTTTTGTTGTATGTGATGTGGTCTCCTTCCATATGCTTTAACGAATAAAATTCATCTTCTAATTTCTTGATTTCACTCCTTGGGCAAAATCGTCTGGTCATGATTTCCTTCAATTCGTTCCAAGTTAAGGTCATAGCATCTTCCACACCTCGTTTGGCCTTCTCTGTATTCCACCAAGTAAGTGCTATCCCATATAATCGACCGGTAGCATATCGCACTTTGCGATCGTCAGGGCAATCGCAATTTAGAAAAGTGTTCTCCATCTCTTCAAACCAATGGAGGAGAGCGGTGACGCCTTCAGTCCCTTTGTATTTCGGAGGGTCGCATGATTTGAAATGCTTGTAGGTGCATTTAGTGGTATTTGGGGAAGAGTTGATAATGTTTTGGTTTGCTTGATTGACAGGATTAGCGGTAAGTGCTTGTTGAACTTGGATTACAATGTTGGGTATTACGGCAGCCATTTGTTGAGCGATTAAGGCAGCCATGCGTTTGCGGGCTTTTCTTGCTCTCGTCTTCCTACGGGCGAGGTTAGAAGACATCTACAAGGAATACATGACAAGAGTATGAGTTGGATGTTTTTGGGTTCATGGGTCGCATTAGGAATGAACATTCATAAAATAATTATAGAAAAATAAATCTACTACATCCATAGGATGTCTTGGGCTTTGCTCGCCGTTAGGCCCTACATGCCGCCATACTTTACCTGTGTAATCATGTGGGCCCCCATGAATACCGGTTTTTCATATGGTTCGCACGGGTTTGCCAGGTTGCGTACACAAAAACCCGGAGAAAATCGAGAAATATGTATACAACGTGTGATATTCGGAATGTGTCCAGGTGTAGACACGGTGACACCTCAAAGTAGGTTAGTTCGAACGACGTTTGGTGTGGCACGCTTTGGCCTAATAGGTCCTTCGTACTCTCATCGTTGGTCCCCAGGTAGGCAAACTGGTCCGTTATATTGGATTTATACGAATGCCAACCTAGACAGGACGTTCCGACTACCGGTACTTGTACCCTTCCAGTTACTACATGCCCGTCGCAGAACTTACTTTGATGAGATTTGAAAATTGCAACAAAATCTTTGGATAATGAGAGTATGAAAATAAATTGAATACATGAACATCGATATATGTATAATGAATATGTATATAAGCATGTATGTTTGACTGTAAATGTAAACAAATATGAAACAAATAAATATCACAAGTTTGTATGTAACCACCTAATCAATTAAAATTTAGGCAGACTATAGTATAGGCTCTAAGGGTCTAATAACCTATCCTATATCTCTATAGTCATGGCTCTGATTCCAATCTGTCACACCCCGACCCGCAGCGGAAAAGGTGATCGGGGCATGATTGGGTTATCATCAAAGCTCATGACATTTATTATGCATTTCATATTCATTAAATACAATTTAATGGAAATTTACAATAAATGTTACAACATGTTCTAACTATCAATCTAAGCGTCTTTGTTCTCTTCTAAGGCATTTCCTATGTTTTCTTTGCTTCAACCTGTTCACCTGTATCATGTGTAAAAAGGTTTTGGATCAACATAAAGTTGGCGAGAGAATCCTATGGAAAACATTTGAACAAGTTTATTTAAATTGATTATGAAATATGTGCACAACCAAACATGAGTAAAAATAGATGTAAACTTATTTAACAATCATAAGATATTAAATGAAACACACATGAACAATAATGGAACATTTAGAGGCACGCGATGCTCAACTCGTCTCTCACGAGGAACTGAGGGGCCTAATGAATGAATTGCATAAACATGATAATATGAATGACACAACTACAAACAATATAAACTCAATGATACACACATGAACAATAATGAATTTGATTTGAGGCACGCGTTGTTCAACTTGTCTCCCACGAGGAACTGATGGGCTTAATGAATGAATTTCATATAATTTGACAAATGAAATAAGGAATCACAACAATATAAACAATCTAAGTTTAGATCATGACATGGTATGGCACAAATTTAAATAAACGAGTTAATTATTTGAGACACATGACACACCCCAAAACGTGTAATTAAAAGGGGGAGTTGTAAGATTCACTCACAGTGGGTGCGTTCGGTTGATGATGTTGAATGCACGCGAAGTGGTTTTAACCACGAGTGAGATTAACCTAGATAAATCGCATTATGGTTTGGTAAGCAAACGGATTTTATTAATCTATTTTAGTAGGATTGTTGGGTGTATTTTTGTGAGTTTAAGGCTATTTTCTAACCTTAAAAATGTTATTTTTAAGTAGTTTTAATTGATTTTAATTAAAATAATTAAATAAAAATAATAAAAAATTTGACTTTTTCTGCTACAGTGACCGTTGACTTTGACCGGTTGACCGTTGACTGACCGTTGACCGGTTCGTATGCGTATTGTTGTGCGCTGAGTGAGGCTCGAACCCGAGACCTCCCGTACGCGTGCACGCAGCTCTACCAACTGAGCTACGTGTCTAACCCGTTATATATCTGTTTTTAATTATATTTATATATTAACTAGTTTAAACAGAAAATCCTTTTATTTTAAAAACACTTTAATTGAATTAGACGGTGCACTCCACAGGTCTCGAACCCGGGACCTGTGGCTTAAACTAACACACAGTCCACCGCTGGACTGTGTGTCCAACTTGTTAACTTTACTGATTTTTATTATACTTAAACACAAATTAGTTATTTCCTTTTCTGTCTTATTTTAAAAAATAGATAATTGTCCGAGTCGGTGCAGTAGCCCGGACTCGAACTCGTGACCTGTGATATAAACATACACACAGTCCACCACTGGACTGTGTGTCTAACTTGGTTATCTTTCCGGTTATTAATATACTTAACATATATCAGTATGACTCCGGTTCGGTTAATAAAAAAAAATCATTTTTATTAAGGCCGCGTGTGTGGAACAGGATTCGAACTCGAGACGTTAGTGTTTATTGTGCACACAGTCCACCGCTGGACTGTGTGTCTAACCCGAGTTATAACTTGATTTTAATTATACTTATGTGTTACAGTTACTTCGTCTTCTCCGTCAGATTTTAACCAGAATCGGAAAATCCGACTGGTTCAAAGTCTTAATCGGTTTCTTTAGTGTTTTAGGTTAATTATAGATGAGATATAAGTAAAAAGAAAGGAAAATAAGCGTGAGGTATACCGACTAGCTTTCCTCTGTTTTCCGGCAGAACTCCGGCGACAGCAATCCCTTCCGGCGACGAGTGTCTTGCAGCAGCGAGTCTCCAGGAAGTTTGAAAAAGGTATGGGTGACTTCGGTATAAGTTCAAAGGGTTTAGTAAGGCTCAGAAATGGGGAAACCGGTTTTCCGGCGACGAACAGAATAATTCCGGAGAGTGAGTTTTCGCCGAGAAAAGGTGCGGTTTTGAGCGAAAATGTTTGCAGAAGTTCGAGGTGGTTTTTATAGGGCAAATCTTCGAAGAACTTGGTCTGATTTCCGACTGGATTCGTAAGTTATAAAAGCTCCGGCGGTTATGACTTTGGTCGCGGACTCAGACGTCGGTTATAACCGATGTCTTAGTAATTGTTTACGTTATAACGGAAGGATTCGTTAAATACTCGGAGATTGCCGGGATTTCCGACGACTGAACTTTGGGCGCCGGTTTTGAATTCAGAAAGTCATGATATCAATTAAATGATCTTAATGGTTAACAAAAGACATCAGTGGCGCAGTGGTTTGTGTGTTGTGTGTTAAGTTGTTGCCGGACCGGTTACTGACCCGGATTCGAAACCCGGCAGGAACAAAGTATTTTTATTTTGCGATTTTTAACAGTTCTTCAAAAACTAATTATATATTCCCGTATAATAATTGATTATGTATCGTTTAAAATTATTTTGGGCATTTAATTCGCAATGAAAATTTTAACTGACTGTTCGGTTGATAAACGGAGCGGGTTTGGTAAATCCGTTTTTTGACGGATGTTACAAGTTTCCTCTGTTTTAGGACGATCCCGACAATCTAGTTGTCGATATAGTTTCCAAAACTCAACAATTCAATAGCAATATAAATATAAATGATACATATAAACTCTTCGTCAAGTGTCAAAAGACGTAAATAAATGACTAATGTATCGTTTTCGTGTAGATAATAAAATATATAATAATAAGATCGCAATGTAAACAATATATATAAGAACCTTCATTAAATACAAAATGTAAATGAGTATTAAAAGAACGGTTCGAGTGGTTATATAATATGTACAAACAATATACTACAAAAATTGTGCCGTTAACATTGTACCGAAACTCACGTCGACCCGTTGACCACAGTTGGCTGAGTTGATCAGGACTCGAACCTTCAGCAAAGTGCATCAGATAACCTTCAGAGTTGAGAGAGTGGTGAAGATGCAGGTACTACTGTCACCCAAACATGTGATGAAAATGACACGCATACAGTTGGTGGTGGTCATACATCAACTGAAGGGGTAAGAAGGTCAACCAGAACAAGTACCGCTCCTGCTCGGTTGCAGGATTACGAAAGTGGAGAAGGGTTTTCGGAGGATGAAGCAGAATTGGTCATGTACAGCTTCCCTGAAGATCCAGTTAATTTTGAAGAAGCATCTAAAGATGAGAAATGGTGGCAAGCTATGAAGGTCGAAATTCAATCCATTGAAGAAAACAACACATGGGAGTTGGTTGAAGCTCCAAGAGATGTCGAACCAATTGGGGTGAAGTGGCTCTACAAGATGAAATTGAATGAAAAGGGAGAAGTAGATAAGTTTAAAACGCGTTTGGTGGTGAAAGGGTATGCTTAAAGGAAAAGAATAGACTACGACGAGGTCTACACCCTTGTTGCTAGTTGGGACACAATACGTAGTCTTCTAGCAGTGGCTGCTCAGAACCGATGGCTAGTCTATCAGCTCGATGTAAAAAGCGCTTTCCTTAATGGAGAATTAGAGGAGACAGTGTTTGTTGAACAACCTAAGGGTTTTGTCAAGAACGGTGAAGAAAACAAAGTTTATAGACTCAAAAGAGCTCTTTACGGTTTAAAACAAGCCCCGAGAGCGTGGTTTAAACGTATTGAGAAGTACTTTTTGAAGGAAGGATTCAAGAAGAGATGTTATGATCACACGCTGTTTATCAAGAAGATGTGGAACAAAGTTGTGGTTGCTAGCCTTTATGTGGACGATCTGATCTATACCGGTAATGATGTAATGATGTGCAATAGTTTCAAAAGGTCCATGATGCAGGAATGATATTTCCTGGGAGTAGAGGTGGTCCAAGGTGAGGATGGGATTGGAATTTGCGGAGTCATTAGTTTGTGGAGATATTTCCTGCTATGAATCATTAGTTTGTGGAGTCATGGGTGTGTTTGTTGCGAGTATTGAGGAGAACGTTGGAGCTCCTAATCGTGTATGTTATGCTATTTATAGCAGCTTTTGTTCATCAATAAAGTATTCATAAATTGAGTATGAATTTTCATATACACTTGTGAATTTACACTAAAGTAGATCATCAAAACGAATTATAATTATAATTCTGAACAATCATAAAATATCGTACAATTTATTTTTAACCATTCGATTTTAACGATAAAAGTCGCGTTCAAGTGCTTATTGTGATTTTGCGATTATTAAACGTGTATTATTTAATAAAATTATTCTTGTTAATCTAGTAAGATAGCATATACGACACTGGTACTATGAATGCATGTATGTACCCCATAACGGCTTTTTTCCTCCCCAAAACAGTGGCACGTGACTTACTGGATTCATCACGTGCCCCATGTTCTTTGCTTTACGTAATTTTAGGGTTAAGTTTCTTGTTTTCCAATTTATTTGTTGCATATGAATCACTTCAAGTGATTTTTTAAAAATAAAAGTAATTTTGCAGTTTTCTTATTCATGTTTTTATATATTAATTATTATTGACATGCAAAAGATAATAGACGAAAGCATGAGTTCTAAAATATTGTAAATTTTTTTTGAACGGCGATATTCCTTAATCTATGTCGTCTGTGGGATTTGAACCAAATACTTCCTCCTTCTGAATCCAGGTGTTTAAAAGTTTTGTCTTTGCCAATGGACCACCACCACATTGATTAAAACTTTGTAAAATAAAACTAAAATTTGTAGCTACTTGAATTCGGCATTTAGGTCTGGATCTTTCACATAACTAGGCTAGACCTCGATAACCCCTTACTTGATGCACGTCTCCTCTCCTATCCTGATTACCCCTCTCAAGAAATCTTATTATAAACGGTATAAGTGTTTGTTATTCGAATCAGACTCAAAACCCCAAAATTCAATCCAAACTGAATTCGTATAACGAATTCGAATTTGACTTCTGAACCAAATTCCGCAAGCTGAATCACTTTTTTTCTTATGCTTTTTAGTTTTGATGACTATGGATGTTTCTGTATCTTAAATAAAAAAGTTAGCAACAATCTCAAATTATACTTGCATTGGTAACATCAAACTACCGGTATACAAGAAAAGATATGAGAATAGACGAGCTTAAAATAAATATTACCCAAAGATCAACCTTTTAACGAGTTGATTATGAACGAGTTATAAACAGGCTACGATTTACAAGTTACTTGAACAACGCGAATTGCAACCCATATTTGTAGTGTATCCAAAGGTCTAAAGTTATATAATTTTAAATTCATAGATAAAAGAAATGAAAAATGTTGGCAAGTATCAAGTATGCAAATTCCCAAACTAAATACCATTTTTGAAAGTGCATATATTTTCTAACTTATACTTATACATTTATACTATAGTTATTGACTTGTTAACCTTCTACAACATAAATAAATGAACAAGTTTATAAATAAATAAATACAAGTAATACTTATGGGCTGCATGCAATGCATGCTAGGAAGAGAATGGCTGAAGAAACACCATCATCTTCAAGATGGGAAATGCTTCTCTTGAACTTGGTGGTGTTGACTTTGTTATATTGCATTATCACCTCTTTTTGGATGACTGATTTCCGGTGGTGATTTTGACTTTTTTGTTGTTGACTTTCCTTGCTTGCTCATACTTTGAAACCATCTTCTCAACACTAAATTTGTTACTTTTGAAGATTTTGTGTGCATGAGAATTAGTATCCAATGGGTTTATATAGGCAATGAGGCTAACTATGTTTTGGTGTGAAGTTACCTTTCTGCCCTTTTGGGACAATGCCATTATTTTTTTATAGTTAGAATTAAATGATGGATCATATGCTTGGGATAAATCAGTGCACCATTATTTGATACGAAATTATCTCTTTATTCTTATCACATTTATTTGTGGATCATGGTATTTATGTTTTTTTTTTATTTCATCTTTTATTCTAATGAGGTTTAATTTTAGAGATTCCAACGTCTATCTTTTGTCTAAACTTACACAAGTAGTTTATGTAGTTGGTTTAGATGTTATAACTTAAAACATATCGTTAGAAAGTAATTGTTAATCTTGAATTTATGCGATCATATATAACGAATAGATTTTATGGCTTTAAACACATTCTTCGTTATTGTATTGTGTTTCATGACTATGTCATGATTTCTTATCCCGATAAATCGTTAACTGATTCGCCCTGGTCCATATGAATCTGGAATATGATATTATACATACCGTCTCATGTTTAATTAAAGAGATAGTAAAATACTATTATTTATATTACAATTATCAACTTGTTAAATACAAACACACCGTCTCATGTTTAATTAAAGAAATAGTAATATACTGTTATCTATATTACAATTATCAACTTATTCAATATAAAGTTTAAAAAAAAATCTAACACAAAAGTATATTATTCAAGAAAGTTTTAATGTGACATAAAAATGAGAGTGATTGGCTTAAATGTCAAGTGAAGGGACCTATATCTGAGTGAAAATGTTCATGTGATGGAAAGGGACAAAAGATGGTAGAGGAGAGTGGTAGACATGAGAGATGAGACCATCATACTTGATGCATGCCCCCTTGTCGTAGAAAACAATATCTCCAAGTGTCAAGTTTGTGATTCACTTTATGCAAGCCCAACTTGTTGTAGAAAACATATTAGGGTCGTGTATAATATATATATATATATATATATATATATATATATATATATATATATATATATATGTGTGTGTGTGATTCACTTTATGCAAGCCCAACTTGTTGTAGAAAAAAATTTAGGGTCGTGGGGTTGGGGTTAATTTGTTTTTCAATATATATATATATATATATATATATATAGATTTGGATCAAGAGAAAACTTCTATGAGTTGTGAGAACTTAGAGAACTCGGTTTTTCCGTACGAGTTTTGCAGTTTTGTCCCCATTTTTTCACACTTTTAGATTAAAATGTTACAAAGACGACTGTAAAAAAACGAAATGTTGTTTTCGGCCCCTACAGTTGTTGTAATAAGTTGATGACATCAGTTTTTGAAAGCATTACGGCCGTTATAATTTTTTATTTATTTAATTTTTTTTGGAAAAGTTGATTTTTTAGGTTTTTTGGTTAAAAATTTAAAAAAAAAACATTTTATAAGGTCGAGTTTTCTAAGTTCTCACAGCTCGTATGAGTTTTCATTTACCCTAACCCTATATGTGTGTGTGTGAGGATCATTTGAGAAGAAAAATGTAATTGAGAAGAAAAAAAACAAATGGTATAACTGTAAGAAATTGAATAGTTTTTCTCATCTCATTTATTATCATTTTTACTAATTAATTAAACTACTACAAAAAGATGCATTTATTATGAATTTGATCGTCACAAATGCATAATTTTGTAGTAGTATTAGTTATAAAAACTATAATCCTCCACACCAATTTTTTTTTGCTTACACACATCAAAATTTATCCTACGTATTTTGAAATTTATTCTACACATATTAAAATTTTATACAACACATATCAAAATTTATTTTACACAACTCCGTAATTTATCCTGCACACTTTGTAATATATAGTACACTCCAACTATATTAATTATTTTGAAAGTTGGAAAATAAGTTACAAATTTAATGTATTTAGCTATTAAAGAAGAAGACTAAAAATTAATTTTATATGTAAGCTTACAAATAATATGCTTATAATAATATTAAGGGGTATTGGATTTAAATAACACCAAGTTTCACCAATTGGCTGATAACACTCCCAACTTTCGATTTGTACACCAGTACTCCAAACTTTCAAATTTCAAATGAGAACCACCACGAGTTGTGAGAATTGTGAGAACTTTTTCTTCCCGCGCGAGTTTGGCCAAAATTTTTTTGCACAAACGTAGATGAAAATATTATAAACACATCTGTAAAATAATTGTCGAGTCAGTGGTTTTGACTGGTGCAATTTTTTTATGCACTGGTGTAAATTTTGTACGAAGATAAATATCTTTTTTACGTCTCATGTAAATGTGGGTATACAACATTTTTTTTTTGCTGAAACAAGTGATTTTTTACGAATTTTGAGAAAAAAATCGGAAAAACCTTTTGAATGACCTAGTTCTTACAGTTCTCACAACTCAAAGTGGCTCTCATTTTAACTCTTCACTATATATATATATACAATATAATATATTATATATGTATATATATAATATAAAATATCTTTTGTCTTTTTGTTATGTTTTAGTCATGTAATATGTGTTTTTTAATATTTGTAATATTTAAATGTTAATTTATTAATTGTGATCCCATATTGATTTGTTTTGTATACAAAAATTTTAGACATAAAACTATCTATATAATAAAGATGTTTATTACAAGTTTACAACATATGTATCAGTGAAACTAGAGAGTTTGAAGGTTCTGTGTAGAATTTCTATCAATAGGGTTCTCAACATCATAAGTAATAGATTTTGTAATTTGATTCATAAGATTGTCAAGAGTAGAGTACTTGGAGTATTACAACCCTAAATATGTATATGTGCTTAGTTAACATTGCCTTTGTTTTTATCATAAACTGATTTTTTTATTACTTTCTTAAAATAGAATCTTGAATTACTATCTTGGTTATATGTAATCATACACAATAATAATAACTGAGTTAATGACTTTAAACACATGTTTATTGTATTGTTTATTATCATGTTATGATTGGATGATGACCTGTCAGATAAAGCTCGAATATGATGTATTGCCTTTTTTATCTTGTATGCGTTAAATATTCATACTTTAGCATACTACCATATTACATAATACAAGTTTAAATTCGAGCTGGTATCTCACTTGAAGCAGACTCTTTTATTCCTACGTGTTATTCTACATCTTACCCTCCTCAGACCCTATCTTAGCTTTGCTAGTGGTGTAATTTACTGAGTTTGATGATGATGATGATGATGTTGATGACGTTTAAATATAACATGACACACGTAACTCACTAAAATGCCACACGAATCGAAAGGACTAACATTCAAGTGAAATATTTGACACGCGAAAGAACCTATATTGAAGTGAAACATTTGATGTGACCGAAATAGACTAAAGGACGGATAGACCATATGTGTTAAAGACATAAGGTCATATTGTGGTTTTAGTTTCATGTTTTCAGAATTTACATTAAATTCCTCATTGTTTATCTAATTGTAATACGTTTAGTCACACTAACCAATGTTGAAATTACGTTATGTTATAATAAAATGGCCAATATACTTTAATCCACCACTAGTCGCCTCATTATAGTTTGTTCCACCATCTCCAACTCCCAATCCCATACAAACACCATCTCATACATAAAAATCATCGATGAAACAAATAACGTTGCGTTGATCAAGAAATATAAAAACAACTATTTATAATACCATCAAAAGCAGTTGTAGATCTAGAAAACTTTTATAGGGGTAACTTTTTAAAAGAAAGGGTAACGAAATCGAAAAAAACGTCAAATTTTTCCAAAATTTACACTACCGCCGGAGCGCCAAGGGTAGCGGAGGCTACCCCTTATATAAAGGTACATCCGCTCCTGATCAAAAGACCATGGATTGATGCTTTGCATGAACATATGCCCATGATGTGTATCAACTGATACAAAAGCATGTTCATCGAAGTAGTAAAATCGTCAACGATGTTCACTTTGTAGCTTCCACATCATCGCAACCTAACCCATCTCATTCGTTGAAGATAGTTTTCTTCAAAAAAAAAAGATGGAGAGTGAAAGAAAGAGTAGATGTGCGGGCCATCGCCCAAAGAGTAACCAAGAGGGAAGGGGTAAGGTTGAAAATTGTTCATTCATAATAAAAAAGGAAAAGGAACGAGATAGGTTAGTTTTTTAATTTCTTTGTTTTTGCTTTTAATAAAAAGGGTATATTAACGATCTCGAAAAGTTTTAACATAGATTTTAAACAAATGAGACATAACTCACTTACATGACATATGCAAAGGACCTATATTCGAGTGAAAATATTTGATGTGATGGAAAGAGACCAAAAAAAAGATGGGTAGTCTAGACATAAGTGATAAGACTATGAAACTACTATGGTTCATACAATTTTCTTTCTTTCTTAACATGTATTTAAAATTTGATATCTTCAATAGGAAAAATAAAACAATATTACAACACAATTGTCATCCAAACTCCATGGTTTTAGATGGTTTGTTGACCCTCTAGTAGGGGTGTCAATCGTATTGGGTTAATGAGTTGACCGGTTACGGGTTGGTAGGTTGGTGGGTTGAAATGTTCAATTCAAACCTGACCCACATTATTACTCGGGTCAAAGATTTCAATCCTAGCCCACACAAATATAAATTCGGGTCAACCCGAACCCGGCCTGTATAACACGTATTTTAAATGAGTCATATAAGTTGATTTATAAGCGAATTGTTGGGTTTTGAGTGGGTTAATGATAACATGTTTAATGTTGAGTATGAGTATGACAAATAAATAATATAATAGGTCAAAATTAACATTATTATGACTAATCATGTAAAATAGAAATAAAAAAAATTATAAGAGGTTTTTTTCTAAATAGGTAAAGGGGTTAACCCTATTTATAGGGGTCAACTTAAACCCGACCTTTTTTTTAAATGAGTCGTGTTAGTTGATCCAAATCTGTTTTTTTTTTCTCAGTTTTTGTGTCGGGTAAAGAATTAGTTAATATTTTAGGATAAAGTCTTTAGTTACACTTTGTTTACAAGTTACCATTGATCATATTTAATAACAAATTAGTTTTTGACTTTATAACAATGCTGCCATGGTTGGATGACAGCGATCCAGATGAAGCTCGAATATGATAATCTTATTTTTTTATGTCTCATATATTAAAAGGACTTATTATATAATAAATTACAATAAATAATGTGAGTTATTAGTTCACTGAATGGCATGTGAGAAGACCTATATTTGAGCCAAAATATATGATGTGATGTAAAGAGGGTATGGGGGAGACATGAGACAATTGTACCTTATGCAAGCCTACAAAACAATTATCTTAGAAAATGGGGTGTTGGACTTTCCAAGGGCAACCCATTTTATCAAAATTGACCACTCTATTTATTGATTATAACTTTTGTGTCACAAGTTATCCAAATTAATGTGGAAAAATAAGTATAATAGTAACATATCTTAATTTGGTTTAATAGTTTCTTTAATATAAAATAAAAATTATTCTTATAGTTCTTGTATTTCATGAGTTATGTTTTGATTTCTTATGAGAAACAGGAAACAAATATTTCTATTTTTCACAAATTTTAGTTTTTAAGCCGGGGTATTAGAAAATATCCATATTCAAACATCCGATCCGAACTATCATCCGAATTTTCGGATTCGGATAGTGACTTTAAAAATTTTCGGATATTCAGATATCCGAGATATCCAAAAATTTTAATTTAATTTTTATCAGATATCCGAAAGATCCAAAAATTTATATTTGGGTATCTAAAACCATCGGATATATCCAGTTCCGAATATTAAAAAATAAAAAAATTAAAAATTAAATAAAAAATGGATATCCGGATATTCGATTCACTATCCGACGGATATCCGAAACTTCAGATATGGATTCAGACAGTGAAATCAGGTATCCGAAATTCTGGATCTCTGAATTTTTGGATATCCGATTTTGAACACCAGTGCAAATAACAATTACTTATAGCTATCTCTCAGACCTATAAGTAAGTTGGTAGGAGTATGATACAAAATTTAACACGTACCATGGCGTGCGTGGATTGACTTACTGAAATAAACAAGTCATATTCGTGCGAACAAAAATTAGAATTAAAAATTGAAAAGTATATGACTATTAAATCAGTCAACAGTTACGTGTACAACATGTTTTATTACAATGTTGTTCATTCTAACATGCCAACTCGTTTGATCCTTTAAATAGAAGTGCTACATACACAAACAGCCTTAT
Source organism: Scalesia atractyloides (assembly GCA_947069175.1). Lineage (NCBI taxonomy): Eukaryota > Viridiplantae > Streptophyta > Magnoliopsida > Asterales > Asteraceae > Scalesia > Scalesia atractyloides. The sequence continues at coordinate 76,732,005 of CAMTDV010000013.1, read as the reverse complement.
TCGGGTCGGTTAGTTCGGGTCAGATGCACCTAGGTCTTGGATTGGATCTTTGTCTTCCTATGTGACTCATAATTAGCCCTAATTTAATTTGCTTGGTTGGCTTAATGATTGCCATTATGCATGGGACCTAATTAATATATGAGGGATTCTTGCAAACAACAAAATTATATAACTATGAGTGCATATAAAACAACATAACTGATTTCAAGTTTAATCATTTTGTTAACAAAATATCATAAAGGTGCCTACTTTTAGGCATATTTAAAATACTAGTTTTTTTTTATTAAATAATTGGTTACATTTATTTCCATGAAATACTTGAATATTCTTGCTTACTTGTGAATCATCATAAATGTATTAAAACATATAATTATAAATTTGACCTATGCACTTTTAAAAAATAAAAATCCTACACCAAAAGAACTTTGTAGTCGATAGTAATTCAACGCACTCAATACAAAAAATTCATGCCTAAAATCTATTTTGAAATAGAAGTGACCCATTTGTCATTTTGGATGAAAATAAAGTAGATATGTGAAATTTGTTAACGTATTTTCATGTTGATACTTGAGGTAAAACTCGTGATAAAGGATTTATAAACATGACAAAATAAATTAACGTTCGAATTTTCATATTTATCAATATTATTTATCTAACTACAATAAGTGACGTTAGAAGTTTAGAACTATCATCCCAAATAGTGAAACTCGATAATCTAATCTGAAAATTCTAAAAAGTTTATATTACACATAAGCCCAGTCCAAAACATACACAGGCTTTTAGGTCCATGATCTCTAATTTTCACTCGTTATCCGGTCCAAAATAAAGAAGATTTAGCAAACTCATTTCATACCTAAAAAACAAGGAACCTAAGAGAAGTAGATGATTCTAACATGCATCATCAAGAACAAGAACCTAAGAGAAGTAGATGTCAATGAAAGCAAAGAACCTTTGGGCATGATTTGAAATGTATTTAGTTGAAGGTGATCCTTTAACGTGCGTCAAAGGGGTGAGGGTGGGGGTTATGAGGATGAGCGTCAAAGGAGAAGGTATGTGGGGCCCATTGATTCCCACCGAATATTTTTTTTTCTGTTGTTGTTTTAACGTGGGTGTTATCTCAAACCATTTAAGTTAACGATTAAACCTCACATTTATGTGGTGCTGATGTGGCGTGACAAAGACCCTATGGGTTTTATCCCACACCACCCAACCTAAAATAAACGGCTAATTCAGCAAATTGTTGTAAAGACAATATTCTTAAATTATGAGTTAGATATGGGACAACACGAATGTTTCTTAGTACAAGGATGGTAAAAGAAGGTTTGTAAAGGACAGTAAAAGAAAGTTTGTAAACTTACTGAATCCTTGTAAGGGCATCATACACTCTCCTAAAAAAATAGAACAAAAGACAAAATATTCCTATTAATTACCTAAAAAGTTGGGTTGTTACATGAATATACAAACCAAACCCTCGAAACTAAAGTTGGAGGAGTTGCTTGTTTTATTTTATAAGGATATCATTCTCTAGTATATTGCATTTGCATGTTTTTTTAATCTTTATCGTTTGTAAATTGTGGGACTTGAACAGTTGAACCTAAAACCTTTCCCTTTGAATCTAACTGTTTAAAGAATTTATATGCAAAGTTGGTGGCATACACAACTTTTATTGTTTCTTTTTTATAAATAAATTACATAATATGTAAATTGTAGATACTATTAATGCATTAGTTTATAGTATTTGTTTTTTTAAAAGGTAACTAGGTGTCATTTATTTAAATTTAGTTAGTTTTACATTCAAATCAGCTTAACCATCCGTCCATACATTCCCTTGACACCATAAAAAAACCTCCACATATAAATCCTAAAAACAAGCAAGAAGAAGCACTTTTAAATGCGTACTACTTGGATCATATCAATCTCATTGCTTACACCATTTTCCTCCAAATGAAAATCAACATTTTTATATTTTTTTCACTTTCTTTGTTTTTAATACTAGGAGTTGTGGAAAGCTTCAATTACCATGAGCAAGAACTCGAATCGGAGGAGGGATTCCAAGGGTTGTACGATAGGTGGCGAGAACACCACAAAGTGACCGATAGAAGCCCCCAACGGTTCAATGTATTCAAGCACAACGTACGAAATATTCACAAGAAAAACAAGATGAACCTGGGATACAAGTTGCAAATAAACGAGTTTGCTACCATGACTGCCCATGAGTTTAGGAAAACCCATGCCGACTCGAAGATTGGCCACCTCATTGCGCTTCACGGGATTCGTAAGACCAACCTGAGTTCCAGTTATAATGATATCGATATAAACGCTATTCCACCGAGGATGGATTGGAGGGAACTTAACGCTGTCACCCGTGTGAAAAATCAAGGGAATTGCGGTAACACGTTTTGTCTCATTTACATACAAGTTAGTCTTTTGCGTTTGAGAAAAGAGGGTAAATTTAGCATCACCCAATATCTCTATAACTAAGGTTGGTTAATTACATATTTATATTGAAATTAATACATAAAATAATAACTTTAGATTGCACTTGTAATGATATAATCCTGTAACCATATTTACCACAAACAATTATCTATATATTCAAAACACTAAAGATATATTCTTCTAATCAACTAACGGGGTGGTGGTCCATTGACAAAGACTAAGCCTTAAACACATGAGTTTGGAAATGGGAAGTTTTGAATTCAAGTCCCACATACAACAGGGGTCAAAAGAAATTCGCCGCTCAAAAAATATATATTTTTGTAACCATATATAACACAAACAATTATCTATATTCAAAATGATAAATGTTATATTTTTGTAACCATATTTAGCACACATAGTTACAAATAATTTTGGTGTCGAGTTTACAGGAAGTTGTTTCGCATTTGCTGCGGTGGGTGCAATTGAAGGAATAAACGCCATCAGAACGGGTCAACTCTTATCATTATCAGAACAACAACTTCTTGATTGTGATTCGAGCGACAGAACCTTCCATTGCGACGGAGGGTTGGTCTGCGGCGTATTCACTTTCGTCAAAGAGCATGGAGGTATAGCTACCGATGAATTCTACCCTTACGTAGGTAAAAGGGAAATATGCGATACATCTAAGGTACAAACATCATTAATGAATATATTGTAGATAACTAGATTACAATGCCTGTTATATCTAGTACAAACAGCTTTTAACGTACGAATTGTACAAATAATTATAGCAATTATGTTTGAACTAGAGTAAGTATTTATTACACTACAGTTTTGAAGTAGCATAAATGCGTATTAATAAATGGTTTAGTTCATTTTGTTACAACAAATGAGCTATATAATATTAATGCTACTTTAAAACTGTACTATAATAATAATTCTTCTAGTTGAAACATAATTACTTTAGTTATTTGTATCATTTGCACGTTACAAGCTATTTGTATTTGATTCTAACAATCAATGTTTTGAAACCAGTATGGTCATCACTCGGTAACTGTTGATGGAACTGAGTATTTGCCGGAACACGATGAAGAAGCACTACTGAAAGCAGTGGCACATCAGCCTGTAACTTTTTCCATGGATCCTGGCGGTGACGGTTTCATGTTCTACAAAGAGGTAACATTTCAATCACACGTTCGTTCATTTGTTACCGATATGTTGTTTAATAGTTCATGGTGTATAGGGAATATATAGTGGACCGTGTGGAATGGAGATGATGCACGCGATGTTGCTAGTTGGATACGATCAGGATCCTGACGGAACCAAGTATTGGATCGTTAAGAACTCGTGGGGCGAAGGATGGGGAGAGAAGGGATACATTCGTATGTTGCGCGGTACGAGTCCCCAAGGGGTTTGCAACATGTATGGGCATTCTAATTTCCCTCTTAAATCTCCAGAAACCAAAAATGTTGAACTCTGTAGAATACAATTTTAATTATGTTCACTTATCATTTTATATGTAACCATCCGAGAGAGAAAACAAAGGTGTTAAAGAGATTTTTTTTTGTTACTTTGTGCTTCGATTGTGAGATTTATTTTCTTGATACATTATATAACATAAAAGAATACACACAACTGAGGGTTCACGAACATAAACGAATGAGCACACATGAATATAAGTGAATAAGCGTAAACAAAAACAAACGAACACCAAGTAAAAATGTAAAGAGACTATCCAAGTCAAATTTTTAAAATATTATTATCCCTGCATCCAAATGGTTATGAAAATGAAATTGATTTAAAATTAATATTAATATTAGTTATAAATAATTTGGATGAACAACAATCACAAAATGAACATAAACGAATAGCTATAAATGAACAAACATAAACGAACGTAAGTAAATGAACATGATGTGTTAATGTTAGTTCGTTTAACTAAATGAGAAAAAATCGTGTTCATGTTTGTTCATCTATCAATGAACGAACTTCTCGTCAAATGGCTCACAAATAGTTCATTGAACATCCGGTTCGTTAACATGCTACGTCAACTTTTTTCATCAAGCCATCAAGGTCAACCATATATCGAAACCAATGCCAAATCCAGATAAAAACATGTCATTGTAAACTGACAAAAACACACTATTTCTTTTACGTCGAATCGTTGCTTGATGGTAGATCAATGCAATGGTAATTGTCTATTCAAACTTCTAAGGGCATTTTCCTCATTACACATGCATAAACAAAACTAATTACATAGTTTTAGTACATGAGTGATGAGTGGCTTCCATATACAATATCTAGGGATGAGCATAAAACCGAAATAACCGAACCGTAACCGAAATAACCAAAGGGTCGGTTATTTATATTTTTGATATCGCGTGTTGCGGTCGGGTTATGGTTATTCTTATTTTCATAACCAAAAATAACCAAACCAAGGTGTTTTTTTTTAAACATGGCCGAATCCATAGGACCATTGGTTTTTAAGTTAGTCTTTAAGTGTTTAACCACGACCCAATCCATATGTTTTTTGGTGAAGTGTTTTAAGTCTTTTAACCATGACCCAACCTTATTGAATTTAAAACTATAGCCACTTTGTGTTTCCACATAATACGTGTCTACACATGTTACTTTTGTTTTTGGAATTCAGTAAGCATATGTGGTAGCGAAATATAATGGTAATTCTACAAGCTTTAACCGTGTATATTTATTTTTTTGCACGTGAATTTTGCATAACTCACACATTTAAAGCCGAACTTTAGAAACGATAAAAAAACGACCTATAACCAAACCGCATTAACCGCAAATAACCGATTAACCGAAACCGCATTAACAAACGGTTATGATTTTTGATAACCGAAATGTGCAGTTATGGTTTCGGTTTTAGGCAACAACCGAACCGAACCGCACCATGCTCACCAATATCCCTAAAAAAACTAACACCAACTTTCAACTTCCTGCTGTCAAGGTTAATACGGTAACCTTATTAAAAATAGAAGCATGACACACATTTTAACTTTTGAGATCAAAAATTACTCATCACATACAAAACATGCAATTTTTTTTCTATAAACAAATAAACAAACGTACCCTGTAATGACATGATCTCACTCATAAAGCAGGGTGAGCGGAGGGGTGAAAGAAGGACAAACTTTTCCTTTATCTAAAGATATAGAGCGCAGATAGGTTGCTCCCAATAAGACCTCCGGCTAAAAAACACATTTTTTACAGTAAAATAATACAGGGTATATATAAGAAAAACAAAACAAAAGTACTAATAATAGTTGTAAACAACCGATACCAAAACGTAGTGCTAAACTAGAAAACCATGCATTTTTCTATGCATGATGGTGAGGATAATCTTTGTGATCATATAATGGGTATGGAACTCAAATGCATAAGAATTAATATGAAACCAATAACATAAAACACTAAAATATTCATGGGAATGGAGCTAATATTCAACTGGCTTAAAAGTGCAGGCGATCACCATGCGTGTTTAAACTTTAGACCCTTAATGTTGTACCAAGAGTCAAAAAAACAAAACAATCAATGTGTTTGCGTGTATGAAGAAAATTGAAAACATATATGTACATACTTGCATGTGACGTGACGCGATGATGAAATACGGTATTTATCATGGTATCATGTCCACATACATATGACTCCATTCCTGTCTGAAGTGGCAAGAGGTTTTCCAAGACCACTCCAAGAACAACACAATACCGAACCCGTATGTTCCTTAAGAGTGCTGACTATGTTACCATTAGATATTGACCATACATGAACCGACCCGTCAACAGATCCAGCAGCAACGTAATTATTATCTGCACTAATACAAGATCTGCTCCAATTAGATGCAACTCTATTCTCACTCGCTCTTAACGTCCCCCAAACTTCAAGTGTCCTCGTATCAAACAAATTATGTAAATTATCCCTCCCGCTTGTCAATATAGTATTACCGTTTCGGGATAACGATATAGACGTCACAGAAGACGAATGTGCGGCAACTTCACTAAGTAATTTTCCCGTTTGTATGTCCCATAACCGTAAATGCCCGTCAACATGGCCCGAAAATATAGTCTGACCATCAGGGCTAAACGACAACGTATTGCAGTTACTCGGGAACATAAGTGTGTTAACACAATACCCTTTGTTAAGATCCCAAACTTTAATCGTTCGGTCATACCCCGAACTGACAACATGGCGGGCTGACGATCTGCTCACGTCGACAGCACATACTTTATCTTTATGGCCCGTAAGAGTATGACGAACCCGGCCCGAATTCGCATCCCAAACGTAGAGATTGTTCGAGCTGCTAGCTGCGATTATGGATCTGTTATCATGGGTGATGCTGAGATCGAGAACGGAACCTAAACAACCGTTGTAGGTTTGGATCAAACGGCCCGTTGTTGAGTCCCATGTTTTGACGGTGTGGTCCTGCCCGCCACTGATTAATTTACCGGAGCTGTTTTCAAATACTATGACTGCACAACCGCCGTCATGAGCTGGGATCCTGTGTTTGCATGTCTTTGGTATGATCGGTTCTACGTAATATTCTGCACCTTCTTCACTCTGACGGACCACGCCAAAATTAACATACTTGTTGAAATTGAGCTTATTGGATATTCAAACAACCTTGGGCAGGGTTAATTGAATTTGGGAGCTAAACTCACTAACATGGGTGCGTAGAATTAATGTCTATTTAAGGAAAAGTGGGTTTAATTTTCCCAAGTTATCTATTTGTATGCAAGTACTTATTTTGATGTTTTAATGGATTAATAAGTTTATGTGCTTAGTTTATTGTGTAGAATATTAGTTATAAACCTTGTGTGCCTAGTGTAATGTATGCTAAAAATTTGCATAGGCTTGTTGCATACTAAGGTTAAATAGAAGATAACTGATTAACATTTGATTTTTCATGAGTAGCTTTTTTTTTTTTCTTAACGTGAATTTCATTAAAAATCACTAGCAAGACGCCGGGAATTGAAATTATACCAATCCAACCAAGAAAGAGGACTTTAGAGGAGAACATTTTTTATCCAAAGAAGTCGAGGGATTTGATGTCTTACAAGATCATGGCCACTTCCGGTCCTCCACCAATTTATTTGAGAAAATCTTGTCATTCTTAGTCTTCCGCACAAGTAAGTCACCATTATGATTCCGTGAAGAACTTTCCTCTTGGGACGGTTCAAAGGACCTGTTTTATGAATTTCTAGAAGGTCCCGAACCAAAAAGGCAAAAATAGGAGGAATACCCCTCCAAGTGCTAATACTAGGGGTGTGAATTTATGACACGACCTGGAAACCCGACACAAACCTAACACGAAATTCGCGGGTTTAGGTTTCGTCTAAACGGGTTCGGGTCAGTTTCGGGTTGAACACGCGAACCCGTTTAGGTTTACGGGTCAGGTTCGAGTCAACCTGGTCGGGTTGGCGGGTTGACCCGTTTAACACATTTATACTATATTATATTTTTTTACAATATATTTTATCTCATAAATTAAATGGGGCGTGTATTTTATGCCATGATTATAACTTAAATGGAGAAATTAACATAGCTTTTATAATTTAAATATGATATTATTATATACATTTGTGTTTTTTAAGTAATTTTTAATTTTAATATATTAATTTTAGAAAAAAAAATTAAAAAATTCGGGTTAAACGGTCGTGTTCGGGTCAACCCACAAAACTTCGGGTCGTGTTCGGGTTCATATATATGATACGATTTTCGGGTTCGGGTCGGGTTCGTGTAAAATTTTCGGGTTCGGGTCGGGTTGAACCCGCCAACCCGCGAACACGACCCGTTTAGCAGCCCTAGCTAATACTCACTCCACACGACTAGCTATATACAAAAAAGTCACACAACAATGTCCGTCGAACTCAAATTCTAAAAATTTGCAAGCATCACACGAATATGTGATGAAACTTTGCATGTTTGTGTAATATGAGCCAATTTAGAAAAATGTGTTGCATTTATAAAGTTTCAGTTTGGTTTTAGAAGCCAACTCTCTATCTACTCATCTAGCTTTGATAATGTATACACTTTCAAGAAAATACACCAAAATGAGAATAATGAGTCTTGGGGGATAAATTGAGCAGGCATTGTAGTTGGTTAATCATGATATAATATAACAACATTATCTTTTGGTCACTACTTATACCTCACATTACTCGTAAATAATATGGGAAACCCTTTTTGAAAAGTCTTACGCGACCATGTTAGATTTTGAAATTTTAGGCCACTAATAAAACGACTTGATATCTTTATTGAAAAAGTTCATAAAATATCGGTTTCACTTACTTGATCCACAAACATTTCTTCTCTTATAGAATCGTTTCACTTGTCGTATAGTATGGTTTCAATACCCATGGATCTAAATTGCGTCATTAAAATTAGTTTATCATTCGATAGTTAACTATCATGGGACAAAGATTCGGTTTATTTTAACAAATTGTTTAATCTAATAATCTGAGACAACATTGTATTTTTATAGTTGGTTATGACTTACGAGTATTAATCAATTATTTATTTATACCAGATAAAACAATATTGTATTTTTATATTTATCTGATTATTTTGGGAGAAAATGATAGGATCACAAATAATTAGATAAGATCGATCTATTTAAAAATGTATATAAAATAAATTAAGTGTTTAAAAAAAGTTTAGATAAAACAATATTGTATTTTTATATTTATCTGATTATTTTGGGAGAAAATGAGAGGCTGAGAACTGACATTATTTAGGATCACAAATAATTAGATAAGATCGATCTATTTAAAAATGTATATAAAATAAATTAAGTGTTTAAAAAAAGTTTAGATAAAACAATATTGTATTTTTATATTTATCTGATTATTTTGGGAGAAAATGAGAGGCTGAGAACTGACATTATTTAGGATCACAAATAATTAGATAAGATCGATCTATTTAAAAATGTATATAAAATAAATTAAGTGTTTAAAAAAAGTTTAGATAAAACAATATTGTATTTTTATATTTATCTGATTATTTTGGGAGAAAATGAGAGGCTGAGAACTGACATTATTTAGGATCACAAATAATTAGATAAGATCGATCTATTTAAAAATGTATATAAAATAAATTAAGTGTTTAAAAAAAGTTTAGATAAAACAATATTGTATTTTTATATTTATCTGATTATTTTGGGAGAAAATGAGAGGCTGAGAACTGACATTATTTAGGATCACAAATAATTAGATAAGATCGATCTATTTAAAAATGTATATAAAATAAATTAAGTGTTTAAAAAAAGTTTAGATAAAACAATATTGTATTTTTATATTTATCTGATTATTTTGGGAGAAAATGAGAGGATGAGAACTGATATTATTTAGAGTTAAATGTTTGGTTGGTCTCTGTAGTTTGCAAAAATTGCAGACTTGGTCCTAGTGGTTTACTAATTACACGCGTGGTACCAAAACTTGTTAAAAATGAACTCGCTTGGTCCCTAGCTCTAACATCAATTAAATATCTCTGTTAAAACACCCCATGTGCTTGGCACATGAGGGTAATTTAGTCATTTCAATCCAACCCATTATAAAAAAGTTAAATACCTGAATGGTCCTACCCAAACCCCTTCTTCTTCCCCAAACCACCACCACCACTCACCCCCTCCTTCTTCTTTTTCGACTGAAATTGATATGTAGGAAATGAATCGACTTGTTGAGCTACCCTCAAATGACCATTGAGTCACCATCATTAGACAGTGACCATTGAGTCACTAGCATATTCAAGTGACCGTTGAGTCATCCATTAGACAACATAAAAAGTTCATATGTAAGCATTATTCATTGAAAGGGTTCCACAATACAAGTTTTTGACAACATGGTATAACACTGAAAATGACTCAGAAGTAAAGAACAAGACAACACGCACTAGCAGGAACTTCATTACCTGAGGCAACTTCATAACTGATGGTATCTCAGATGGGATAGGAAAGTCATTGGGCAAATCCTGGAATTTTGGAACTGGCAAATGAGATAATTCTGGCACTTCCTGGGATGGCAAATGGAGTAATTCCGGTTTGGGAATCTCTGAGAAGACGAGCCAACTGATACATATTTACCAGGTCATGACTCCAGCGAGTTTCTCCAGTGAAGGCGGCGGTGTGGTGGTGGGCTCGTTTTTCCGGCAGCAATGGCGGTGGTGAGTGGGAGTTCAGTGGTGGTGGGTATTCGATGGAGGAGATGAGATGGTGGTTTTGGGAAGAAGAAGAGGGGGGCGGGGGTTGACTAATAAGGTATTTAACTCTTTTTATAATGGGTTGGATTGAAATGACTAAATTATTCTTACGTGCCAAGCACATGTGGTGTTTTAACAGAGATATTTAACTGATGTTAGAGCTGTGGACCAAGCAAGTTCATTTTTAACAAATTTTGGTGTCATATGTGTAATTAATAAACTACTAGGACCAAGTCTGCAATTTTTGCAAACCACATGAACCAACCAAGCATTTAACTCTATTATTTAGGATCACAAATAATTAAATACGATCGATCTATTTATAATGTATATAAAATAAATTAAGTGTTTAAAAAAACTTTAGATAAAAAAGTCAACTGCCCCCATGCAGGATCGAACTACAGACCTCCAGTTTACAAGACTGGCGCTCTACCACTGAGCTATAGGGGCTGATGTTTTATAAGTTGCAATATTATTATTCATAATCATCAGACAGTTTAAATTATAATTGAAAAGTTAAAAATGGGGTGAGAGAGGCTCGAACTCTCGACCTCAGGATCACTCTATTGCTATGAGACCTACGCGCTAGCCAACTGCGCCACCAACCCATATGTTTACTCTACTCTGGATCGATTATATATACAGAACCTATTTAATTGTAAGATATTTACTATAGTAAATATGTTCGAATCAAATAAAGTAGTTTTGATTTTATTTTGTATGCAAATCTTGGAGTTACATGCCATACCTGTTTAACCCAAAACAAGTTCATATGGGTTTTTTTACAAATATTAATCAATCGCTTGTAACTTTATCAGAGCATCAGATACATCTGAAAAGCAAGATGTGTACTATATTACTATATTTCACTAATCGGCTATCACTATAGGACAAATTTAGAAAATATAGGTACAAGGTGGGGGACAACTAGTAAGACTACTTTTTAAGGAGGTGACAAAGACTACTTGAAACCTATATAAAATGCGTTAAGATTCCATTTTTGATGGATCCATACGGGTTGAAAAGATAATAGAATCTGCTTAATCCATGTTAATTATTGTAAATCATAGTCCGAACCAGTGGTCTTATAAGACCCCTGTTTGTTAAGCATTGCATATGTGACTAACATGATAACAGACGGTGTTCTTCGACCATGACTCGATAATTCTTTAAGTTAAAAGTAGTCATGTGTCTCTCATACAAGGGCATAAAGGAACTTTTTTTTTTCAAACTCAAAGTGTCAAGATCTACTTCCATTTATACCAAGTTCATTTCATATAAATATTATTTATTTTAATATTGTAGGAAGAAGACTAAGTCGCCTCCTCTTGTGGTGGAGAGTTATAGGAGAATGGGTCTTGAAAGATACTACTTGTCGTGTGAGAAACTTTATGCGTATTGGTTAAGGCATTCAAGGTGCACAAAATATCCACTTTTTGATCAAGGTAAATGCCAAAATTTATATAAACAATGAGTAATCCTACTATTTTCATAGATTAATAAAAGCACCCCTCATAATGATCCTTAGACATATGTCTAGTAGCATAAATCATTTTTTAAGTGTATATTCATATAAAAAAACTAAAACAATTGTAAATAAATTAACACAAAGACTACAAGTTAGAGAAACAGTCGATTCATAGACAAAAGCAGTTGCTTCATAGACACATTTGTTTATTAGATAATTCTCTTCACTCGACTATAACTAAGGGGCTGGTTGGTAGCCTCTTAAGGATTCCATTAAGAGGCGTGTGTTTGTTTCCCAAAAAAACCTTCAAGTCGGCAACACTTGCAACCTGCCGCCCTACACCGATGTCCAACTCGCCCTCACGCCGGAAACATCAGGTATGTTCGTTTTTTTGTTTCTGGTGTCTTTGTCGAAATATATTACGCTTTGTTTATATTTAACAATGGAACTGCTTGCAATTTGTTTATTTAATTGTCGAACTGCTGTTGATGTTGATGATGTGGTTTAGAAACCATTATGTTTGTTTATATTAGAATATAAGTTTCCATCACATATGTATATTATAATACGCAAATCATCGAACTATCGTTGATGTTGATGATGTGGTTTAGAAACAATTATATTTGTTTATTTTATTATATAAGTTTCCATCACATATGTATATTATAATATGTGTCTAGGGTTTTATATGTATATACTATCAATATTTTATCTGTTTCCATGGATATGAGGATTTATGTGTAATTTGAATTTTCTATGATGTTTAGTAATTTTCTTTTATAATTATTTATCATTCAGTACAGTCATTCAAAGTTCTGAACAAACAGATACATTTCATTTAGCATAAAATAGTTTAGAGGGGTAAAACAGTCACTCTGCACAGTCATTCAGAGGTCTAACCAAACAACATCAACTGACTCAGTTCTTACTGGTTCAAAGCCTCTTACCCAGTCAGACCTCTTATTCCTTCAACACTTAATGGGACAGAGGTTGTCAAACAACCCTAAGAGATTCAATTAATATTCTATTTAAAAAAAGGTTAAAAACCACATAAAATGTCAAAAAAAAAAATAACACCTCAAGTTATGAGTTAGATTTATTTAAAAGAAGTTATGATATTTGAAGGAAGAACACATTATTAAGTTATGATTTTATTGTTATATACAAATTGTGATGGATAACATAGTAGTGTAGCACACAACTTATATAACCAAATTACAAACTTGCTTAACAATTGTACATATATCAATGTTCGATTTGAGCCAACATGCATCTACAGTCTTTACTATTAGGCCTCTCTTTTGGATCGTCAAGTGTACAAAAACACGCGATTTTAAGAACAAGAAGCATTTGTTTCTCATACCCGTTTCCCAAAAGACTCGGATCGATGGCTTCTTTCGGATTATCCGATGTCATCACCTTTCTCATCCATTTCACTAGATTCACTTCGCTCGTGTGTTGAAAAAACTCATCCGACGGCAGTTTCCCCATCACCAACACTCCTAGTAACACACCGAAACTATAAATGTCACATTTACTAGTAAACTTCATTGTTTGATGATATTCGGGTGCAATGTACCCCAAAGTGCCCGCAACATTGGAACTCGTCATGCCGGGATGCATTTGGCAAGCCCTATATCTGCTATTCGGGCCTCCATGTCGTCGTCAAGGAGTATGTTAGCGGGCTTTAAGTCTCGGTGGACTATGCTAGGAGTGTGGCTCATGTGAAGATACTCGAGCCCAGACGCGACCCCAGTTGCAATATTGTGTCTCACAAGCCACTCTAGTTCTCGCGTGCCGGATCTAACTTGTTGTAAAATGTCTTGTAAGCTTCCATTTTTCATGAACTAGTATACGAGGTAATGACAAGTCGGTCTGGAAACGTGGGCTAGTAAGGCTAAGAGGTTCCGATGGCGGATTTGACCAACGGTTTGGATTTCTGATCGGATCTGACGCATCTTTTTGTTCAGCATTTTCGTGTCTTCTACGGTGAGCTCTCCCGCGTCTTTTGGAGGTTGTGTGATCTTTTTAATCGCGATCGTTTTGATCTTTTTGTTCGGGATATCGGTTTTGTATACGTGTCCACACCCCCCTCTTCCAATGACTTGAAGCGCGGCAACCGCGTTGTCATCCTCGAGGAACGCAAGTTCCTCTGCCTTAATTGACGGGCTAAAAATAGTGGCACCTGATTGGGTCCCACCATATTTAACCACAATTAAAAATAATTTTATCAACACTGATAAATTTATTATGGAAAGAATTCCAGCAAATGAACCGGCGAAAAACCCTACAACCCAATCCATGATCTTTTTGTGCCTCTTTTCATGTTTTTGACACGGGGCTTCCACCGGGGCGGGAGCCGGAGCTTTGGTTTTACCCGGACCCGAACCATTGTTTCCACTCGGGTTCGTTGATTCGGCGAATACATAACGTTTCGGGACACGTTTGTACGTTGATTTCTTCGACTATTGTCGGAGACGTTGAAGAACCGGAGATTTCGAAACAAACGTCACAAAACGGGTACCTTTCCGGTGAACATGTTGTTCTCGAGCGCGAGTTTCTCAAGTTTCGGAAAATGCTTCAAGAAACCTAATTCTCCGGTGAATTCATTGGAAGAAAGATCCAATATCCGGAGCCGGAGGAGATAAGATATCTCCGCCGGAACTTCGCCAGAAAATTTATTTTTACCAAAATTAATAACTTCAATTTTCCGGCAATTGCCAAGTTCCGGCGGGAGACGATCATTTAAATAATTATCAGGCAATGACAATTCTTTAAGTTTGGATAACTGCCCGATCGCCGGAGATAAAAATCCGGTCATCCGTCGGGTTTCGAACACAATTCCGGTCACTCGAAGGGTGTCGGACCCGTTTAAAGTTCTTCGCTCGCATGAGATTCCGGTGGTGGAACAGGGGTTTTCCGGTTGCCGGAGGTTGCCGGAGACACCTAAATGTTTGAGAATTGTTAAGAGGGCATGGTGGTCGCCGGCGTCGAGGTTGAGTTTAGCTGAATTGAGAGGGTTAGTGTGAAGAAAAGTAGTAGTGGGAGGTGGGTGATGGTGGTCATGACGGTGGTTAACGGTGGAGATGGTGGCCACTGGCCGGAGTGTTAAACTTAAGAAGTGGCAAATTGTGTTATTTATTATGGAGGTTTGAAAATAATGTGTTTTTAATAAGTGTGTGGAAAATAAGGAGTCAACGTTCAAGTCTACGCTTAAAAAATATCACTTTTTTTAATCAAAATAAGAAAAATTATATTAAGTTGATAATACCAAAATATAATGTCATTTAATTTACTAGAATATTTCAAAATATATGTAAAAGTTGTTTTATATCTTCGTTTGTGTTAAGAGGATGTAGTGCATCATTATTTCTTAACGTCAAAGAATCAGAGTTTTGTTTTCAATAGGATTAGTTTTGTAACTAATTAAGGACATAGCTTCTTGTCCGATTATCTTATGTTGTTACGAAATTTCCTACTTAAAAAAAACAAATATTATATTTTTATAGATATCGAATTAGTGTGAGATTCATTGGGGAACAATAGAAAAGCGGAGAACCGGGGAACACTCTTAAAAATTCAACTTAACATATTAAAAAACAATTTTTTTTAAAATTCGGCACTTTCCTTACAATACATGTAGAAGCTTTTTTAATAAAAAACCAAAAACTAAAAATATAAAAAAATGTTTAAAAAACAGTTAAAATAAAAATATCTTATAAAAATTAACTTAACATGTTAGAAGTCAATTTTTTTTAGATTTGTTTCAATGCTTTTCCTTATAAAAATGGTAGGAACTATTCCAATAAAAAAGAGTAAATTGCACAAAACGTCCTTTAAGTTTCACCAATCTTGCTGGTTCCAGCCTTAATGTTTAAAAGTTGCCAAAAACAACCTTTACGTTTATTTTTGTTACGGGTTTCATCCTTTGTCACTAACCTAGTTATTAATCCTTGTTAAATGGCCTCACATGCATAGCATGTGAGGGTAAAACCGTCTTTTCTGCTAGTGAGGTTATAAAATCCAGGTAACCATCACACCATCCACCACTCCCCTTTCTTCTTCTTCATTCAGATCAAACCCATCCAGACCTCCATTAATGGCGACTCCAAGATCTCCACAAAAAATTACAGACTGACCTTCAAGATCATCGCTCTCCTCTCCATCTTCTCTGTCCTCCTCCACCACCGACACCACCTCCTCTGCCACCACCTCCTCCACCGACACCACCTCCTCTGCCACCACCTCCACCTCCGACACCACTTCCTCTGCCACCACCTCCTCTGCCACCACCTCCACCTTCGACAAAACCCCCAAAATCCCAAATAACTCCGCCACCATCATCTTCAACTGCCACCACCTCAATCGCAGAACCCACGGCGACGATTACGGGACACCTAATCGCAAAGCCTACAGCGGTGCCGTCTTTTCTGCTAGTGAGGTTATAAAACTCAAATAAAATCCCAGACCCATGTTCTTCTCTGCAAGAACAAAACCCACTTCTAACCAAACAACGTCTAAAGAATCACTTACAAACAACAATACATATACATACAAACCGCGTCGAAGGGAATCGAAAAAACTAACCAGTCTCAAAGGTGGAATTGAAGGGGAATGCTTCCGTGGTTGAGCAAATCGAAGGGAAGGGGGCTGCGCGAGGTGGTGCGGCTGTAGGTGTGGTAGGTTGAAGCAACACAAATTCCTAACTAAATTCATCTCGATCAAACTAATCAACACAATCTATTCACATGACTCAATCCGTCAAGCAGAACAACAGATCCGATTCATCTAACAAATTCGCATTATACATAACATCAATCGAACAAACTGAAATTGAAGAAACAGAAGAACGAACAACGATACCTTCGTGTTGAACAGAGTGGCGTGGAGCAGGGGGCGGCTTAGGCGGTCGAGTAGGAGGAGCAGGGCGGCGGCGGTCGAGCAGCAGGATCCGAGGAGAATCACACCAAAGAGGAGGAGGAGGAGATTCATGATGTGGGTGGGGTGGGTTTAGAGGTGAAGTAGCATTATATAGAAAGAACAGTGTGGTTTGTGATAGCTGTAAAAAAGAGAAATGCTTGAAGATGGTGGGGACGCTCAGATGGTGAATGATTGCTGCTAGACTCTCCTCTAGTAAGAAATGGCAGCGGAAACAAAATGACGAATATACCCTCACATGTTAGGCATGTGGGAAATAAACTGAGATAATTAACTTGGTTAGTAATAAAGGACTGAACCGCAACAAAAATAAACGTAAAGGTTGTTTTTGGCAACTTTTAAACATTAAGGCTGGAACCTGCAAGTTTGAGGAAACATAAAGGACGTTTTGCGCAATTTACTCAATAAAAAATCATTTTGTAAAAAAAATTATTTTAGCTTTTTTAACTGTTTTTAACATTTATTTTATCTTTAGTTTTTTATTTTTTATTAAATTCTACATATATTTATAAGAAAAAACGCCTAAAAAATTGATTTTTAAATGTTAAGTTGAATTTTTAAGAGTTTTTTCAATTCCCCACCTTTTTAGTGTGAATTAAAATATTTGACAACTTAAATAATTGTTTAATAATATAACGTGATAGGAATCTAAATAAACGGATCACTACACGCAAACTTGCTGGTCTTCTTTCCCTTGACGGGTTGTTGGGGAAATATCGTGAAACAATGTGAGTCGAAGCAGGAAGATGGGAGGTATTTAAATAATCTTATTATTAAATCTAAGTTGGGTAATAGTAGAAGTGTGAGGTTTTAGTATGATATATGGTTTGGTAACTCTCCACTCCGATACAGATGGCCTAGTATTTTCATTCTTGACAAAGATAAGTTTAGTTGTGTTGTTGAGCAACTTAACTCTATCGGGCGTCACGTTTAGTAGCACGAAGGATACGTGGGTTTGGGAGGGCCCGGGTGGTGCTGGCTTCTCGGTGAAATCCATCAGAAATGGCTGGATGTTTTAAAATGAAATGGACGAGGTGGGTTCCCCTAAAGTGCAATATTCATGCGTGGCGTTGTCAGATGCACAGGTTACCGACAAAGGATGAGTTGGTGATGCGGATGCGTTATGTGTGAAGATGGGTCGGACTCGATTCTTCATATATGCTATGGAGGTTTGGTGGAGAGTTGGATCTTGGTGCAAGCTGCCTCCCATTTATGTGTTTGATGTAGGCGATTTGTTGGAGGC